>OY720237.1:13534495-14134495 GCA_963082625.1 Pasiphila rectangulata
ATCGTTTCAGTAAATCGGGATTAGTTCCGGGCTCCAAACCGTGAATTATTGGAATATGCCGCGATGTCGGTACACGAAATATCATTCACGATTAGGGCTGCCGGATGAAAAGCAGGAGCCTGACAAATTGGCAAAGTGAGGTGTGGAAAAAGTGATTTTTACAGGGCTGTTTGATTATGTTTTTTAACGCTTCTTGATTTTCATTTGAATACAAATATTTACTGACTTTACTGTGATTTTTTTTCGCGTGGAGTTAGATCGAACGCGTAAGAACATTAGGTGCCGTTGGGTGCCGGCATTAGAATTTTGCCTCTCCTCTCTTTCCCGTGGATGAAATAAGAATCTGCCAAGGGATAGGGCTGCAGCGTCCTCCGTGTGTCAATATCCCATACTAAGCCCGCCAACCCGCATGCCAAGCGTGGCGAGTTTGGCAATAATCCCCTCATGAGCAAAAAATGAAAACCAGCTAATATAATTTTTACCAAATGATGAAAGGATTTGAAATACGAGTACTGTGTGCGATTTAATGATTATGATTAGATATTATTATGCGTTTTATATATATATGCATATTAATATAGGCCTTTTTACTCAGAAGGTAACTGTATGCGTAAATTAGGACATCAAATTTTATGCGGGCCATTATAGACCAAAAATGTTTCCGAACACAGAAAAATCAAATTGAATCGTCGCGAACATTTTTGACGAACATAGCGTTTGATGTTCGTTAGTGGTAAGCAGGTGCGAACAAAGTGTTTGATGTTTGTGTTCATCATGATTTTATTCCTCCGTGCGTAATCGTATAAACAGGGTGAATTATAATTATGTGTACTAACCCGACATTTATGGGTTTCAGTCCATGAAAACAAGTAGTTTTGGAAGGAAAAAATATTGTAAACGTTTTTTGAATACTTTTTTTTACAATTTTACTTAATTTCACATAACAGGTGTTATGTGAAAATGATCCTAGGGTCAAAATTTGATTTTTTATTTTTATTTAGGTCTACTGCCGGGACCCCACAGCATTATCGATAAATTTTAGTCATGCACAAGCGATCATTTAAAATATTTTGAGGAAATAATCATGCAATTCATCAATAAAAAAAACCTTTTTGGTCACATCATATTAAAATTAACAACAGGGCTGACATAATACTTCATTTTGAATAAACTAAAATAGCCTTTTTTATCAGAAATATAAACATTATTGTGGCGACGCGTCCTTACGTTTTTTTATTTACCTCGTGAAATGTGCAATTTTCTAGAATAATCCTTTCATTCTCGCAACAATCTCTCACTGAATACGTTACCATACCCTAAGACAACTCTGTATTTTATAAGCTATTTTTTGTATTTAAAGTGTAAACCCACACTAAGGTATCATAAAGGCAGTCTAGATTTTCGACCCAACGGTTAATTGCTCCGTGGCCGAACGGTAAAGGCAGCCTGCGTTAAAGGTGTTCGCCTGAACGTTACGGTTTCGAGTCCAGTCGGCGACAAAATTTTGATTGCATTTTTCATTTCTACAAACTCTGTATTTATTTAAAATATACAACAATTATTACTAAAAATACAAAATTCTTATAACCTAATTTTACGTGATATTGTCAACCAAAAGTAGTGCCGTGGCAATAGATTCGCTATCTTGCTATGTACAGTCGGCCAAAAATCTGGTCTACTACCGTACGGCTGAGATCCATTTGAACGTCATGAAACAACAATGTTGATTTTCCATTGCATCTCTTACTTAGAAAAGTCAACCTTAGCGATAATTAGATCTCACAGAAACTTTTGTCAAAGCTGGTAGACCAATTTCTTGGCCCATCGTAAGAGATTTTCTTCTTCCTCGCACTATTGCTAGGTCTATTTTACGGCAGTGAAACCACAACTATAATCTATGGCTCTAACCGCCTACACAAAGCTGGCAACCCTATACACAATTCACGTCAATATCACATCAACTGTTTATCGCTTTATTTTCGGTGTGCATATTTCCGCGGCCGTTGTTTATTTATGAGGTGAATACGGATAGGAAATTATTGTAATAACTAAAATCTGACGGCTTAAAACAACAAAGGTGTTTAATTTACCCACGGCCGATTGTTTCGCAAAATTAATTATTCATCTACGGACACGGACATAACACTAATTCCATGTTTGTTATTTTACGCATTCTAACTGCTCACAGATATTTGTAGGGAAATGTTATTGGGAAATATGGTGACTATTTTGAGAATGTCAAAATTGTTTTACCCCATGCAGGATTCCAACATATGTTAGCCAATTTATATAGGAACCTGCCTGTTTAAAGTGGACTAGATATGGATTTTCCCTACGCACTAAACCTAAAATAAATCAAGCTCTATGCCCAGCAGAACAGAGAGATTGAGATTGCTTTAAGCGATAGAGCTGCCTTTGCCAAACATTTGATAATTTTTTTGTTTGTTGGTACCTATACCTAGGTATATTTTCTGTTACATGTGGTGATCTATAGTATTATCTATCTATCTACTTTAAACACTATTTAAGTAATAGTTAAAGCGTAAAGACATCTAAGCACCCAACGCCTATTAAAATGTTATTAGTGTGATTACCCATTCTGTATTACATCGTTGGTGGCAGCGTCCTTAAATGCCAACGTATGGGTAATGCCCACACATCCACACATCGTAAGTGGTTCAACCGCATCAATTATAGCTATGGCTGGAACAAAAGCATGCCAACATCTCGTAGAAGTCGCGTACGAGCGTACGTGTTTATGGTGACCCGTACTATGAGTTTTAGATTTTATTTCACTGTTATATTATAAGACAACTTACAAGTATTGGGTAAGTCAGATTATGTTTTGTTGTATTTGTCATTAATAAGTGCAATTTATTTTTATTTTATCTTTCACAGATATAAGTCTAAGTATATTTTCAAAGAAACTACGAACTTGCAAGAATTTGAGGAGCATATTACACAACACAATAACAACTATTTCACTTTCAAATGATTCGTGAATTACACTATTCATTGTTATGTTAAACGGGTTTTCTACTCACGTTAATTATTCGTTGAAAATAGGTATCCAGCACGTAGGAACACGTTGGATACCTATTTTCAAAGAATAATTAACGTGAGTAGAAAACCCGTATAACATACTCGTAACAAAAAACAATAACAACTGTTTCAATAAAATGTGTTGAACTTAACCTATTTTTGTCTTACTTTTCTTCTCTCGTTATTTTTAACAACCGACATAAAAACGGGTGATATAAGTTTTACCGATATATGTTTGTCTGTACTGTACTGCACTGTAGTCTTAAACGAGTGGACCGATTTAAACGCAGTTTTTTTGACGTTTACTAGATATGGGATCGAATGTTTTCAAAAATACCCAAGTGTGGTATAAAATGAAAGGGCCATGATGAGTAGTAGATTGCAACTAAGGGTACACATTACAAAAACACTTTTAAAACCTTTTATTTATTTTTCAGACGAGTTTAAGTCGTAAATACAAAGTAGGATTTGCCATTGTCCTCTGGGATCGCTCACAAAGAGATGAGTGGGAAGATGTACCGAGTTTATTTATTTTCCTTGCGGTTTATTTGTGTACAGTTTTTACTATATTATTTTTATTGTAGACTTTCGAAGCAATGCAAAATAAATTAATTAAACTGCAATCGAGAGATAATGCTTTAATAATTATAAATTATGCATTTCATTTACGGCCTTCGTAATTGAATAGCGAATCAAGTTTCTGAATGCAATGATATTTAAATCGCAATTTTAATGCACAATAAACAAATACATAAATTAATTATAGGTATGGTTTCACCACGACAGAAAGTCTTTTGTAAACTTACATGCAAAACTTCTATTTAGGCAAACAAACACAATAAGATTTAAAAGTACTTTTAGGTCTCGTCTGAAAAACAAGTCCTTATAACAAAGAAAAGAAAACTATATCACCAAACAATTTAAAAAAGTTATGAAATTAATAAAACGCAAAAATATTGGAAAGAGCGTCAATACTTTTATTTAAGTATTTAGTTGTAACCGGTTACAATCTTTAAGATTTAGTGTTTTTGTGATTGTATAATTTCACGAACTACGAAGTACCACCACCAAACCTATTTCTGGCGCCAATCATTAATGTTTGCATTGCTGTGGTCCGGTTTGAAGGGTAAGGGGGCCAGTGAAATTACGGGCACATGAGACCTTATAAGTCTATGTCTCATGGTGATGGGAGGGAGCAATGCAATGTAGCGTTGGTCACGTGCTTAGTGAACGTCTGCCGCGGTATTGCAATTGTAATAGGTAGAAGTTACCGCTTAACATCAGGTGGCCTTCGGCTTGTCACGTAATTTAGTTCAATAAGAAAATCAGGTTGTGTGCTAACAGAATAACTGCTGAGACGTAAAATGATTAATTTACTTGGTCTATCACCCGGCTCAGACGGATAAGGTTGCGGGTTCGGTCCCTGCCGGGGAACAAATGTTTGCTTTTCTGCAGATATTTGTAACGGGTCCGGGTGTCCTATGTGTTTTAAGTATGGTTTATACGAATAATGTATTTACGTACCAATTATATCAATCTTCTGGTTTCCATTGTACAAGCTTAGCTTACTTTGTGTTGTATTGTAATGCTTGGCACTACGTCCAGAATTATTTATTAGACACACACAAAACACAAAGTCATTATTAAAAGAGCCCATACACTTCTATAATTGGAATAAATAAAATCTCCTTTACCCGCAAAAGCTGTAAATTAGTTACTACGCAAATATTTAATGAAGCTATCTTTAAAATATGAACATTAAATATCTGGCTCGTTTAGTTACAGCGTTTTGCTATTAGTGTATCAGTTTGTACCGTAGATAACATTCCCGTTTTGAGTTCTTGTGTTTCAGTGCAGTGTAACAACTTAATCAGTATTTCAGCGTGGGCGTCGTTGATATATCAATTTTTCATCGAATTTTAAAATGTTTTGAACTCTTTAGGGTCATAGATGGTGACTCTGATAACGTTTATAAATTAATTCTTCATCGAGATTTACATTTAAAAATGAGATGTTTTTTGTCAGTCTGGAGGTTGATACATAATTTAGTGCTGACTGCCCATAGTGTGATCATTAAGCTTTATCTCCACTTATTTATAAAATGCAAACTAATAACAACCGAAAGGACAATACTGACATTGGGCCATGATGCGTACAAAACTTACACTAAATTACCTAATTACTTACAAATACAAAATATTTATTTCTTCAACTTAATATACATTACGAACATAGTAATAGTTTGTACCCTAATAAGTAAAAATACTTGTACTAGAGCATCATGCTCTTCAATAACGTGTTAAATACATTATAGGTAATTTAACCTAGGTTTTTTAAAGACTGCTTTATAGATTAAATTTAACTTTGTATATATACATATATATATAATATATATACATATAATGTTTAAGAAGTAGGTATAATTTGTTTTATATAGAGCCGCCTGGATTTGTTATTTGTTTTTAATTCAAATAAATAATGCTGAACACTACAAACAGCAACATCTAACCCCAAACTAAGCAAAGCTTGAACTATGAAAACCAGATGACTGATAGATATAATACTCAAATTCATATTTTTTTATCTATACTAATATTATATAGAGGAAAGATTTGTATTTTGTATGTTTGTAACGGATAAACTCAAAAACTACTAGACCGATTTTCAAAATTCTTTCACTATTAGAATGATATCCGTAAGTAACATAGGCTATATTTTATCCTCGTATTCCCACGGGAACGGGAACTGCGCGGATGAAACTGGGGAGTGTGGCTAGTGCTATATGAACTATATATTCAGCGTTCGATTGTTGCGCTTCTATCATTTATTTACATGGTAGAAAGCTGGTGTCTCTGTGTAGTCGATGTATACTGCAATTACACCTCAAAGATTTGTTGCCAAATCTGGCTGTGGGCCGTGTGATAGGTGAGACGACTAAGTCGTGGTTTGGGGTTGCATTGATGCGGTCGGCTGTTGCTTTCAACATTTCATTGACTTGTTGACTCAAGTGATTAGTGAATTTGGATTGTATTATTGGTAGACTAACTCACTTATACTATTTACAGTCCAAAATCACGAAATTTACTGAACATTACCAAAATCATAAGGTTAGGTTTATTTTTTTCGACTGCCTTCGTTTGATATTAATTGAATTATAATTAATAGAATCAGGCGTTACTTTGCGGATATCCATATTATTATGGCAAACAATGAAAATATCTAGTTTTAATTCCGCTAATGCTGAGATGCATATGCACCGCCCTCCCGCCTTTGTCGTGTGGGTTTGGGTATGCATGTTGCACTAACAGCCTGGTTCCCCCTGCATGTGCATAATTAGCGGGCGGGAGGGCGGTGCATATGCATCTCAGCATTAGCGGAATTAAAACTAGATATTTTCATTGTTTGCCATAATGATATTAATTGGTCTAACAGCCGACTGATATTTAGTCTGGGTGCTTTCTATAAAATATAAGTGTTCAGTATCTTGTTTTCATAGTGTTTTTATAAAACTAAATGATGAGACAAGCCGAAGGCCCATCTGATGTTAAGCGGTTACTTCTACCTATTATAACTGCAACACCGCGGTGATCACGTTCACGAAGCATGTGACCAGCCCTACATTGCATTACGCCCGTCACCTTAAGACATAGAGTAGTAAGATCTCATTTGCCCGTAATTTTATCGGCCCCTTTACCCTTCAAACCGGAACATTGCCAAATGTAGACATTACTGCTTGGTGGCAGAAATAGGTATGGGTATAGTGTACTATATATAGTGTACTATACCCATACCTATTTCTGCCACCAAGCAGTAATGTCTACATTTAGCAATGTTCCGGTTCATCATCTAGTCACAAAGTAAGCAAAGCTTGTAAGCTTTGCTTACTTTGTGATTAGATGATGCTGATGATGTATGTAGTGTCCAGCATTTTTTTAAGTATAAATACAAGTAGGTATTTATTAAAAATTAATGCATATCTCTAGTACCTTGAGCCGCTGCGCCTGCGCCGGCGCCGGACCCGGTCCGCCCACGCGCACGCATCGAGATCGCGAGCTTTCACAGTGATTCCAACTGCGGTAGCATTCAATTCATCTACAATGCCGTGCATCTACTATTCCCTTATTTTTACCAACGAAGGAAACTGAGGTGTATGTACCTAGGGGAATATAAATGAATGAATGAACACTTTATTAATGCACAAAGAATCACAAGCGGATATATATATACCTACATATCGGCGGCGTTTGTTTGTTAATTAAATAATAAACTTATAATAATAATGCTGGACATTTCATACAGCACTACCCTAAAACTAAGCAGAGCTTGTGTTTTGGGAACCAAATGGTTGAAAGAATACTTACATTTTTTAAATAGGAGTCTAATACCTATCATGTATAGCAAAATATAAAATAAATGTCGGGAATTAACTTAAAAAGATTACATTTGTCTCCTTGTGTTATTGCTGCTTACTACAATAAAGAGCTAATCTATCTATTTGTCCCGTGGCGAAAACCGAACCCGCAACTCTCAGTCTCTAAGCCTGCTTTTAAACGTACCTATGTTGTGTATCCATTTATCTCCAAAATGGCTCTACCGATTTAAATTCGGTTTTCTTTAATGAGCTCATGAATCGAAAAACGTCGTCTAGAAAGTAAGGTTATAATGAAATCACATTTTAAAACATATTTGTTGTGATCGCGATGATGTAAATAATTGTTTTGGTTTCTGAATTTCATAATGTCGCAGATATTATGAAATTCAGAAACCTGAAATTCTGAATTTTTGTATTGTCATCGGTCTCAGACATCATATTTAAGTTTCAATTAAATATGATGTCTGAGAGTGGGTTAAAACAACGTTCAAGATTCCGTTACATAGTCACACGTTACATAGATACAGGTGAAGCTAATACAAATGTGTTAAAAAAAACCTTATAAAATATTTAGCGCAGTTTTCAAAACCTTACCCCCCATCCTAGTGAAAAACTGTGTAAGTCAAGGTCAATGCAAGTTATATGTCTCTCAAACCTCGCGCACCCTGCATTGCATTCTGATCATCGGGAGTTTTCAAAAGCATTTCCAACTGGCTGCGGTAACATTCTCGTTGCATACCAAACTAAGATTCTTTTTCGCAGTTCGGCTGCTTTTCTGATTAGCGAGTGATATCGGTTAGCATGTTTTGGTTTAAGACAAAATGCTATTTGGATTTGGTTATTGGTTTAGCGGTTTTTGGACGTTTTAAAAAGCTCGTGTGGGAATGGGAAGGTTTTGCTGGTAAAGGGGACAAACCAGCATTTATGGAGATGCGTGTAAAATGTGAAGGGGATAAGGTTCTGCATAACAGTTAACCTCCAACAAAAAATATACAATATCTTTTATTTTATTTTATTCGGAAAATAAAAAAATTCTAATAACTTAAGAAATCATTAGAAATGTAATGACTTAGGAAGTCATTAGATATGTTTATAATTTATAAGTCAATAAACATTTCATAAGTGCAGAAATATAACTAAATATTATTGACATGTTTTCAAATTATTATTATATATACAGGTATACAAAAACATATAGTCAGTGAGGTTAAGTAACTATAGGACTGTTTTTCATTTGAAAATATGCAACACCCAAATTACAGGCCTTATCTGAATCGTCTAAAATAGACCCAAAAGCGAGAAGGTGATGGTATAAAACTTATTACTATGTATTACATGCCATTTATAAAGAAACAAAAAAAAAATATTAAACAAATGATTCGCAAGATTAAAATATCCCTTGATATATCTAAAGTTTACTTCATCATCATCATCATCATCAGCCTTTATCGACCCACTGCTGGGCATAGGCCTCCCTTTGATTTTGCCATTCGCCTCTGTCATAAGCTATTCTTAGCCAGGTGCAACCCACGGTCTTTCGAACATCGTCAACCCATCGGGATGGTGGACGACCCCTTTTTCTGTGCCCTTCTCTCGGCCACCATTCAGTCAGCATTCGGACTAAGGTTCAGGATGTCGGCGAGCGAATAATGGGGCTCAAATGGAGTTGGGCAGGACACTTGGCCAGACGAAATGACGACAGGTGGACGAAAACGAAAAGTTTACTTACACAAATAAAATTTAATCACAATCTAAAGAGCCAAATGGGGTATGGGCTATAAATTAAAGCTTCAATTCAGTGGCAATCCAACATAATCCAGAGAATGCATTCTCCCTTAATTTGTGGGAGGCTGCGTGGACAGGCTTCAGTCACCGCTCGCGAACGGCGCGCGCGCACGCATCCGCCAACCAACCCGGGCCCTCTCACCCATGTTTGTTTACCAACACTATCGATGCTTATAACTCGAATGAACTATTAATAAAAACCGATTTTATATTTTTCTGCCAGTGAGATGTCAACGCCTCGATTCTAATAAGCAGTCCGCCACTTTATGATCTCCAGTTTACATAAATAATGCGCATAATGTGACAGATGCATTTGCGGCAATCTCGCTCGTACAATCACGTTATGAGGCTCTCGATTATTGTTTATGTTATCGTGCTAGCGATCGCCGCAGCCGAGTTCAGGATCAAGGGGAAGGTGAGGAAACGATACACACATCGCCGGCACCGCGCCATTCTCCCGCCATGCAACTTCAACGAGACGATCATAGAAGACGAGTGGTCCTTGATGGCGGCGATAGCCAAGTCCAAGTACATATTTACCGGCAAAGTCCTCAACGTTAAGAAATCGAAACCGGCCGATGGCGTTGGAAAGAGATCGAACCTATATAGGGTGCACATGAGGCGAGTGTTGAAAGGAACTGTAAGCGAGATGAAATCGTTTGTGAAGTTTGAAGACGGTTCGGAGACGTTGAGTGGTGCTACTGTCGTGGTGGAAAAGCCGAGAGCGAGGGAATCTTGCACTCCCGCCCCGCGACCGAGACTTTCAGCTATTTTTCTCAGTGATGGAGTGTTTAATGATGTGCCCAGACCTTTCCCGAGGTTGCGGCTGTTGACGGATCCCGTCCCGCTAACCCTTTATCATTTGGATAGAATCAATGCCGCTGTCAAAGGTAAGCTTGATAATAATCAAACATTAATAATCAACAACAATCTTTTTGAAGACATTGAATGTCTCAAAACCGTAAATTATAAGGTTAAAGAAATTAATATAAATCCGACTAGGGGCATATGGTAATCGGAATATCCCTGTCGAAATTAAAATAATGTGTGGGAGTCGTATCAATATTGTACACCGTAGGGCAAGGCATTAAGAGGTGATTTTGATCGACATCTTGACAACTGTTCGTTAAGTTAATGGATTGAGCAGCGAATGCGTCTGAAGTCCGCCGCTGTAGTCCAGACATGTGCTATACACACACAAGCAATACATATTGCCGTACAGAGATTATCTATAACGTAAACAGATTCCAATTAGTTGAACAAATATTACGACATAAGTAAATGTCGGTCGTAAAACGAATATAATAGAGTGTCATCCCTATCCTACGCGTGAAACGTTCAATAAATTTTAAGTGATATTTTTATTTGTCTCATAATGGCCCGAGGGCCAGACACATTTATCTGCATAAGTGCTTTTATTCTCTTTTATAGTTGGTGTAGCTTAACCAATTCGTACCATTATCTTGAAAGTTAATTCTCCTCTTCGTAGTCTAGAAAAAATGTGATGTTCCGAGCATAAAAAGTAAATAAAACAACGTGGAGATGGAATTTAATTCAATTCGCAGGGTCAGGAATAGACTTTGTTCCGAGTCAAATACTCCGCTATAAATTTTATTGCGAAAGCCATTTTAACCTAAAAATTCCAAGAAGATCCAATTTAAGCCTCGAATAATCCGACGACGAGATGAGTATCTCGCTCATCTGCAGTCCAGTGGAGTCTGCGTGTTTCTCGGGATGCGACGTCCTCATATCTGGGACATCGCATCTAGGCTCCTACAGCTACTCGTAAAGTGGTGTCTGCGCACTTTACGTATGTCCATGTCATCCCTTCGTCGGCTACTCTCGCAGAGGCGATACATATCAGTCGACTGACGCGCAATCCGTGAGAACTCACATAGATAAACCCCCACACACGATTAATTCTGCTTCATTAGACCCGAAGTCGCAGAAAGCTTGCGTGAGACAAACTCCCCCTGTTTATTTTCTTGATAGGTAATGACGGCGTAGCGAAGAGTGGGCATCGTATCTGTAGATCGATGTCGATAGTCCACAGGCGACTCGTATCTATCTGAAACTATCATCGCAGGAAGCTTTATGGCCTATAGAGAAAGTAATGGACAAACTCAGTCGTTTCATTCGTCACGATAGCACCGAACCACACACGAAGCTTCTATTGATCGTATCCGTAATTGATATTTATGTAAGGATAACACCACCTTTTAATATAAATATGTTAAGATTTTTAATAGTCATAATCATGTGAGAATGACTAATTAGAAACTTTACTCGCGAGGATATTAATTATGCATGATGCTAACATGTTTGAAACGTTTTTATTAGTGCCTGTCAAGTAGGTGCTATACTCTTAAGATAGTAATCTAGACGTCTATTCATTTAGCTGTACCTACGTGTAATGATTGCAAGTTGCGTCGCGGGGTTATTTTGTGTGGCACGATATGCATTTGAATGGTAATAAGCTCGTAGATAGCTTGAGTATCGAATCTCGATCCAATTACCAGATACCAGATTACATAATGCTGTTTATTTACATTCTTGATCATTGACATGGACTGTGAGATATTTGTAAGGCAAGATCGGAATGGAACTTACGCGACTACCTCTACATTACGGTGCCACGTTATTCTACGCCATAAACTATAAAGTAAGCACTTTACTGGCTCTGTGAAAAATGTTAAAAATATAAAGTGCGACGTTGAAGATTCGTCAAGAGCTGCTAGACTCGCCCGCCTACGCTTGTACCACTTTCCAAATTCCTCTTGTAAGCTCTGCAATCACCTACAACGTACGTGCGGTGACGACTAACAGCGTTTTTAAACTTGTTTTATATAAAATGTAACCGATGCTGTAATATAGAATATAGAGACAACAATGAAGCACAATTTGGGGAGAGTAAGTTCTATTGTTAAATGTAAACTGTATAATTTGGAATCGCGCGTGGGATGAAATAGTTGATTGATTGTATAAACTTTAGCAGTTGTAATAGAATAAAGGGGAGTCTTTAATTGTTATATTATTGTTTGAAAGCGCCATTATATAAACATTTTACTCAAAAATAAAAATATTGTGTTCCTTCTTGACAGTCGGGTAAAAAGGTATGTACAAGTAATAAAGTGTAAAAAATGTAGGTAAAACCTACATTCGGCAGATGAATGAAGACACTTTCAGAAATTATAATAATTTTCTATGACAATAAATGGGTAAGTACCTACATTTTAGGGGTGAATATTTATCCTAGAATGGATTAAAACTGTAAACTTTCCAAGCTATTCATCCCTAACAGTGGGTGCATGAATATTCAGGACGGCCGGACGCGCGTAGGCAATAACTGTTAACTTGAACCTAGCTGCATCCGACACCGTGTCCTATCTGTTATTCTGCGGCCGCGCTCCATATCCCGCATCCATCCAATAACGACGTGGATTCCATTTTATTGCCAAATCTGCAAACAATCAACGAACGCCGCCGCATCTAACTTTGATATTAACTTAAAGCAACTTTCCAAACCTGGCGCCAAATAGAATTCTGCTAATTAGCTTACTTGAGAGATTAACTTGGAAGCACGTTTGTTTAAGTTGATGAAGGTTGCATTGAATTGCGAGGTTTACCAGTCTACGCGCGAGGCTGCGCTGGCGCACGCGTCTCGGTGGCGCCTCAGCTCGATTGAGCAACTCTGTGTCCGCTTGTTTACGATCTTGTCTCCGCGCGACCGACTGAAATGGCCTTAATACAAGTTATATCAAACGTTACTTAATACCTCACGAATACAGCAACAGTAAAAATGAAGTTTCAGTTTCTAGTTTTATCGCTTTACTATATCCCGATAATTTACGCCCAGTTCCGTCTGAAGGGTGTCGCGAGGAAGCGGGATACGGTTTACCGCAAGAAAGACATAAATGGTCCCAAATGTGTTTTAAACGAGACGATAACTAATGACTACGAGATTCTGTCGTCAGCGGTGTCTGAGTCTAAATACATTTTCACAGCGAGAGTGCTGAGCGTGAGGAAGATAAAGCGCAGCAAGCCAGGCGCGAAAGTGTTCATGGTCTACAAACTGTACGTTCGGCTAGTTATGAAAGGAAAAGTCGAGGAGCTGAAAAGTCACGTCTTTTCAGGGGACGAGCGCACTCTGAATGGTGCGATAGTGTTTGTCGACTGGCTTCGGTCGAACAAGTGCGCTTATAGACTGTACCGGCACTCTTCAGGCATATTTCTGAGCGACGGATTTCACGAAGGCAGCGGGAAGGGGAATAAGCGATTGCGACTGTTGAACGAGCCTCTACCATTGTCACTTTACGATTTGGATAGAGTTAATGCCGCCTTGAAAGGTAAATGTTTGCTGTCATATAAGGTGTCGGCTTTGTGTGAACGCATCTATAAATTTTTGTGTTTTATTGTTAGCTCGGTATCTACGATGTTAGCCATAAATTGCTGCTACACTGAATAGAGACATTAAGTTAAGACGTCAAATAAGTACTTATGCAATAAAAGATAAATGATTTCCAAGTTTGGATTTTTTATGAAAGGTCGTAAAAAGCTTTTACATTTTATGCATGCGGCTGGCACGTCGAGGATTAACGTTGATATCTGATGGGTAACAGAAATTTACAAAAACAGTTTTGACAGACATTATTTAACATCAAAATTAAATCCGATTTCAATATTGAAAATTTCAATGTGATGTCTGTGTGTGATGGCTTTGTTTATTGGTTATGTTAAATTGAGGCCCAAAGTGACCAATTGATTTATGCTTTTATGCCGATGGCAAAATGTTTAGTCTCAAAGCTGTGTGACGTAAGCTGAGCTCATTATAGCAGGCGGTCGAACGTGTCGTTAAAGTTTTAGGTTACAACTACGTTCGTTTTTTCGTGTATTTGTATTATTTTGGCGTTTGACATGATAAGAATTTATGGTTATTTTACTTTTAATACTGGTATATCAGACGACGACACTGGTCTCAGACATTCAGCTTTATTCTTAATACATTGTATCTTTATTGACACTGTCATAAACTTTTGTTATGTTGTGTTTTGTTTATTTGGACCCATAAATCTCTTAAGGCATTTCTACTTAAATGTTTATCAATTTGTTGGTATAACCAATACATGTTATCTACCTTGTCTTATACATACATTTCAAAGTAATTTTACTCTTCAGATAGTTCAAACGGAATCAAAATAGGGCAGTTGTAGTACTATCCTATGCGGCTCAGGCTAAGCTTGTGTGGGCGAAGGTCGTGCAATTTAACCAGATGACATTAAATAATCTAAATTAAATGCCTTATTGGTCCATTACATCCGCCCACAGGCGCATGCGACCTACCAATAACTATTGTACGCTTAATAAGGAGAATAGGCGTGTCGCATAGTCTGAGCAAGGTAAACATAACAATGAAAATAGCTAAGTAAAAAAACAAAAGATTATACCTCTATATTGTGTTTTTTACTTTGCTATCTCACTAATAAATATAAAGCCTAAAGTTTGTATCTAAAGTATGTATGGAAGTTTGTTACCCTTTTCACGCAAAAGCTATATTACGGATTGAGCTGAAATTTTGCATTGATGTTGACCAGAATTAACACATAGGCTACTTTTTATCCGGGTACAACGCATGCGAAGCGGCGAGTTGGAGCTAGTTATATATAAATCACTGTTTAAACTGTGTAGGTAGAGTTTGCCAAAACAAAAACAAAATCAGTAGAAAAATAGTGCGCAATAATAATATTTTTTCCATTATTTTTAATACATAAATAAAATAAATAAATAATTCTGGACAAATCACACAGCATCATCTGGCCCCAAGCTAAGCAGAGCTTGTGTTATGGGTACTAAATGACTGATATACTTAATACATTATACTACATAGATAGATATTTTTATTATATATAGAAAAACACCCAGAACACCCTGAACAAATATCTGCAGATCGTACAGACATTTGTCCCGAGGCGGGAATCGAACCCGCAACCCCTTGCAGCGCAGGCGGACCTTCGCCCGCTGCGCCACAGAGCTCGTCAAAAATAATAGTAATAAATTAAAAAATAATAATAATAATTTATAACATTTTGTGCAATAAGCAACTAAATAAAATGATTTCGTTATTACTTTTTCAAGTAATTTCAAATAGTGAAAATGTGAAATTGGAGACTTAGTTGGACATGGTATAGTGTAGGTAATACTTACTAATCGACATAATAAAGGTACTTTAGTAACCAGAATACATAGATTTGTTTACTCTAGATAGATAGGTTAATAATTACTTATTGTACGTACACAATAGAAAGTAAAAAACATAAGGATACAAACAAATAATAACATCATTATATGCGGTTTATTTATCTATTGTTTTTCATCTCACTGAGAGCAAATCATTTGAGTACCCAGAAAATCTAGCTTACACTTGATTTTTATTATTTCTTAGGTCACTACATGTGAAATTGGCGTTTTGTCGTACTGGCCACTTTGATCTCAAATAACTCCTCTTTGGTTAGGAATTCCAAATTCAAATTATTCATGCAGTTATTTACTCATGCATTTGTGTTTCGAAAACCATAATTATTATTTTTTCCTTTTTTTGTATTTTTTCTTTGCGTCACTCAGTTTACAAAATGGAAAACTTGAAATATCGCGTTATTTACGAGTACAAGTTCCACCGTGGCGCCAGTGCTGCAGAAATGGCTCGAAGAATTAATGATGTGTATGGCGACGGACGGTGTCGCAAAAGAAAACACAGTGCGTTTTTGGTTCCAACGTTTTCGTTCTGGAAATTTCGACCTGCAGAACAAGCCCCGTGGACGGCCGGAGACTACAGATGATAATCAAGAATTGAAGGCTATTGTGGGAGCGGATCCATCGCAAACCACGTCCGAGTTAGCTGCAGGCTGCGGTGTTAGAGTTAAAACTATTTAAATCCACTTTTCGAAATTTGGATAACTGCTTGCAAGGGAAAAAAATCAACTCCGATGGGGCAGTCCAAACCGCCTTCAAAGATTTTATTGATTCCCGTCCGAATGTTTTTGTTAGTAAAGGGATCAATGAACTACCTATGAGATGGCAAAAGTGCATAGATAGCAATGGTACATATGTACTTTGATTGATTAGATATTTTATAAAAAAAATCGACTTTATGTTCCTTTCATACAAAACGCCAATTTCATATGTACCTAATATTAGGACCTTAAAGTGAGGCAAAGGATAGAACTCTTCAAAGTTTGCTTACAGGTTTATTCATCATCTCGTGTAACTTTCGTCGTAGTATTTTCCCACTTCCGTTTTTAGGGATTTCTGGCACAAATCTAATTCCTCCACGTAATTGCTTCCATGACGATAGCTGGAAATTAAAATATAAACTTTAATACTAACCGTAGTGTAGTTATAAAATTGATGAAATTTAATATTACCGTGGGGTGCCGGCAGTAGAATGTTGCCTGTCCTTCTTTGCCCGTGGATACAGTGAGAATCTGCTAAGGGATACCGCCGGAAGATGAGCAGCAGCATCTTTCCGTATGTCAACATCCGTACTGCGCTCGCCAACGCGCCTTCCAAGCGTGACGAGTATGGCAATAATACCTTCATGCCCTTGGAGATCCATGATCCCTCATGGATGGTCTATGGTCTATGTCCAACTGTGGACGTGGACAGCAATCCTACAGCTGTGGTGGTGATGATGATGATAAAGATGAATTATAACTATATAACTATGAGATAAGTTATATAATTATAACTATAAGATGAATTATATATACAAAGCTAGACATTTCACTCAGTGATAGCTAGCCCAAAAGTATGTTGGGTGTATAGATTACATTTGTGCCGTGTAGGGAATCGTACCTATCTCTTAGTCGGCTACTTAGCCAACTGGAGGAGATCGGAGGAACCACGATGGTCGTCATAAACAGATAAAGAATATTATGACACTAAAATGCAATGAAAATATCTAGTTTTAATTCCGCTAATGCTGAGATGCATATGCACCGCCCTCCCGCCCGCGGGCGGATTATGTTTTCCGCATTAATATGGATTTCCGCAAAGTAACGCCTGATTCCATTGATTAGATAAAGAATAATAAATTAGCGCAGGTGCGTGTTGGGCCACGCGCTATGTAGAGTTCCGTAGTTAAGATCTTGGTGTATGTTTTTTCAAGTTAAGTAAAACATGCTGTATGAAAAGGATAGAGATTTTTTTTGGTATATTTGGTAAACCGTATCACTTATTTAAGCTCTGTTTTTGTTTCTCCGAAACAAAAAAGCTAGCGAAACCGTTATACCTAGAAAGTTCAAGTTTTCACTCAAATCTAAACTGCAGAATAAAATGGATTAAAATGCGACCGCTAAATGGTTTTAAAATACGTATTAAACGATACCTTAAACAATAGAAAAATCAAGAAAGAAGTTCACCCCCATCTTACGTGTATGGTACCCATTTTAATATAATTTTTATAATTTTTCTGTAGAATTATCTTGGCGTGATTATTTTATATGGCCATGCAATATTACAGCTTTCTAAGACTAATAGTCTCTTTGTAAAGCCGACGACAGACAGACATACAGAGAGTCCAAGCGAAACTAAAAGGTTTCCTTGTTGTACTACGGAACCCTAAAAATGTTCTAGCGCGTGTTTAAAAGAGTACAAGCCTTGATCTTATAATTATCCCAATTTGAACTAAGGGTGCGGATTATAGCGGATCTACCCATAACAAAAAAATTGGCTAATTTAGAAGTTTGACTCTTTTACCGAAATGTATGGGAAAAGTTTTTCTCAATTTCTGACATTTCTAGTACTCAAACCTCAGTCGGTCCAGTAGAGACTTTTGATCCTAATAAGCAAGAGGATTGATTGGCATCAAAAAAAGTTTTTGTGTAAAATGACCATTTTCTTGCTGACTGTACATTTTTTCCAAAATCTGTAAATGCAGTTCAGAATATCTTAAAAATTTATGAATGGTCTTCTAACAACGTTTTCCTGTAACTATAACGGTTAAGGTACCTGCCCTTACTGTCCCGTCTCAAAAATTCACCCTGTATATCTAAATGCCTTTTCAACCATATTATTTAAATTAATGTATTCTGAGATTTAGTGAAAATTAACACTCTCGCTCGTCAAAATAATTACGGCGCACGCCGGCAGCGTGCTCCGACTCGGAGAAGTTTCGTTCATCCGTATACCTGTACGAAGCCAGGACAGGTCGCTAGTCTTTCTTATTATAAATGCATTCTACCTTAGGTTTGACGAAATCCATCAGTTCTTTCTCCGTAACTGTAGCCTCGGGCAGCTTCACAACAAAAGCGGCTGGAAGTTCACCGGCGGAGTCGTCTGGTACACCAATCACTCCAGCATCCTTCACAGCAGGGTGTTGCCGTAGAACCGCTTCTAATTCTGATGGTGCTACCTTTAAAATACCAATTGCAATATTGAAGTTTATGTTAGAATATTATTGTTACTATGCTGGGAGGATGGTATCGCACCTGGGAACCTGGAATCGCAAAAATCTAAGATAATGGCATCAGCACAAGAATGATAGAATTTTTGACGTCAACCGACTCCCTCTCTGCTAGGCAATATGCTAACCGAGTGAGAGACGACAAAGGTGGCTCAAGAGCTTGTCAGACGGGTGGTGGAGGCTAGAGAACAGAGACTGCAGGTAGCGGTGATTATGTGCGACCTTTCCATGGCATTTGACGTCGCCGATCACGGTGTCATCGCTACCAAGCTGGTACACTATGGCTTCAGATTGTTGCAGGTTTAAAAAATACGGTAACATCGACGCCCCTTGAAACATTGATCGCGGTTGCACAGCGCTCATCACTGCCTAACATCATGTTTTCCCTCCTTTTCAATGATCTACCCGCATATCATAAAGACAACGCGCACATCATTATGTAGGCGGATGATGTCGCTGCCATGGTAAAGGCGCCGACTTGGGAATAATTGGAGGGGAGGTTGAACATGGTAGAAGAAAAGCTTCATGACTGATTCTCCTGTAATGGGTTTCTACTGAACGTAGGTAAAAC
Source organism: Pasiphila rectangulata (assembly GCA_963082625.1). Lineage (NCBI taxonomy): Eukaryota > Metazoa > Arthropoda > Insecta > Lepidoptera > Geometridae > Pasiphila > Pasiphila rectangulata. The sequence continues at coordinate 13,553,723 of OY720237.1, forward strand.
CAACTTTAATCTTGCTGGGCGTACTAATTGTTCCTTGTCTGTAACTCTAGGTGGTAATGGCGTCTGTCTGCCAGGTCAGATCAGCATCGTTCCTAGGTTTTCAACTGGATGCAAGACTGACCTGGGAACAACTTATCGACAAACTGTAAGATGATGGGGCAGGCTTGTTTCGCTCTGTGGCGGTTGTCTGCGACACTAGAGCCAAGATGACCAGAAGGCGTAATGCTTTGGGGCAGGGTTGCTGATTGTGAGCTAGCGTTCAGAATGCAGAAGAGGGCGGTTCGTGCAATAGTACGTGTACCATAGGACATGACAGCTCGGCCAATTTTCCTGTCTCTTAAAATTATGACAGTCCCAGCTCTTAAATTTTTCATGCAGCGATGTATGCTCGTGACCCCTGGCTGAATACGCGAGGTTCGGTGACGCTCACGAGTAGAGGCGTGTCGCGGCGCCTTACAAAAACGTCGAAGTTAGTTCATGTGATGAGGCTATCTTTCTACAATGAAATCACCTACCAGGCATTATAAGCGCTTTATCGAAGCAATCCTTTAGATTACGATCAAAAATATGGTTAATCAATGAACAATTTCATTTTCAATCACATAATAAACAATTTGCTTTATCGAAGCAATCCTTTAAACTACGATTAAAATGATGGTTAGTCAATTAACAATTTCAGATAATGTAATTCATTATTTATTTTTCAATTCACTTTTTACTTATTCTTTATTGTTTTTATAATATTCAGTTAATTTATTACTTATTCTTCTTTATTAATTTTATTTTATCAACTTGTGGTGTTAATTTTCCTTACTATTGTTATTAAATTGTTAATAATTCCTTGAATCTATTCATTTGTTAATATTATCACTTTGGATAAGATTATTGTTATTGTAATTTTATTGATTTGTAACCTTTACGTTATCAATAAATGAACTTCAGCTTGAACTTGACCGATGTATTGTTATCTTATCAATTATTCTATCACTTTTACATCGAGGTTTATTATCTTATCATGAGTTATGATTTTATGATACTATGCTTGTCTGTTTTTGGACTGGCTTTCGATATGAATTCTATTTCAGTTTTTAATTTATTGTGTGTATGACATATCCAAGTATAGATGATTATAAGAAGGTATCTGAACGTTAATCAATATGACTTGTCTAAAAATGATAAGTTCAAAAACAGTTAAAAAAAGCTGTTATAGCTCTTAATTTTTGGGTTTAAAATGGATTTAAAAAAGTACACATCCGCCATTTTGAATTGTTTATAACATATTGTTTTGTCATCAAAACTTAAAGTTTATCAAAAATTTAGCTCAAGCGGAATTTCTAGTTCAGCTCATAAGTTTTGACCTGCACAAACATACAAAAATTGCAAGCTTAATAAAAGATGTTTCGGTCAAATTTAATAAAAATTAATAAAAATAATTAAATGAATGATGTTATTGAAGTACTAACTTACCTGCCAAGCCTTGTACTTAATAAGCTCCTTGAGTCTGTCCACGACATAAAAGTATCCATCTTCATCATAATATCCAATATCTCCGGTTTTATAGAAGCTTTCTTCATCTGAATCTTCCTTCAAATCTCTGCCAATATATCCTTGAAATAGTGATGGACCTTTGATGCAAATTTCTCCTGGTTTATTTGGTCCTAGGAGTTTCCTTGTCTCTACGTCTACCACCTGAAAATATGCATTAATTGCATTTGTATTTCTCGTAATTATCACTTTGTTTTGGAAAACTTTTAAGTTTTGGAAAGTTGTCCTGCAGAATTTTCAACAAACTAGTTTAACACAGTTTTAATTTACCAATACCTTATTATTATGGAACGTTTATTTTTTCTGTATTACGAATTATAATATAATTTTCTATTAAAATACAAAGCGTCTGTAACTTATTTTATCGCCATAGATCACAGGTGGGTATCACATAAAATATGCCTTTTCTTCTAAATTTAAATAGGTTATGGGAAAAACGTAAGGTCACTGCATTTAATAAGAACTTTTAACAAAATTGGTTTAATCAAGATAATAGGAAATTCTTGATTTTTGAGACTGCCGTGGGGTGCCCTCCTCTCTTGCCTGTGGATGTAGTAAAAACCTGCCAAGGGTAGAAATCTCCGGAAGGTGGGCAGCAGCGTCTTTCCGTGTAACATCTTCAAGTACTCGTTAACCCGCCTGCCAAGCGTGGTAACAACTCCCTCATGGTCAGTACTAAGTGATCTATGAGGGAGGCCAATTATTTCTAGTAGTGGACGTCAGACAGCTGCGATGAATTTTAGACACAAAGCTCTGAATTTTTTAATTACCTGTTCACACAGTTTTGTGTTAAAACTGTATTGTGCGTGTGTAAATACATGTTTTCTTTCTCTTTACTTCTTTCTCTTTACTTCTAGCTTTTTATCTCTCTTTTTGTTGTTAGTTACCTTTATAATAAGTCCACCTGCGATTTTACCCACGCTGCCTTGCCTTGGTGCCTCAGTAGTCTCTTCAGTGATTACACCTGATGCTTCTGTCATTCCGTACCCTTGCAATACATTCTTCAGGTTAGGAAGCCTGCACATAAAAAAAATCGACCTGTTTGTGTCACATAACAATAAATGTTTCTTAGCAATGTACCTGTGTACCTATTCAAAATTTATATTTCTTATGTCATAAATGTTTATATTTTATATGTTTAACTTGCAACTCTTGTAAAACTTTAAAATTGTATAATGTGTGTGTCAAGTGCGCAGTGCGCTCTATACTACGGCGCCACAGAAAACCAGCGCAGTAATAGCTTGCTGAGCAATGCTATTCCTGCTTATACTGAGTGGTGACCGATTTGTGCCAATGTAAACTTAAGATAATTATAATTTTATGTGTATAATATTGTTATTATGATTTTGGTGCAAATAAACAGTTTATTTCTTTCTTTCTTTCCTTCTTTCAATGTGGATGAAAAGAATCGTAACGAATGACTAAGCTCAGAAAATAGCGTGCACAACAATGTAGTCTATCAAATGAAGTTTAGGTGAACATTAATTACTGATCCTGTATTCACAATCTAATATGGATGTAAGAAGCCTATTTAAAGCCGACACGCCGTCCATTCAAAAACGTTTAATTTTTTTTAATTCGTATCTGATGTTGATGTCCATGAGGAATTAAATAATTGTAACAGTGTTTACTGAAGTCCTTAAAGGTATATTATTATGCCCTAAATGTAAACTTTCATTTGGGTTTTTTTGATACACTTTATAATGTTTGCTTGTTTTTAGACCCAGTTCTGATGATGGAATCCATGATAAATCGAGGGAAATACTCAAATGCGCGAACACATAGTGGTTCAAGTATTTTCACTAAAATCCCTATTATCCTTGAAGTCCGTTTGTTTCCTTCCGGGTCATGGTTGTTCATATGACTGAATGTCCAAATAGTTCGATTACCTATGTGCTAAAGAATACGAGTGTCAAAATGCACAACAGACATGTAATACGATTGTTTGAAAGAACAATTATCCTTCGCGTGTTTTTTTAACGTTCCATATTAGTAAATTTTTTGCAGACTCGGGTGTACATTTGGCATTTGAGGAGTTAAAAAATATATATATGTATGAAGGTTTCTAAGATTCCTGAGACATCATGGCCTAAATCATCTATTCGATATAGATGATAGCCAAAATCATCTATATCGAATATGAGTAAGTATATGATTTTGGCCATGATTAAGTTTACCTCATTTTTAATTTCTCGATAAGAGACGCGGCCAGCGGTGCACCTCCACAGTATACAAGTCCCACAGAAGATACGTCGTATTTTTCCAAAAGATGTGACTTGTTTAGCAATACTATGATGGGAGGCACTGCTATAAGAAATCCAACCTAAAAATAAGAACAAATAAATCAATCGAACAGTTTTTAGTTTCACTTAATTATGTTTGCTTGTTGTACACCCAGATCTGATGATGGGATCCATGATAAATCGAGGGGAACACTCTCCCTGTTACATTTGTAATAGGCGTACCTATACGCGGTTCGATGTTTCCACATCGGCAGTAGAATGTTGCCCCTCCTCTCTTATCAGTGGATGCTGTAAGAATCTGCCAAGAGATGACCTCCGTAAGATAGTCAGCAGCTCCTTCCGAGTATCAATATCACGTAGTGCGCTTGCCCACCCAATTTCCAAGCGTGGTGAGTATGGAACAGCCCCTTATGATCAGTACTTAGCGATCCATGAGGGGGAGTCCAGCAGTGGACGTCCTACGGCTGAGATGATGAGATAATGAAATGAACCGATGTTCAACCAATATGATCTTATCGATAAGAATTCGACTCAGCCCTCCAAGGGTTGCTTAGTTTGTTAAAGCACTTCCGGCCTTACGAAGGGTCAAGGATCGATTTAAATAACATGGATTCAAACCCCACTGAAATAGAAAACTAATTTGTAAAGGTAATGCAAAACCAAAGCCTTGAAATGCTATGTAATTACTAATCAATATCTATAATTTGCAATTTTTATAGATTTAAGTTTTCGTTGAAATGTTCTATATTTTCGATTCCGGTGGGGTCGTAATTTATTTGATAAGGTTTTTAATTTTCAATTGTGTGTGTGATATAACTAAGGCTGTTAAGATAGAACTAAGAAGTTTTATAGTAAGTGGTAAAAACATTTTGTTAAGTCCACAGCCTGATGTCTTACCTTGTACTTCTCGATACATTTATAATATTTTTCCTCTGAGAACCTATTCATATACACAACCGTTTCATTGCTTATAAGTTTTCTTAAAGTCAACATTATACCGATGGTATTCGTCCAAGGTGCTATAGACAAACTAACCTCATTTAGTTTACCAAATCTGAAAGTTGAAATTGCGTTAACAATACAATTTTTTTTATAATTGTTACAGTTTATATAACCATTTGTATAATCACTTATTGAATATTATATAATCGAGTATTGAATTATCACTATTAATAACGGTACAATGATACAGTAGTACCTTCGTATATAATAAGTTCTAATAAACAAAATGTTACTTTCGATGTCACTTGATTCGCCTAGGAATATCCGACCAATGAGAGGCTCGCATTTTCCGCCAATAAGAGACTGGTATGATAAGGCGGCGTGGTGATCCAACGTTTTGGGAATATTCCATTATATCCGCAGGACAGGTAGTGAGCAGTAAGGTACCAAAGTTGAAGCATAAGAATTAAGGCAAAGAGCAAGTTTAAATGTAAAGTGCTAAAAGTACAGAAGGTATGATAAAGTTCTTCATGATAAAGTTTCTCATATCTTTGAGATTATTGCTTTTAATATAATGTTCAACATTATCACACACGTAAGTAAATGTAATACTTAAACACGTGTATTTTTGTAGGGACACACATAATCATATAAAGATAAGTATAATTCTTATAAAAGTATCTAGAGGTAGATCCTAGACCAATATCTATAGAAAAATTAAAAACATTTGTCTCGCGGTGGGAATGGAACACATGCGTTTCAGCCGCGTATCTGTGCCACGAAGGTTGTCAACGTATTTTATTGGTACATAACAAATAATGTATCAATGCTATGAAAGGTATATCGAATGTCCCAGATAATTAGCTTGTGATTAAAGTCTACTGTTCCGCCAATGATTCAAAAACTATATTACACGCATACAAGCTTTTAAATATACGCATATATAATTACACTGCTTTTGACGTGCTTGGAGATTACAAAAACACTATCACAACTAAGTAATACCCATGTAGACAAAAAGTAAAGAGTTGTTTATCTCGAGTGAACCATTCAAGACATTCAATTGAACATTGTGGACAGCACTATCTATAGACTGACTCAACAATTAGCCAAAGCAAAACCTCTTGAATAAGTCCCTATGAGCGTAGTGCACACACTGAGCAACACGATGGGATAGTTACAAACACTCGAACATATAACTATCGATTAGCTTTATATACATACATATACAGTCAAGAGACGCTTCACAGTTCAATGCATAGATACACAAACTAATCACAAAGATCTCTAGATAACATTCCCAACTTGAATGTACGTACAGCACCATTTCTCAGCAAAATGTAATTACGAGTATATACATTTATAACGAAAGGATATAAACAGTGGAACGTCAATAAAATCAACTTACAAGGGTTGCCCAGATATAATTAAATTGCGATGTGACAGCTTAGCTCCCTTCGGCAAGCCTGTAGTGCCCGACGAGTAAAGTATTAGGGCCGTTTTCTCCGCTCCTATCAAAACGACATTGTAAAATATTATTTCAATTATTCAGTTAGCACATCTGAAACTTTATTACGATAACGGAGTGGCCGGGCTGGAATTACTTTCTTGACAATATCGCCTCTAAGGAAGAATGCATAAGTTACATTTTACATTGAGTGTAAAATCAAGATAGTCTCTAGATTTGTTCATGTTGACACATATAACATATCTGACACTGCTTTGTCATATTTCTCAACTTTTTCTAGATGCAATGAGAACCCTGTAGCTTTTCAGGGGTAGCTTGCTTAAAACTATTGACGATACAGTTAATTTTACAATATTATTCCATAGACATTGATTTTAAAGGCATGCTGTTTAATCAGGGATTGCGGCAGAAGACTAAATTAATTAAGAGGTTTTGGAACTACGGTTGGATTTGCAAAACAAGTTGTTCCAATTGTTTTTGCTCAACTACGATGAAGGAGAACAATGTTTTAGGAGATTAAGTTTATGTACAAAGAGTTTCTACTTGACCTTAATTAAATTTGGTGGTGCGATTTTTTATTTGAAAAATATTTCATTATGTATATTATAATACACCCTGTACGTGTGTTATGATTTATACAGCGTCAGCAACTGGTAACAATGCTGTACAGAACGCGGCAGTGCCAGGAACATTGTTAGATGTTTGTGAAAATATGCGCATATATGTATAATTACTACATTTTCATTACGATTACTCCATTTTCATTTTATAATTACTACATTTTTTGCTCATGCCAAGGGTCAGGGTTTACTTAAAAAAATAAAAAAACCCTACGTAACCAATGAAACTGGGAACCTGTCAGTTCACACATAGTTCAAGACATACAAGGAGTATTCCAAAACCTTCTTTACTGCATGTGAAGTCGAAGGTAGGAATTGGGCATTAAATAAAATGAAAACCTTACCTTTAAAAGTCTTGGGACGGAATGAGTCAATATTTACATGAGTCGAAACCAACTCTGTGAAACTCATTACATTTGATTCTGCAGGTCCGAATATGAAGAACTTGTTTATATAGTCCAATTTGTTCATCGTGTTATAATACGAACTAAACGTGTTTGGAGATAAAAATATGTACTTGGGTTTGGAGATATTCAGGGTATGTGTGATTTCTTCTGAAAAATTAAAAGTTTATTTTAGACTTATTTTGATACTGGATAGTTTTAGACTATTACTCTAAAATTTTGTTGTGTAATATAAAATCGATATAATAATAAAATTACAACAATTCATATAAAAAATTCAACATCAATCGTTTATTAAGGCAAAATAAAATTAATATGAATGAAGAATTTAGAAAATTCATGAGTCTCATTGGGTACCTAGGTAATAAAGCCAAAACTCACCTTTACTATAAGCACAATTTAAAAATGTTACCACAGCGTCAGTACACATTCCAGCGATGGAAGTAGTCAGGAATTCAACTCTGTTCTCGCTACACACTCCTATTACATCGTCAGCTCCAACTCCAAGTTTTATGAGGGCAGATGCTATGTTCACCACCTGCTGAGCTATCTCGCTCTGAGTTGTATTATCTCCTGTATCTCCATTTATCTGTTTAAAAAAATATTCCAGTAGAGAGCCTGAAATTTTTCTACACAACTACATTTCTGTTATTAAAAAAAATCGTAATATATTTGTGTATTTTTACAAACATATTATAGTATACACCGTCCCCGCAGAATAAACACGCAAGCACAAAAGTCAACTTTTTAGGATAAATAAGACAAAAGCTTCATGAATATTTGGAATAGAAACTAAAATTGTATGCTATTTAACATATTTTTTTTGTGCTGATACTCTATTAATATTATGTATTGAAGTGGCATCATTGATAAAAAAAATATAAAAATATATCTGATTCTTTTACACTATAATGTTATTTTGTAGTTTTATTCTCGATAATTTTATTGGTTTTGCAATTTAATAATAAATTGCATCGTTTTGCATTTTTCGCATTTAATTCTATAACACAACAGATTCCACTAGCAGGTGCGAGCGTATGAAATGTAAGGTCACTTGCAAATGACCAAAGGGTTTGTGCTATAAAAATAGATAGTTATTATAATTTGCGTAGTTTAAATACGATAATTAGGTTGGTAATATCGTTAACAATAACAATTTTGGATAGGAAATATAAATGATATTGTCGTACTATTAAGGATCTTGCAGTATTATAGTATTGAAATCTGCACCAAACGCGTAATGGACCGTTAAAGTTAAACTGCTATCTAAGTTGCATCTTATAAGTATAATAAGACACTTTGTACAATCTAAATTATGCTATGTTTTAGTATGTTGCTGATTTTTTATTTTGGTTTTCATAAAGAACATAGCCATAACATTTCATAACTTCGTAAAAACTTAATAGAAAAATCAGGAAACAATTAAGGAAATGTATTCTGACCTAAATTTGGATAAGCGTTGCAACTACCGCAATGGTACTTGCGCGTTTATTCTGCTGGAAAGGCGAATGTGCACAACAAATTAAGTTATGCGTTTTATTTTCATAAAATTTGGACGATTGACAGAAAATATGCAGAAGATGGTTGAAGAGTTTTATGGGAAACAAAATGTATTAATTAAAAATTTGATTACACTCACCAATGCAACTTTGTTCTTGCCTTTCACCAGTTTATCCAAAATGTACTTGCCATAGTTTTCGTGAGAAGGTATCCGTATACTCAAATTATTGGTTATGATATTAGGGCCTGAATATTTTATAGAATTCATTTTTGTTTTATTAAAGTTGTCACAGGACCAAGCAAAATAAAGATTGCCTTTTAAAGAGGAGCCTTTCAGCAGAAGGGGAACTAGATAGATTGATAAACAGAGAAAAAAATACTTATGCATTGAGATATCGTTAGACAATCCCTCTTTACGTCTACTAGAAAACTAAGCGTGCCAACACAATTTGACTCAAACACAGATGATAATTTGAGCTTATCAACCTTATCTTTATTTATGTATGATGAGGCAAAATGATAGATTGTTAAATGCTTTGTTATCAATTGCATATTTACATATGCATTTTCATATTTGAGCTATCGTCGGCGATAATAGTATATTTTACCTAAATTCAAGCATTCAGTCAACTAGTTGTCTTTTATGGTTTCGTAGTTTTATAGTTTCGCTTTGTCTGTCTGTCTGTCCGCCCGTCAAAAGCTTTGCAAAGAGACCATTAGTCCTAGAGAGCTGTTATTTTGCATATACTTATAAAATAACAATGCCGAGATAACGCTACAAAAAATACTGAAAAAAATAATTAATTTGGGGTTTCGTACACATAAGGTAGGTATACCTTTTTTTCTTGATTTTTCCATAGTGTGGGGTATCGTTGAATAGGTATTTTTAAACCATTTAGGAGTTACGCAGGCAATTTTACAATTTAGGGTTCCGTTTGCGAAACATTAAAGTTTTAAACTTTTATCGAGCATCCCCTTCATCTAAACGGTGACGGTCTAATGTCTCACCTGTTAGACATTTTTGATTTTATGGGAGACATAAGAGGCCTATGTTCGGTAGTGGACGTTTTACAGCTGAAAGAAGAAAGGTGCAAATAATTTGGTTCACACAATAATAAAATAAAACCGGCCAAGAGCGAGTCGGACTCACGCACCGAGGGTTCCGTGCCATCATATAATATAATATAATGATAAAGGCGGTTCATAATTGTTGGAGAACCTTGACAGCGCCAACTCTTGTCTGATAGCAGAACTTATGTAGTTTTTTTACAGTTTCGATGATTTCTAAAAAACAATGCAAATTAGAGAGTTCGTTATAGTTTTCCTGTAATATTTACATAAATGAATACCTTTTATATGATCGTCCCCCGATACCCCACATGACCAAGTAACTTCACAAAAAATTTAGAGACCCTTTTCATCCCCTTGTCTAAAAAACTATGCTCTACTATGCTATTTTCCTGTAATCTTGTATAATCATACACTTCTATTAGCAATAAAAGTTTCAGGGGTTTATCTTTACAAACTTCGGAGATAAGGCCCGCCCCCCCTGACGCAATTTTTTTCAACGTTTTTGTAAATAAGTCGAAAACTATACGGCTTATGCAAAACTAAAAACTGTTTATTAATGTGCTAATGAATACTTTTCATATGATACCCCATATGACCTAGCAACTTCACTAAAATTTGTGTAACCCCCATTCCACCCAGTCTAAAAAACTATGCAAATTAGATAGTTCGCTATAATTTTCTTGTAATCTTTACATATATTTCTATTAGCTATAAAATTTTCAGGGGTTTATATCTGCAAACGGAGATAAGGTATTTTTTTTCAACATTTTTGTAAATAACTCGATAACGATACGGCTTAAAGAAAGACTAAAAACTGTTTATTAATGTGCAAATTAAAACCTTTCATAATATGATACCCCACATGACCTAGTAACTTAAATTTTTGAGAACCCCTTTCCGCCCCTCTTGCAATCATCATAAGAATATTTTTAACATTTAACATATATAATATTAGTGAAAAAGCGTTATTTTATACCATTTAAAATTTCAAGTCGATATCCTTAGTAGGTAGTTCTCAAGGCATCCATTTGTGACAGACAACAGACAGACAAAGTGATATCATAATGGTTCCTTTGTACCATTTTGGTCCGGAACCCTAAAAACACAAATAAGGACACAATTCGGTCGCCACGTTATTTCGTTTCGACATGAGTCGCACATTGCATTCATCTAGAATTTTGCATTATTTAACAAATCTTGTCCTTGCCGACCCCATAATTGTTATAAAGTCAACAGAACAAAATAAACACAAGATGCATTATATACTACTCATGGGATCTGTAACGAATTACCCCACAACTGCTCACAAGTCCCAATTTACCAAATCAAAGTAAAGGGAGTTCGCATGCCTAGTTCTAAATTCATCCGCCACAACGGGACCACCCTTGGGATTGAAGCTGACTCATCTAAATTACATCACTACTGCTTGAACTGTAAGTGGCACTACATAAAATATATAATAAGGTGTCTTGTATGCTTCAGTAATATAACTTTTATAATATTATAACTTTTGAAACTATCATGTTTTTGAGCATATGCTTCGTAGTCAGAGACTTAGAAAGAGGGAAGACCGTTTTGTTTGCCAATGACTACTCACTCGCAAACGACTTCACTATTCCGAGATCATTACGTGTGTCAATGCGTAGAAATATCGGGAAACCCGAAACAGAATCAAATCATGGTAAATACCCCCCGTATATATTGCATATAATTAAGCATATCATAACATAGATGGTTGATTAGAGGATATAGCGTTTTTAAAAATAAATAATGCTGGACATTTAACACAGCACCATCTGACCCCAAAGTAAGCAGCTTGTGTACCAGATGATTGATATACTACTTATCATTTACTAGCCGCACTCCGCAGTTTCACCCACGTAGTTCCCATTCTCGCAGGAATACGGGGATAAGTTATAACCTATGTTACTTAGGGATAACGTAGCTTTCTAATGGTGAAAGATTTTGAAAATCGGTCCAGTAGTTTTTGAGTTTATTCGTAAAAATAAAATAAAAATTTATATGTCCATTTAAATATATTCTAATTGTATTACTTAAATGTATTTATAAATAAAAAATGTGAAATGGTAAGGAATCGGGGAAAGAAACCGGTTCCATGAACTATACGAATCGTATAAACTCAAAGCAATTCATCAGAAAAACGTTAAATTATTGTTCTCTCTTACAAGTAAGCGCCACTATGCCAATAACTAATTATTGTTATACTATCTGTCTATAGTAGTCTCTAGTAGACCCTCTACAATTGTTATTACTTGATAGTAGCTTTTACATACGATAATGTTTTGAAACGACTAGGAATCCTGTTCGCTCGCCGCTCTGCTTGTAGTCCACGCCTGCGGACTGGTTCGCCCACGCGCGTACAAGCCGTAGTTCTTCTCACAGTGTGACTCACTATTGCGTACTACAATAATATGGAGGAGAAGTTGAATTTTGATTAGGTGCGGTTTAATTATGGTAGAGAGATAAGTTAGGGTATTCGATTTGTCGAAAACAAATTCGAATTCAAAACATTCATTAAGGAAATTCTAAATTTAAATTTTAATAATATTTTTTGCATAAAGCCACCAAAGAGTTCGTGTTCGAACTATAAAATACGAAGGCTAGTTATTCATATTATTTTTAGTGTAAGAGGTCTGTTTACGTTGTTCAAATACCTACCAAAGATCATCCATTAGGTTAGATAAGTAAAGCGTATATTGAATGATTTACTGAGCATTACTGAGATGAGATGAGCGCAATGTTTAGTTCATGACACAATATGTTCCCTATTTCAAATTGAATTATGTAGATTTAAGAAATCGAATAGCGTTAGCAATAATTAGCTCAGCAAAGTTACTACTGCTTATGGCTGGTTATTTCCGATAAACGTTGTAGTCAGTAATCATATAGCCTCTAAATTAAATAGAGGTCGTCTCTTTGACATGCTCTACCAATATATAAGAAAGGCACACAGCTTCTTAATCGGGAATAGGTTTTGAATCTCGGTATGGACGCGTAACCGGACCCGCGATCAGGAGATAGTTAAATATAAACATCACGGCACCCGCTCCAGGAGCCAGATTCTCAAATAGACAGCAGGATACCATTTTACTGTTAGAATATCAAATTACAACTGAATAAGAACTATCAATACAAAGCCATTCACTCCCGTACGCTTTCCGATACACACTGTCGATCTAGTTCCTTTTATTTTCATTGTTTTATATTACAACTCGGTCAACTACTTGAGGCAAGTTCCATTCGATTTCCTAGTAGCTATGAATTTGTTCCCAGTCTCAATAAAAACACCCCCTGTAGAGATGCGACAGACATGGACCGGTTAATAAAGATTTGTCCACACGCTCGATTGCCTACGTTACGGTATTTTTTTTTAATTTTATGTATAGATTAAATGGGTTGCATACCTAATAAAAACTAGCTAGGGGAATTTTAGAGTTTCTGGAAAATGGATTCATAAATGAACCAGACTTAAATAATATATTTTAATTTAGAGATGTTTATAAATTAACTAAATAACTGAGACGTCGCTTTAGTTGACCAATATCTCACTAATATTATAAAGCCGAAAGTTTGTTTGTATGGAGGTTTGTACCTCTTCACGCAAAAACTACCGTACGTATCGAGCTGATATTTTGCAAACGTATAGATGTTGACTAGGATTAAGACATAGGCTACTTTTTATCCGGGTACAACGCATGCGAAGCGGCGGGCACAAGCTAGTGAATAATAAACTAATTATAATGCTTGGCCGTTTTCATGCATTTAATTTTTACTGTTTATGAATTAGGATGGAGCTCAACTAGGTTCCATACCCGTTCGTTAATGTACGTAGCATACTAATTTTAAGATCTACGTACCATTACGCAGTTTGAACTATGTTTCATACGCGCTTTAACGACGAAGGAAAAGATCGCGAGAAAACCTGCGGCTAAAGTCAACTCTAGACGTATTGACATGTTAATATACTCTGATATAGCCACCTAAGCTGAGTCAACCGTATGGTTAGTAAGCATTTTAACAATGTCCCATTCACTGCAGCATCCTGAACAATATGAATACCAGTTGCTGACGCCTGGATTATATAATCTATAATAGATGTTAAAAACCAACTTTGTTTTACTATCTTTATGAGTGTGAACAGACCTGAACAGTCCAGGCGTAATGTCCTTATTCATTAAGCTATCGGAAAGCTCTCTGGTGGTCGCGACATGTAAAGTTATGGTTAAAAAATTGCACTTAATTTAATGGATATTCAGTGGCATCGTGGACGAGGAAATTGTATGTGTGTGAATAGCTGAGATACTAAGTACGGATTTGCAACATACAAACATATGAGCATAGTCTGTATAATCATCATCATCAGCCTTTGCGTCTATTTCAGAAGATTAAGGTAATGCTTGTGGTTTGGGTGTTGCGTTTTTGTAAATGAATAAACAATCTTAATCTTAATTTTAAACTGTTTAACGGGACTTTATCGCGTAATTATCTTGTTTTTAGGGAATCTATACTAATATTATAAAGCTGAAGAATTTTTATTAAAATATGGGATTATCGGGTATTTATCGCGTTCATTTACCTTTATTTTATTCCCGACGTTTCGACCGGATTGCACCTGGTCGTGGTTGCGGGGACACTCAAAGGTAATTAAAGTAAATAAAGGTAATTACGCGATAAATACCCGATAATCCCATATTTTAATAATGTGTTGTGATCGCGAAAGTTTAAAAAAGACTATTGCTGAAGAATTTGTTTGTTTGTTTGTTTGCTTGAACGCGCTAATCTCAGGAACTACTGGTCCCATTAGAAAAAATCTTTCAGTGTTAGATAGCCCATTTATCGAGGAAGGCTATAGAGTAGTTGTAGGCAGTGGTTGTAGTAGGTGCGATACGAAGTTCGCCGGGACACCTAGTACTTAAAAACTACGGAAAGTTTTATTTCCTGACGTTTCCACTCTACCCGTAAACCGTACCCCCACGAGGGCTGCAAGGTACTCAAAACGTCGAAAGTTAATAAAATAAGGTAATATACCTAAACAGTTTAAAATTAAGTCTATGGAAGAAGAAGAAGAAATACATTTATTTTTGACACACACACAACTCAAATTATAAGAAAACGTAGAATGAATTAAGTTAGGTGCACTATGGTATAATAAAATTAAAGCCGTGTTGGCCGAGTGGTATGTACCCCCGACTTTCAATCCGAAGGTCGTGGGTTCGATACCGGCCATACACCAATGGATTTTTCTTTCTTGAAATATGTATGTGCACACTTGACACGTGCTTTAACGGTGAAGGAAACATCGTGAGGAAACCCGCGGCTTAGTTAGCTTCAGACGTATTGACCTGTTCTTTCCTCTGAATAATAGCTGACTAAGTTGAGAGGATGTTTAGGTGCTGGGCAAGCCTAATCCATCTAACAATGTCCCAGGCACTGCAGCGTCCCGTAAATCATGATTACCAGTTGCTGACGCTGTATAAATTATCTATAATAGATGCAAAAGACCTTACTTATGGTATAAATAACATATTATTTACATTACAACAAATGCTGCGTGGGGTCAAAAAATGGACACTGCCTCAGTATTATGCAATCACATAGCAAGCTATGAGGTTGTGGCGCTAATTTTTAGGCTCATATTGATCGCGAAAGTTTACAAAGTTCTAATTCTACGCTTGACCTCACTCCGCGACCGCAGTTTTGGCAGACGTGGGTATTCATTGCAGTTGGTGGATAGGATGTAACTGTCTGCTGATGACTCTTTTGTCCGCTATGAGACAAACCAGGTTTGGTTGTGGTGTCGTTTTGGAGGGAAATAAATCGGAATTCGTATTATTTTCCTTTTTTTAATTTTTACTAGATAATGTGGTGTGAGGCCACGGACCGGCAAGCGCAGCGTAGGACGTCTACCAACAAGATGGGATTATGACCTGGTGAAGACCGCAGGTCGACGGTGGATGCAGATTGCTTCCAACCGCAATAACTGGAAATCCACGAGGGAGGCCTACGTCCAGCAGTGGACGTCCTACGGCTGAAATGATGATGATGATGATGATGAATGTGGTGTGAACATGGTCCTGAGTTCATAGAAGGATTTATTTTAATTCTCGAAAGAATACCTCTGTGGTTTTAGGTATTGTTTATACGTAACTTTACAGTAACTTTTCGCGGAGGTGAATGTCATAATGTGATGAAACAAGTGTGACCCTGAATAATCAGGTCGCCATTATCATATAATCAGCTAGCGTCCTTATCGTATAATCAGCTGTTGAAGATAAAAATGTTGTGTTCTTTCCTTAAATGAAAATTGCCGAATCCTGGAAAGTTGAAAAAAATACTAAACTTGTTCCTTGGGGTACACAAAATCACCCCCTTTCGCTACATTGCATATTATAATTATAATACAGCCTGTATATGCCAATAAATAAACAATTAATTCTGGTCACACATAAAGCATTACCTAGCCAGGTACATAATATAATTTTTTTCGTTAAAATACTTAATTATCATATATAGAAAACACCCAAATCCTGCTGAAAAGCAAAGAAGATCAGTTTAAGCCATCTGGTATCCAAAAAACTAAATAAAAATAAAGCCTACAAAAATACAACTAAATAAACACAGATAAATTTTTTAAATTTTTTTCTAATTTTTTTTTGCCTTGTTGGCCTAAATTTTTCAAAACACTTAATAATCTGTATTATTTATCCTAGGGGTACTATCAGCACAAGAAACATAGTAGTGACAAGTATAAGTAGCTATTAAAAAGTTTCTACTTATGAACACATTGTGATATTTAGAAAAAATATAAGATATACAATATAAGTCTAACAGTTCAGTAGATCTACTTATATGCAGATTATTTTAGAACTAGATTATGATTAGACCATCAAATAACCATCCAGATTAAACTTGACATATTAAATTAGCGGTGACCGATTTGTGCCATTAGGTTAGTCATCTATACTAATATTATAAAGAGGTAAAGTTTGTGAGTTTGTGAGGTTGTAGGGGGTAATCTCTAGATCTACTGAACCGATTTTCAAAATTCTTTTACTAATAGAAAGTCACAGTATTTGTGAGTGTCATAGGCTATAAATTACCGCCCAACGAAGTAGGCACAGGGTCAGCTAGTTAATTATATTGCTCACTATTGTAATTTTATTTCGGCACAATTAAACGGTTTTTATCTTTATCTTTCCGCTGTTGCTCTATTATTTTTATGTCACAAAATCCAACAAGATTAATTTAAAACGGTTACAAAATCACGCTCAAAGGGATAATCAGTTTCTGCCATAACGAAATACAACGCAGAAACCAATACCAGCTGGCCATGCGAAGTAAATTAATGAAACCTACAGCCGTACAGTTAATTACATCATAATCACCCCGGGGTTCAGATATTAGCCAGATATTGGCACAGATCAAGTTATACTAACCACGCGGCATATCATCACTGTGAATCAGAAACTATTAGAAACTACCTCTATGTACATATGTATTGATTTGCTATGAGCAGATAGTTTTGCGTCAATGGTCATCATTGATGTTAACACTTATTTTGACTGTTTGGTATTAATTGTCATCATACGTCAACAGTTTAGTTACTCATCATCATCATCTCAGCGGTGGGACCTCCACTGCTGGATATAGGTCTCCCTGATCGATCTAGAAGTACTGATCATGAGGGGGTTATTGTCATGCTCACTACGCTTGGTACGCGGGTTGCGCACGCAGTACGGGATTTGATACACGGAAGATGCTGCTGCCCATCTTCTGGAGGTTATATTACCACTTAATTTTACTTTTTTTTTGTTAGTAGACATTATAAGTCCACAAATAAATAATTTTACAACTAATTTATCTGTTTTGTGTTAACTGTCATCACTAGTCTTTGGGCTACCTTGCATTATTAGTCATCATGGGTCCACTTAATTTCATTGACTACTTTTACAATAATTGTCATCATAATGTTCACACTTCATTTAACTACTTTGCAGTAATTGTAATAATAGGTCACACTTCATTTAAATATTTTGCGTTGCAAAATATCACAAATAAATTTAAAAAACAAAAAATATGCGTTGATTGTCATCCTAGGTTTCACATCACCTTTAGCCGCATAGTTAATTCCGTCATGATCAGCCCCGGGGTTCAGATATTAGCCAGACATTGACACAGAACAGGTTATGCTACCCATGCATCATATCATCACTGTAAATTATAAATAATGTGTACTTACTGTCGTAACGGTACCTAGTGATTAGCTATGAGAAAACTGTTTTGCGTTAATAGTCATAGGTAATGTTTCATTACTGCGACAATATTATTATTTGTCTTGCGATATTTTTGTAGCGTTATAGAGGTATATAAGTACATCACAGATTTTTTTAACCTATTTCAGGCACCAGTTTTCACAAACCAAGTAATTAGTGGCGGGCATGTCTGTCCCTCTTGTGAAAAGTTTTCCATAATTCAACGATTCTTAGTGGGTAGTCGCGCGCGTTGGAACCCGTATTTAACTTTTGTTTTAGTATCATGTACTCATTCATTATAAATAAGTTGACAGAAACTAAACCTATTATGTAAAGAAAATCTTTGAGAAGAATCAAAGGAATATTTATTTGTTTAATCAAACACATGTTTATTTATTTGATTCTGATTAGTCATTTGATTCGTATTAAATTACGTACTGTAGGCTATACAGAATCAGTCTGTGAGGCCAGAGGTCTGAAATAATGATGACAGAGAAGACATCGGAGCCGAGTAACACAGCCCAGTTATTGGTTCAGTTAATGCGCCGGATAGACGTAGTGTATTGATGATATCCATCAAATCAATGCTATTGTTCCCGAGCGTAATTACAATGAGCTTAGCATAATGTGGTCGTTGTATTTGGCTGTACTAGATGTTACGGTGATCCGAACAATCTCTGTGGGATTATACACGATTGGAGAGTTTATCTGAAACGTCTAAAACCCTATTCAATTGGTGGATAGTTTTGCTTATGAAGTAAGCTTGAGGAGTTTAATTGTAAGGAAAAACTATCAAATGTTCTTTATAAGTGTAAGATTTGATATGTAAATTGTATTTGTACATCTCTTATAAATATGATTTATGCAAGTGGTAATGTGTTGATTACTACACATAAAGATTTACCACTACGATTGATCCATGCTGTATGGGATGCTGCAGAACCGATGTGACGTATCTAAGCTAAAACTAATAAAAGTTTATAGGTTTAAACTTACGAGTTTCTGAGTTTCATACGTCTACGATTGATGAATCAAACCAAACCAAAAAATGGTAAATGGGTTGAAAAGCACCGGTAGGTATGTGGCTTTATACAGGTGAAGGGTCCACACAGTCGGAAAAAGCATACTTTGAAAAAAATCAATACATTGTGATGATTAGTTCAACTGTATTTAAAACTTAATAAAAAGAAAACAGTCTGCTTAATTTTTAAAATTTACCGAAAACACTACTTTTATTAATAATTATGGCCTTAATCATAGATGATTTATACGGCGTCAGCAATTGATACTTTGCTGTAGGAACGGAATGCTGCAGTGCCAGAGCCATTGTTAGATACATTAGGCGTGCACCATACCATTGATGTAGGTACGAGTATGACCCAATTACCTAAAATAAAGATCGATTTTGCTAACTCAAAAGTTTATGTAAACAAAAGCCCACTGACAATCAGCCATAATTCTCAAATAACGTTCAAACTGTTCGCGTTCATAAATCTTACGGAACTTTTGGGATACCTACGCACTTTCACGTAGGTCCATACGTTAACGTCCAAAACTCGAAGATGACTAATGATGTTACTGCTTTAATAATAATAATAATAATAATAATAAATTTTTATTGCGAGACACAAGATCCATTCATAATAAATAACAATAGACATATTAAAAACAAAAAATAAAAGATACAAAATTGTTTCGAAAAACCATGTCAATGGTAGGTACACTACCTAAAAAAAAATTTTAAATAGGGAACTATGTGACTATAGCTACCCACTGTCTGAACGTATCTGACAGGATCAGACGGTCTGAGAGGCTCCTAATTATTTCATTTTTACACATGTCAACTCTGGACATGAATGACGCTACTCTCTTTCTCTGGATGGCATTGAAAGAGTCTACATGGGCTTCTGTGAACATCTCTGAAGCGCTGCAATAGCGCTTCAGGCCCATTAGATGTCTAAAGATATTGTTGTAGGCCACCCTTATACCATCGTGAGATCTTTTAGTATAATTTGTCCATAGTTGACATGTGTAGAATGACTGACAGTACGATTTAAAAAGGGTTATTTTCACGTCAGGCGAGGAAGCAAAAAACGTCCTAGCGATCATGTTGCCGACCACACACAATGACCTTCTCTGTCTCTCAATATCGGCATCATCTTTCAAATTCGAAGTAACGATATGCCCTAGGTACTTAAAGCTCTCTACTAATTTAACAGGGCGCCCGCTAAGACACACCTCAGGTACATTATCAGGACCCTTCCCTGATCTAAAAATTACCATTTCGGTCTTATTTACATTATAAATTAGGTCGTGATCTTTAGCAAAGTTTTCACAGATCGATATTAGCTTCCTCATACCTTTGATCGAGGGGCTAAGCAGAACCATGTCGTCGGCGTAGCTCAGATTGTTGACGTATCTGCCATCCATTCTGAGCCCCACCGATGTTCTGCTCAGCTCCTCGATCAAATCATTTACATACACATTAAATAGATCAGGAGAGCTGAGCCCACCCTGCCTCACACCACATGACTGACTATAGCTGTCCGATAACTCAGTGCCCCATCTGACGTTATTGGTTTGGTTTCGGTACCAGTACTCCAGAAGATCGATAACGTCAGCTGAGACATCTGTGTCCTCTCGCAACTTTCCCCACAGTTTCGCATGGTTTAAGGTGTCGAAGGCGCGGCTGAGATCAAGGAATACGGCGTAGACAGTTGTCCCCTGATGTTTGTAATAGCGGACGACCTGCTTTAGAGAGAAAATGGCCATATCAGTCGAGACTTGTGAACGAAAGCCAAATTGTCCGTCATTGTACCGTACAACACTAAGGTGGGACTGTATTACACGATCAAGAACCTTGGCTATGATCGTCGCAAGGGAGATAGGTCTATAGTTGGCCGTGCTCGAGATATCACCCGTTTTGTTCTTGGTAATAGGAACCACTAAGGTATGTAGAAGCTCCTTGGGAAGATGACAGTGCCTCACGCAAAGAGAGAAAAACCGTGCCAGTGCTTCACAAATATGTTGGCTCGCATACAGTAAATGCTCTATGCTAAGACTATCGTGACCTGGAGACCGACCACGCTTCATCTTTCTCAATATAACTTCTACCTGCTTGGGTGTAATTGTCACGTGATCGGTCTCAATGCCCCGACTGTCCTGCTTTAAATTTAGATTAATGTCACTACTAATTAGGTCTGGACTCTTAACATCAAAATGCTTACGAAACAAATTTGCTATGTATATGTATGTATATATATATTTAATGGAGTTTGCGTTTTCGTCAGCGACGTGATCGCACCCTAACTTAAAATATTGTTTAAAAGCTAAGTTGTTCAAGTTGTGAACAATTTGCTTGTTTTATATACCTTGTTAAACTTTCGCGATTTGTTAACATATTTTTAGTTTTAAAATTACAGGATTTTATCGCGTACCTTTTTTATTATTTTCCGGACGTTTCGAACACATTTCAGCGTTCTTGGTCGCGGGAGGACTGATGTGCTGGGAGCTACCGCCGCGAATTGATGGCAGAATCCACGACTACCCTCAATTCGTCTTCAGATTCAGAAATGTCCAAGTTCACATTACGACACACTACACTGACGGTATCGGACTGCTGTACCGTCAGCGTGAATCTGTGTGTTTCTGTTTGCGCCTGCGATTAGGATGCCATCCATTAGTCCTGTATCCGTTACGTTTTAGAACCTCCTGAACATGTTCCAGCTCTCCGGGTAAATGTCCAGGGTCACAGAGGTCATGGGCTCTGTTCATAAGGGAAGAAGCTACTGACTCAAGATGTAATGTATGATGATGAGAAGCAGCATTCAGATATCTGTCCGTGTGCGTCGGTTTTCTGTACCAATATGAGATAAGGTTCCGTTAGATTTGTTCTAAAAGTGATGGTCAAGAGGTTCTCAAGTAAACTCATTACCTAATCACTGGATTGAATTACACAACCCAAAAATCCTAGCCAACGAGAGGCACTATAAGAGAATGGTTCGGGAAGCGATTAAGATTAAAAAGTATCCTAATTTCAATCGTGAAGACGGTTTTAGACTCTCTGCCTCGTGGAATCCAGTGATAGAAAAGTGTACTCGGCGTGAAAAATCAACTAAGTATGTGCATACAGTCAGTGTAGTGTGCTGTCCCAGTGGGAACCGGCCCTAATATTTTTATGAAGATCAAGTGAGGGTAGTTCAACAAACGCCTTCGCTTTGCTGCGACACCTCTAACACGTCAGTCTTCCCGGGACCATGCTTGGTGCAATCCAAGCGAAACGTCGGGAAATAATAAAGGTAATTTACGCGATAAATACCCGGTTATATGTATGTTAATAATATGTTGTGATCGCGAACGCTTAAAAACGACAATAGTTTCCGACTGTATCTGCATTTTGTTAAACTTTTTCTACAATCACCTAAAATTAACCAAGTTAAATAAGAAGAGTAGTAAGAAGGCTTTCATCTAAACACTAAGGAGAATGGTTAATTCGATGCAGACGCGGAATTTACCACCGCAATACACAACTTTTTAGGTCTGGGTACACGTAATAGATTTATCATATTGAATGACATTACCCATTGAGGCAAATACATGTAAAAACATATCCGTGACTGGTTTAGAACCTCCCATTAGGCCATGACACACGAACACCCAATTTCTCGGAATTGTGCTATCACATGAATCACACCGCACCCCTCAAGCCATGGATGAATCACTGTGTATGGCCATCCATTTAACAATACAGACCTACGTCTTTGTAGGTGAAATTGATGTTTTTGTTAAAGTTGCTAAATAATCCTAAGTAAATTGGTCTTTCACATGTATTTAAAAACAAAATATACAGGGCCAGGAACTGGTTTTCATGATATACGAGACGCAGCAGTGCAGTGTTGCGATGATTTGCCCAGCATCTTTGTCTTCTCAGCGATCTTAACAAAATGACATAAGCTGTTTAAGCCGCGGAAATACTTACGATGTTTTCCGTCACTGTTGAAACACTTGTTAAATGTGCATAAACATTTTTCAAGAAAGAAAAATCCATCAGTGCAGCTCTGATAAGATACTCCTGTCCTTTTAAACCCCTGACCAAAAAAGGGGTGTTATAATGTAAACCTTTAAGTGTGTGTATCTCTGTCTGTGGTACCGTAGCTTTACAACGAGTGTACCAATTTTATATTTCAAGCAGTTTTTTTTTATTTGTGAGAACCTCCATCCTAACCGTTAACCTAATACATACTGAACTTTTTTATAAAGTCTTTAATAAAATCTTTTACTAATTGACAAGTGTCAATGGAGTGAGTCAGCACCTCATTTACAGCATTGCGTACAGCTTCTCATTAGGAGGCGCAAATGGCCCTCTATTTGGTAATAAAACACTGCCCAAAAGCAACGCATAAAGGGGCCGAAACATTAGCCGCAATCCATATTAGTATTCGAATATGTCCGATTACAACTCACTTAACACCGTTTAAAGTTTAAATTAACGGCTCCCACAGACGCAACATTATTTATTGGTGTGCATCTAAGTGCCACTTATGGTGGTCACACACGCACGCCCGTACTGGATTACCAAGTAATTTTATGAAATAGCTAGGTACTGGTCGTGGCTTTGTTCACGTGGACCATGCTTTTTCAGGTCATGTTTGACACAGTGTGCAAAATAGCTGAATAAGATGCAACCCTTATGCTTCCAGTAATCCAGGTACGATTTCCAACGCGGAACTAGTGGCAGCATAATATACACTACACATATTTTTAGTTCGAGTCGGGGTCGTTCTGTTTTTAAAGAATCAGTTATCTGTATGTACCAAAGTTACTATTGCTCTACTTTGTTAAAGGTTTTGGGGCTGTTTTCATCTCCTCATCAATCTGACTCATAAAGCTGACTTAGTTGAAAGGATGGTAGAGGTGTTGGGCAAGCTTAAACCATCTCAAACCCGAGTAACCTGCAATATCTAAATCAAAACACAGTTTTCTCTTAAAATAGTATCGCAAAACATTTGAAGTTTAAACAAGACTTGACTTTGTTGTTTTCACAGCAAACACGAAACTAGAGTTTCACTTGATAGTTTTCCGAGTACTAGCTACAGGGTATTTGTTCTAGAACACTATATAACTATAACTCATATTACACCAAAAACTACATAAATCAAGACAGTGATGTTACTATGTATCTTCGAGATAATATTCCAAATGTATGTGCGTACGAACCTAATATAAATGAAGCTGACTGTCTCGTCAAAAAAATTGGAAATAGTCATGCTTTCATCTGTGTTTACTGGTCCCCTTCTTTTAGTTCTATTACAAACTTCCTTAACTCTCTTGACGCACTGTTGTCTAATCTGAAAAAAATCCTAATATACACCTTCTGACTCATAATAGCCGCCTATTATAGCTAAAGGTACTGGTCAAGACTAATTTATCTAACATTGCAGCCGTAGAGAAGGAACTGACGAAATCATCAATAATAGCTGTTAAAGGCCTTACTTATTACAAAGCCAGTTCAAAACCTAATCATTTGGCTTATGTTATGTGGCGCACTGACGACAACTCTAAAGGTACTAACACTCAATAAATGGCAACATTTTAGCTGTGTCCTCAATAGTTAGGCCTCTGGTCAGAATACCACGAAGTTCACATCCCATAAATACAAAACCAACAAGTATTACAAACAGGCTAGCACATTTAGCTATTCCACTTAGCGTGTAACTATCGTCCACGTCGAGCCCAGACGTGGGCGGGTGGGACCGTGAGAAGTGTATAACCCCATTGTGTTGAAGGGCTTGTGTTGCTAACAAGGGAGGTGAATCAAGGGGCAAACGTACATACGAACTTGTATATTGTGAAATCTGCTTTTACCCTGATTAGTGATTACTCTGGGTATTTAAAGATTTAATCATCATCATCATTATTTCAGCCGTAAAACGTCCACTATTGAACTCAGGCCTCCCTCATGATCTTCACGAGGGGTAATTGCCATACTCACCCCGCTTGGCTGGCGGGTTGGCGAGTCCAGTGGATGTCGATACACGGTAAGACGCTTCTGCCCATCTTCCGGAGGTGTCCCTTACTGCATCCACGGGCATGAGAGGAGGGGTAACATTCTACGGCCGGCACTCCACGGCATGCGATCTTCGAAGATTTTATGGTTATTAATTTTGAAGTGCTTAACTTCACTTAAGGAGAACGTTTCATGGAAATAAAATTTTCAGACTTCCGGCTTTAGGGAGGGTAAAGGATCAATTTGACCAATGAACAAATCCTGTCGTTATCAAAAATTATTATGATAATATAGAATTTTCGGTTTCATGAATTTCAGGGTCACCAAGATACAGGCTATGCCTAGTTGGGGACCCTTTGCCAATGTATTTATTTTTAGTTAAATTATTTAAGTCTAATATTTAAGTCTAGATACACCATATAAACTTGAATTGCTAATAATATATTTATGTTATCTATGAGTATTTTATCTGAATTGATCTATGGTTTTTTTGATAATTGATCTTAGAAGATACGAAAACAAAAGCAGAGATTATACAATTTATCTGTTGATTTTAAATTTAACTAATCAAGCAGTCTATAAATCATTAGTTAATAATTCTGGACATACAGTACCATCTAGCCCCAAAATAAGCAGAGCATGGGTACCAGGTGGTTCATTGAAAAATTAAATATTTTTATATACTCAGATCCGAGACAAAGATTTGCAGAAAACAAATATTAGTCCCTCGGCGTATATCAAAACCGAAACCACTTGCGTCGCAGTCGGCTGAACGGAAACGGATGTCATCAAATATATTATATGCCTGATGTTTAGTACGAAAGATTTGTTTGTCACAATCAATACTCGTATTTACCCGCAGTATACACATCTATTGCCGTGGGGTGCCGGCAGTAGAATGTTACCCCTCCTCTCCTACCCGTGGATGCAGTAAGAGCCTGCTAAGGGACACCTCCGGAAGATGGGCAGCAGCGTCTATCCGTGTATCAACATCCCATACTGCGCTCACCAACCCGCCTGCCAAGCGTGGTGAGAATGGCAACTACCCCTCATGGAGATCCATGAGGGAGGCCTGTTTTCATCTGTGGACGTTTTATGGCTGAAATGATGATACACATCTATTATAAGCATACGTATAATAAACAGAACTCCTCGGTAAATTTTATCGTCAGTTTAAGAGCGGCTTAAGAATTTTAAATATCCTATCCTTACATAAACGTTGTAGCGTTTTACGTTTATATGAATTCCCAGGGCCTCATGAGATACGGTAGCTGAGTGCTGCCGGAGAGCAGGGACACTAGGAGTGCTGTAACATAGAAATGAAAATTATCTTCGAGCACAAACGAATGAGTATGTGCCGTAGGATGCAAGAAGAAACGAGTAAAAGATGCGCTTACGTTTAGAAATTTTAAGAACAATAAAAAATGCTGGACACTTCACACTATCTAGCACGAAAGTAAGCAGAGCTTATGATATGGAAACCATAATTATATGGTTTCCATATCATAAGCTCTGCTTACAACCATATAATTATGGTTTCCATATCATAAGCTCTGCTTACTTTCGTGCTAGATACAAGATGGAATACATAAATACATATTTTTTTATATACACACTTATCATACCTAGAAAAAACCCAGACCCAAAACATAGTTTATTTTATACGACTAAATGACGAGATAAGCCGAAGGCCCACCTGGTATTAAGCGGTAACCCCTACCTATTACAACGTGACCAACGCTGCATTGCGTTGCGCCCTGAGATAGAGTTGTAAGATCTCACGTGCCTGTCATTTCATGCAGAAAAGCAAACATTTGCCCCCGACGGAATCGAACCCGCAACCTGGTCTGAGCCCGCTCTTAAACCAGAGTGAGCCACAGAGTTCGTCCAAAATGGAATTCAATAACATTCAGATTCAACAGACTCAGACGAAGCAGCAAATATTTTAAATGCTTCGAAAAAAGTTAGACTGACGGTTACATTTCCCACTTTCATTAAGAGTTTTCTTTTCAAAGTTCTATATCAAATTAGAACTCCCACGTGCCAGCATTCACTTTCCTTAGTTACGTTTATTTATCGTAAATTTGATCGCCCAACCTCACCATGGTTCCTTCATTTCAAATGAGTCTCTATGAGAGGTATACCATTTTTTTCTGTTCCACGCTTGCCACTATACCATCCTCCATTTCCAATACTCTTGACACAAATTGCTTGTGAAGCGAAAGACGCTGTTTATATTATCACCTACCGCTTGTGCATACAATCATTGACTTTACTGCGATTACCATATTCAAGCGATATTATTAGAGTCAGGTAGAGACACGCAATGCAAAATGTTACAGGTTTTTAATAGGTGCTATTGAAGAATGGAGTCAGTATTTATTCATCATTAGCAGAAACCATAAAGCTGTGGGGTGTTTCTACCTTGTTATATCCTTACTTCGGGTTTCTTCAAATGAAAACGCTTCTTGCAGGGGACAATATTCTGTTTATTGGTAAAAAGGCATAAATTACTACATACGGCTTAACAATACGACAAATCGGTGAACCACATTTTACGGGAAAACAAAAGCCGAGTGCCGCGGTTGCCTTACGCGCGGACGGGTATTGAAAATTGAAATGTAAATAAAAAAGCATTTATTACAGAAAATAAATAATAAAAAGTGGTTTATTCAAATAGGATAAATCAAAAACTTCATTTTTAGGACTCCGGACCAAAATGTTAAAAGGGAACCTTCATAGTGTTACTTTGTCTGTCTGCCACAGCTAAATATAATATCAGGAACTAATAATGCTATCAACTTGAAATTTGAAATGGCAAACGCTTATAGAAATGATAAAATGCATTCTTATTACGATTGCAAAGGGGGCTGAAAGGGGGTTCTAAAAGTTTTAAGTGAAGTTACCAGGTAAAGTGGGGTATAATAATAATAGTGGTATAACAAGCAATACCTTAGTATATTCATTATTAAACAGTTATAAACCGTCTCCTTTAAGCCGTATAGATCTTATTTTTTTTAATGTTAAATAAAATACCGTTTCCTTATCTGAAGTTTGCAGAGATCTGAGAGTTTGTATGACCGATCTTACAAACCTAAGACTTTTATAGCGTCTGCCCGCCGCTTCGCATGCGTTGTATCCAAACAAATAATATCCTATTTGTTAATCCTGGTCAACATCAATACGTGTTCAAAGTCTCAGCTCAATCCGTAGGGTAGTATTTGCGTAAAGAGGTAACAAGCATCCATACATCTATACAAACAAACTTTCGGCTTTTAATATTAGTGGGATAACAGTGTATGCAAAGATTACAGGAAAATTAAAACGAAAGCATAGTTTTTTAGAAATCATCAAAAGATTATTATATTTACATTTGTTCCGGTATCTGTTGAAAAAAGATGGCACTGTTAGGTTTCTCCGACGAAAATAACCTTTAACACAATTTTTATTAAAGAACCTCTGTTTATAACAGCGAAAAGACTAGGATGAGCAGGTTCTAGGGATAATAATATCGTCGCTTGAAGTTTGATAACTATCATCGCCAAATACCACGCGCTATGTTAGAAGTTGGTGTACGTTTTTCACTTTTACCAAAACATGTCAACAGGAATTAAATATTGAGTTTTTAGTTTGAAGTATTCCGGTAAGTTTGGGAAACCTCTTCACTTATTTGAGCGACTATTTCTCCGAAACTAAAAAAAAGCTAGATTTACCAATAAAGTTCTCCTAGAAAGTTCATTGTTAAAGCTACATAAATTATTTTTTTAGATTTGTAAAGCTAGCAGTTTAGATTTTATGGGGGGGAACGCTCGAAAAAAGTTTAGTAATTTAATATTTCGCAAATGGAACCCAACATCGAAAAAATGTTTTCGCAAAGCCGGTGATCGACGGACGGGCAGACAGACAGCCGGACAGACAGACAATACGAAACGCTTTAAATGAACTATACAAATTGGGCAAGGTTTATCGTCTTATACTAATAGATACATAGAAAAAACCAAAGACTATTCATGTCTTTCATCATTTTGCAATGGAATCATTAAAAAAATCGCCAAAAAACCCTATGCGCGGTTATAAATTGAATGGGTGAGCGAATCTTTTTGTGCATTTTTAAAACTTTTACTAATTGAGATCAATAACATGCAAAGAAAGTATCTAGTTTTAATTCCGCTAATGCTGAGATGCATATGCACCGCCCTCCCGCCCGATAATTATGCACATGCGGGGAGAACTAGGTTGTTAGTGCAATATGCATACCCAAACCCACACGACGACACGTGTTTCGCCTCTCCGCGAGGCATCTTCAGGTGAGACGCCGAGGTGTTGACTGGTCGGCGGCTGGAACGAACTTTTCGTTCTCCCTGCATGTGCATAATTAGCGGGCGGGAGGGCGGTGCATATGCATCTCAGCATTAGCGGAATTAAAACTAGATATTTTCATTGCATTTTATTGTCATGGATTTCCGCAAAGTAACACCTGATTCCATTAATTAATTGAGATCAGCTAATTAATAATAATTACTATGTTCCTACATAACAACATACCCTTGATGGACGAGTCTAGCTCGCGCTTGTCTGGTTTTTTAATGGTAAGACTGGTACATTTTCTTGATATTGTAAGTCCCATTTCTGTCGTAAGTGGAATAAAATAACGTAAGAAATGGGACTATGCCGGCGAAAGTTTAGAAAAGACTACATGTAATGTTCAGTTAGTATTATTTATATAGTTGGCTCGTGGAAATACTGAAACGCACTCTCCACTCAAGCCAGTTAGCTGTGTATACTAATGATGATGTTGACCGATCGGTCATACAAACAGACAGTAATAAAACACGCGGCTGTTGACATGGCATTTGCATGGAATGTGTGTTGGCATACAGGCCCGCCTGTGACTATTGGTGGTCGATGAGTCTTACTTGCTATTGTTTGTGGAAAACAAGAGGAATTTAGAACAGAATTTCAAGATTTTTGAAAAGAGCGGAATTAATTTTAAACCACAAGATGATATGGGATAAATCTATGTAAGTTTGCGCATAGATGATTCATACAACAACTGGTATTCATGCAGTACGGGAAGCTGCAGTGCCTCGTAAATTGTAAGATGGCCCAGATAGCCCAGCACCTATAGCATCCTCCCAGCTTAGTCAGTTTCAGACGTATTGAACTGTGCTTTCATCTGACTAATAGCCAACTACTAAGGAGACGAATAAGACATTTCATATTTTATTTATTGTTACACATTTTGTCGACATTTGCAAATGCATCAAATTTCTGACCATTGTGAGTGTCAACGGGGGGTGTTGCATGCCCACACGCTTGGCAGGCGGATTGGCGAGCGTAATGTCAATACACGGCAAGACGCTGCTGAATCTTCCAGAAGTTTTCTTTGGCAGATTCGTACTGCATCCACGGGCAAGAGAGGAGAGGCAACATTCTACTGCCGGCACCCCACCCACGGCTTTGAAAAAGTCATCTTCCCAATATGCAATTTTGGACCCTAATGAGTCCATTAAGCTCCTATAACACCGCGACTAAATTGCTTTCCTTCAAGATAGTCTGGGGAAGATTAACGAGCGTAACGTGCAAAACGTTTAAACCCATTCCCGACTGAAATCCGACCAGTCAGTTCCATATATTAGTGCCGGGAGAGTTCCTGGCACAAATTCCCATCACTTACATTAACCAAATTAGTTAGCTTTAAGCCATCCCGAACTAGCTGAATCCAGGTCATTTGTGAGGCAGAATAAATTACTGGGGTTACGCTTCTGTCATAGACCTGAGTAATGTGGTCGTTATCGATGCATGGATCCTTGTGATGCACTAGTACAGCAATTAAAGTCAGGGGTAGGAACCCTGACTTTAATTGCATATACTTAGTCCACTTACTAGTCCAGATAAATCATTAAAGAGAAAAAAGGGCTAAGACTATTGAAAGTGTGTCAGCTTTTACGTCTTAAACGAAAGTTTAGGAACCGGGGCATTTTAGATGGAATCAGTCATTAAATTTTACAAGGGTAAACCTTCGGACTTGACCTATTAATAGTAAACCCTCTTACTTGTAAGGATGTTTTGTTATGTAAATACATCCTTACATAAAACCGCAATGTAGAAATATAAGCTTAAATATCAGAGTAACGAGACTTGAGTAATGTTATCATTATCGATGCACAGTATAGTACCGTTTGGAACTGTAGGAGAAATTCCGACTTTTAAATTCATGGAATCTGATAAAAAATAGCCCCTTAATATAAAAAAAACCTTACTTATATGGGGTTTATAAGTAAGTTTTTTTACATCCTTTTATATGATTATACAGCGTCAGCAACTGGTTCAATTCATGCGGACGCTGCTAAATTAAACGTATATTTTTTTTAAATATCTGTGTCGATTCTGTTTTAGTGTACCTTTCTAAAACTTATTTTAATTAGAGATATGACGTTTCTAAATTTAGAGCTGTCAGCGTTAAATTGAGTACATTTTGTTCGGTTTTAATTTTAAAATGGCACTTACCGTAAAGCTGCAGTAATTTTAGTACGTTTTACGTCAAATTAATAAGCTTTAGCTAGTTAGTGCAACAACAAAATCGCCACCATTATTCATAAACACGTTACTTAAATTGTGTCTAAGCTACGTTACTTTTTATAAGTAAGAAGGCTATTTTTTAATCGTACATTTCCAAAGGTTTACACTTGAAAAATTTACAGACCAATTTAATCTAAAAATGTCCCGGTTCACACAGTTTCGTTTTATCTGAGTAGTAAAAGTCAAGTAGAACATCTCTTTCTGAATTTCTTTTCAATGATTTAACTGGAGTAAGAATGGACTTTCGAAACATTTTATGAGAAGCCAAAAGTTCGGCATATCTGCTTAATTTTGTCCCGAAACAAAAAGTTCGACAATCAATGTTGCAGTAACCAGCGCAAAAGACAGTATTATCAGTATTATTCGCCGGAAAATAAATTACGAATGGTTCGAATCGCTATAAACATTGCGTCGAGAGATCGCTACCCAGTGTTCTATTTCATGTCATCTTATTATCACCAAGTATCGCGCCTTGGTCATGAAGCAGGTATTGTATCAACGGAACAGCCCGTACAGTCTACATAGGAGATTTAGCTTTTACGCCGTGAAGTTCCAATAATTGCCAATCTCGCTATTTAAGTACGTAATAAAAGTAGACCTTTGTTTTATTTATTACATTTTTATTGCAGCACCTAGTAAATACTATTAAATGAATGTGTGATCGTGAAATACTAATGAATGAAGGAATTAAATTCAACTTGATGCATGTTGAATTGCATGTCTATAAAGCTTTAATTATTTCAACAAAAAAACGAATTCAACGACCCTGCAGATGATGATGACAATAAGTAGATAGGTAATTAGACAGAATTATTTTGTATTAATTAGTAAGACTAGATCTGTGTTGTTACATGTGTGTGAAAAAAGAAATTGAAATTAAAATAATGTCTATATAAGTACATAACTATTTTTCAATATTGCCAACTTTTGATTTTTAATGTTAGAGTTTGAATTGCCATCTATGCCTTCCATTTAAGCGCACTATTGAGAGTCAAAGATGAGCATTGTTTAAAAATCAGTTCCCGAGATAGGTTTGGCCGTTTGTAGTTTAATATCTGTCATCGAAAAAGTTACTTTTAGCTAGCTTTTAGTTGGCTAGCCTAGATAAAAGTTATTCCTTCTTCACCTAAACGTCAACAATTACAAAATATTAATTTGTTTAATTTGCTGTCACATTTGTTAATGTCAAAAATATTTGATGTATACATGTAGATAGCTTAGGTGATTAAAGTAGAACAATCCTACTTCATGAGTCCCTCTTCATAAAAGCATACCTTCTCTATGAAAATGCTTGACTTGTAGCTGAAAATACAAAATGCATTATTAACATACATTTCCCGACGTTTCGCTTGGATTGCACCAAGCATGGTCCCGGGAAATTGCACCAAGCTTGGTGCAATCCAAGCGAAACGTCGGGAAATAATAAAGGTAATTTACGCGATAAATACCCGGTTATATGTATGTTAATAATGTTTTGTGATCGCGAAAGTTTAAAAAAGACAAATACAAAATGCGTATACATGTAACGCTTTTTGTATTTTTTACCTTTAATATTGGATGAGTTCCTTCGATTCCTCAAGTATCATCAAAACTGAGTTTTTAATCTGGAAGTGATTCTTTTGAAGTCAAAAATAATTTTCCTTATCCGTTAAACGGCGCTGTTTTAAGGTAAAACAGATAATAAATACAGACCATTTAACCTCCACTTTCTTTTGAAGTCGGTGAAAGACTTTTTCAATATAACTGCTATTTAATAATTCTCATTGAATCAAATTTAACGTTGTAGATTCTCGAGAATCTTACTGACCTAGCTGTTCCCTGAGTAGGTAGTACTTGAGCGTTGGTGGTCGCATCAGACATACTTACATATTTTTATAGAACGATATAAGGTTTTACAGCGCCATCCAACAAAATTTTATGGCGGTAAACAAGAAAACAATAAAAAAGTTTAAAAAAGAATAAAAAATACGAGTCAGTGGTGCAATGTTTTAAAGATTTATTTCCTGGAAATCGCGTTGATAGTCGGTGTTAAAGCAATCATAAATTACTTTTTATGTTTTCTTCTGTTTGTCTGATTTTTGACTATGTTTTGTGATTCATTAGAGGTTTTGCTAGGATAAGATATGCATGTTGCTTTTGAAACTATCATGGATGTTAACATTATATGCCATCATCATTTCAACCATAAAACGTCCACTGATGAACACAGGCCTCCCTCATGGATCTCCATGAGGAGTAGTTGCCATACTCAACACGCTTGGCAGGCGGGTTGGTGAGCGCAGTATGAGATGTTGATACACGGATAGACGCTGCTCCCCATCTTCCGGAGGTATCCCTTAGCAGGCTCTTACTGCATCCATGGGCATGAGAGGAGGGGTATCATTCTTCTGCCGGCACCCCACGGCAGCCATATGCCATATTTACGGGATATTTACCCTGGCTTGAGACGTTTTGAGTTTCCCGATATTACAACGCAGTTTCACACGTCATGATCACGAATAAACGGTCTTATAAAATCGAGATAGATAAATCGATATCTTTCAATTAACTGCGCTCTTAGCACGCCAGGTCCTAGTAGATTGCTATCCGTAGAGCTTCAATAATTAATAATACTCAGTCCATAGTTTTTAAGCAGCTGCTTATCAGTACTAGGACTGCTGCTGTCCACGTCCATTGCTGAACACAGACCTCCCTCATTAATCTCCAAGATTAGAGGGTTGTTGCCACACTTGCCACGCTTGACAGGCGGGTTAACGAGCGCAGTAGAAGATGTTGATACAGGTAATGACGCTGCTGCCCGTTTTCAGGATTAATCCCTTGGCAGATTCTTACTACATCCACGATCAAGAGAAGAGAGGCAATATTCTTTTGACGGAACCTGCGAGCGCAGTACGGGATGTTGATACAAGTAAATGCGCTGTTGCCCATCTTCCGGAGGTATCTCTTAGCAGGCTCTTACTGCATGCACGGGCATGAGAGGAGGGGTAACATTCTACTACCGGCACCCCACGGCATGCTGTATCCCTTAGGAATACGGGGATAAAATATAGATTATGTTGCTCGCAGATAATTTAGCTTTTCATTAATGAAAGAATTTTTATAAGTGGTTTAGGCGTAAAATATTTCTACATCTTGGGTTATATTATTGAAGTTTTATTAGGGATCCCTATTTTTTCTACTTTTAAATATAACCTATGTTACTTCGGAATAATGTATCATTTAACAGTGTAAGATTTTTTGAAATCGGTTAAGTAGATCTTGGGTATAAACGTAACAAACATACAAAATACAAATCTTACCTCTTTATAATGTTATTGACTAGCCGCGGTTTCACCTGCGTAGTTCCCGTTCCTGTGGGAATACGCGGATAAAATATAGCCTATGTTACTCAAAGATAATGTAGCATTCTAATGGTAAAAAAGTTTTGAAAATCGGTCCGGTAGTTTTTGAGTTTTGCCAAACATACAAAATACAACATACAAATATTTCCTCTGTATAAAACTGAGAGAGAAGAGAGATGTACGAGTACATCCATTTCTTACCGCATCGCCCATAATATAATATCGACTTAATTTTAATCAACTACTATACAGTTTCATTAAGTTAAAGCTGAAATTATCAAGGTTACGCTAAGCTACAAAGCCGCATCAAAGGACTCGAGTGGAAGGCTTAAAGTCTTCCTGCTTTATCTATTCTCTTCTTTGAAGATTATTTTATGGGAATGGGTTTTTATAATAATATGTTTTTAATGCGAGGTCTGGCGAGGTAGCCGTAGGATGCGAGCTGTAGAAAGTTGCGCCTCCTGTCCGTGGATGCAGTAAGAATCTGCAAAGGAATACTTTCGGAAGTCTCTATTTACATATATAAGAACACGCATTTTTACATGTGATGAAATGATGTGTGTGGTTAGGTTAGTACTGAGTGCTACGATTTATTTCCTTAATGCCAGAAAGAGGGTTTTATTTTTAAAGCATATGCACATATGTATGTTGTACGTATTTGCATGCCAATTTGGCTATATTACCAATATTACCGCGTTCGTTCAAATAAGTGAATAAAATTATTATGATTAAATAAGTCATGTTTATTTTTCAATTGCAATTAGCTGTAAGTGTCCCTGCTGGGCAAAGGCCTCCTCCCCATCTCTCCATGCTTCTCGATCCGCTGTCAATTCGACCCATGCGCACATGCGATCATGCATATTGGTCTAACTCGTCACGCCATCGTTTCTTCGAACTTGCCGCGGTGTCTTACCGTGTCGGGGTTCCCACTGGGTGGTGATCTTAGCCCACAGATCATCGGGCATGCGGCTGACATGACCAGCCCAGCTCCATTTCAGTTTCGCAACTTTCTGAGCTACGTCGACAATTGTTTATTTAAATTGTTCAAAACTTTTTTGTATACTGTATTAGATGTAATGAGGAGTTCCAACCAGAGATAAGTCAACATATAACTGCCCATGGGAAAAACACTGCTTCCTCAGGTCAATACCCACCAGAGAGAATTTTTGACCCTTAATAGTGAGGACAAAAGAGATAAAAACGTTTTTAAATTAAGAGCTGTCAGCGTAAAATTGTGTGTATTTGTTCCGTTTTTATTTTAGAACGGCACTAACCGAATAGCTATACGTCATTTTAGTCAGTTTTACATCCATTTAATTAGCTTTAGCTAGTTAGTGCAACAACAGTATCGCCACCAGTGTAGCCTTAAAAGATATCTGTGTTGTTTAAGAAAAAACCGTCTAATAGAAATATCACTCAATAGATTACGACACGGTCGCGGTTCCATATCGATGTCGTATAAATTATATCCTTAACCATTTGTCCATATTATATGCAGTGAAAGGGAAAAGTATTTGGTTTTAAATACTTGAGACGATAAATATACTTGATTTGATAAGAATTCACAGTCGATAACATGACCATAAACATCTCCTAGCGATTTAAATTATTATTAATTATAAAAACTACTTTTTGTAACTTAAATATAAATGTTAGACATAGGCTGTTGCTGACTTTTTTGTAGGCATTATCAAGCTCTGAAACTTTTCTCTAGAACTAAACATATACCTCTCATCGTTAAGGCAGCGTTCGTAAGAAACGTTTTCGTTCAACCGTTTTTTCTCCGACTTACTTAGCAAATCCAACTACAACGAAGAAATATTTTTATTTTTTGGAATAATTTATAGCCTATGACACTAACACATGCAGTGGCTTTATATTAGTGGATCAATTTTAAAATCGGTTCAGTAAAACGATTCGAAGAAAGGTTCGGAAAAACTCTGCTGCCCATCTTCTGGAAATATCTCTTGTCAGATTTCTTACTTCCACCGGTAAGAGAGGAGAGGCAACATTTTACTGCCAGCACTTCACGGCACGGCACGGTCATCAATTTAATTCATATATAAATAGAGATCCTGGACAGATGTCTGTAGTTACAACAAATATTTGTCCCCCAGTAAATTGTGTAAATTTTGATGTATGATGCTACCCAACTGGTAAAAAGAAATATTTTCGTGCTTTTGGACGAGCAAGTGCTCGTCCAAAAGCACGAAGGGCTTAGGACACTGGATACCGTCATATATAGGAAATGTTTGGTCTGACTTTCAATCCGAAGGTCGCTCAATACCAGACGTGCACCAGTTTTTTCTTTCTTGAAAAATGTATGTGCACATACATATAACGGTGGAGGAAAAAATCGGGACGAAACCCGCGGTTTAGTCAACTAAGACGTATTAACATGTTCTTTCCTCTAACTAATAAATAACTGACTAAGCTGAGGGGATGATATAATCCAGCCAACAATAACCCAGACACGGCAGCGTCCCGTACAGCATGAATACCAGTTGTTGACACTGTATAAATCATCTATAATAGATGTATAGACTTTGGTCCGGATTGATAATAAGATCATTAATTTATATTCTCCCGCGTGATTTTGTTTACGGCTTCGTGAAATATTCCGGCAGGGTGATTACGTATCTCGCGACAGGTTTTGCAACAGGCAATTGACAGCAATATTGCTGTCAAACGTCAATTTCTTGCTGTAGGTACTCTAATACAAAAATTTACATTTGACAGCAATATTGCTGTCAATTGCCTCTTGCAAAACCTGTCGCGAGATAGGTAATCACCCTGCCGATTTTAAGTTTCTTTGTACGTATTATAAAACACGTACCACTTTTAAACTCATTACTCACTATCTCAATCAGTGTGTGTTACCAGTGATGACTTACGGAACCGAGACGTGGTCCTTCACTACTCTGGCCTCATGAATAAGCTCAAAGTCGCTCAACGAGCTATGGAGAGGGCTTAGCTCAGGGTTTCTCTACGGGATCGAATCAGAAATGAGGAGATACGTAAAATAACTCGGGTCACCGACATAGTAAAACGGCATGTAGAAGTGGCAATAGACAAGGCCATGTAGCTCGAAGAACAGATGGTCGATGGGGCTGAACATTCTTCGAATGGAGGCAAAGGATCGGCACGCGCAGCGTAGGACGTTCACCAACTAGATGCGTGAAAGACCTGGTAAGGAGTGCAGGTCGGCGTTGGATGCAGGCCGCTTCCAGCCGCAATACATGGAGGTCCATGAGGGCGGCCTATGTCCAGCAGTGGACGTCCTATGTCTGAAATGATGATGATGTTGATTATGATTAATCTTACGGCGTTTTCAGATCAGACGCACGCAGTTCGCGAGTGGCCCGCGAACGGCGCATCGCGGCGCATTCGCAGCGCGTTCGTCAGAGGACCCGCCCTTAAACTTTATAACTACGTTAGTC
Organism: Pasiphila rectangulata; assembly: GCA_963082625.1. Classification (NCBI taxonomy): domain Eukaryota; kingdom Metazoa; phylum Arthropoda; class Insecta; order Lepidoptera; family Geometridae; genus Pasiphila; species Pasiphila rectangulata. The sequence continues at coordinate 13,592,158 of OY720237.1, forward strand.
TATAAGCCCAACTAAACACATCCATCACATCAAAAAACACAGTTAAATGAATTGAATTTGTTCTGTTTGCTGCACTTCATAAATTAGACGGGTAACATGTCATAATATTGTTCAACATGAATGGAAGTTATATTGAGTGTTCAGACGATTTCTAAAGTAAAATAATTGGATCTATTTAGTGAGCGTCGCCCTGTCTAAAGGCTCGGTGACAACAATCTACATTGATTTAGATTACTGTCGGAGCGATTACTCATGCTTGTAGATAGTTAGTGGATTGATGGTTACATAGTTTAAATACAGACGTAATTTGTGATTTTGACGAACTTGCTTCATCATCATCATCATTTCAGCCGTAAAACGTCCACTACTGAACATAGGCCTCTCTCATGGATCTGCAAGTACTGATCATGAACTTGCTTGGTATACAGGGCGTCCTACGGATATGCCACATGGAGGGAAAGTACCTTGAATATTGTAGATGGAACATTTTACTGAAAGAAGACATTATTTGAATTTAAAAAATAATTTAAACTGCATTCATAGATATTTAAATAATTACATGGTTGAACCGGGAATTGAACCTGTTACACGAGAAAAATAATCACCTGTAGCTTTATCGTACCGATCGAAAAAAGAATAAATCCCGGTGCGGGTTTTCGCTTACCTCCTGGGCTTCCTGTCATAATATACGCCATTTGCGAATTCAAGTGGTTGATTCACCCTTCGGCCAACGGTTTAAGTGAAACAGACAGGCAGACCACTTAACCTTCGTCTTATATTAAGGAAAGGCAAAACATTGAACTCCGCCGCCACTCAGCGGTAAAAAGTACACTTTTTTTCACTTCAACTTTGAAGTGTGGAATGGACGCTGAATGCTAATCAGGTCAAATAAGATTATAAATGCGGAGATTGCCCACGAGTATCATAAAGATACTTGCTGCCGTGGGGTGCCGGTAATAGAATGTTGCCCCTCCTCTCTTCCCTCACTCAGTAAACACCTGCCAAGGAATACCCCCGGAAGATGGGCAGAAGCGTTTTTCCGTGTATCAACATCCCGTACTGCGCTCGCCAATCCGCCTACCAAGCGTGGCGAGTACGGCAACAAACCCCTCATTTTATTGGCGATCGTAGAATATGAGGGGTTTGTTGCCATACTCGCCACGCTTGGCAGGCGGGTTGGCGAGCGCAGTACGGGGAGACCTATGTCCAGCAGAGTGGACGTGGACAGCAGTCCTAAGGCCGATATGATGATGATATATATGGTACTGGTGGCGATTTTGTTTTTGCACTAACTAGCTAAGGCTTATTAAATTGACGTAAAACGGACTTAAATGACATAGTATTTATTCGGTTAGTGCCGTTTTAAAATTAACATGAAACAAATATCCCCAATTTTACGCTGACAACTCTTAATTTAGAAACCTCATATCTCTAATTATATTTTTTTTAGGAAATGTTATAAGGAATCGAAGCTATTGTTTCAAATTAGAAACGAAGATAGAAACAAAATTGGATTCTCTTATAGATTGGAGTTCCGATACAATTTCTCAAGTACTACTTCCGCAATGAAAGAGTTTCAGACCACATCGACCTTCATTTGCCCGCATTTTCCTTAACGGAAAAATGTTGGCCATTAACGGAGCTGAGTTCTTTTTCTTGCATTAAATAATAACTTGCTAGATACGCAACTATCCTGTTAGCAGCAAATATCACGTCTCATACAATTATAATTATTTGATAAATATAATACGGCTTACACCACGTACCTAACTTATTATCATCTTGCTGGCTTTTCGTAGACCATTTAGAGGCCCTTCTTCATGAGCACCGTTCGTGGCCGACTCCGAGGGCCGCGAGTCGAGAACTAGCTTGAGAGCGGGGATCGCGCGGCTGGACATAGCCGCCGGCGCTGGTGGCGAGGGTAGCGTTAGGCTGGATACATACGGTGCTTACTGTGTCACTTTCTACATTTCTTTGAACATTGCCCTGTTTATTTATTTATTTATTATAATAGGATACCTAACACAGGTTTACACTTAATATAATAAGATAACATTCAAAAACAATTTATAGCATTGTGCTCCCGTACTTAAAGGGTACCACAGCATGCAAGAAAAGAAAAAAGGCAACAGACAACTGAAGAGTTGTGATTAAAAACTAATAGTAAAACATAGAAAAGCGCATTCATAATACATTAGTAATTACATACATACATACATATATACAATAGTAATAGTATTATTATAGTAATCTAATACAATAGAAAGATGATTAAGTAACAAACTATAATAAGAATAATATGAAATATTACAAATTTATATATCAATTTAACTTGTTCAATAGTACTATTTTTTTAAATTATATTTTTTAATAATGTATATAAATAATACCCAAATATTATGCAGACGTACAGTTATAAAGAAGTCTTGAAGTAAATTATTAACTATATAAAAAGTTCAGCTAAGTTTAACTGTTCAGCAGTCGTGGAGTATAAGATTGGTCTCCGTGAAGGTGATATACCCCAACCCTGGTCTCGGTTAAAATTAACCTTCAATCAATTATAATTAACCTTTACGAATGTATTTCTGTCAAAGACGTACTGCAACTACTTGTTAATACTTGTCACATAACCCGCAGTTATATTTTCCTACACGGATGCACACTCAGTTTTATATAACGTTAGAAACTTTCAACAAATGCTGTATGTAGGGGGGGGGGGGGTTACTTATATAATGCACCTGAGCTTATTTACCTAGGTGCATTAAATTGACTTTTAGTAAACTTAAAGCACCTGGGTGCATTAAATACATGCCTTTGCTTTAAAAATAAATTAGTTCAAATAACTATTACGGCTAAGAACATGACACATAAATCTCATAATAAAAAAACCTAACGTAATAAGCTTTGAGTGATCCTAGTTAAATACATCATACACAAAGACATTGTGTATAATGGTTCACTCAAAGATAAATTGATTAGCAAAATTTTATTACGTCATGAGAGAGATACGGGCGTGAGAGGTGGGGCAACATTCTAGCGCCGGCACCCCACGGCCTACACCCCACGGCCCACGGTTTACATTACTATAATTTTTATTTGTTAGGTTTCTTCGTTTTTTTATGATTGTAAAGTGTTTTGTGGGGGGGGGGGGTTACTTATATAATGCACCTGAGCTTATTTACCTAGGTGCATTAAATTGACTTTTAGTAAACTTGACTTTTAGTAGTCTTGGGGACCTCCATCCTTATGAACGAATAAGTTTGATACATAGACAATAATTTAAACGTTAAACAAAAGATAAATATTAAGCTAAAAGTTACAAAATCAAACAAAGAAAAAAGAAAAGGCTATAAAGTGCTAAATTAAAATTAAAGTTACATACAAATTGACTTATATATTAAATTTTTTAAATTTAAAAATTCTTAGTGGGTAAACTTATGGTGACTTGTGTTTAAATATAATATTATACATATGTGTGTGTTTGTGTGTTTATATATATAAATATATATACTGTTATGCGTGTGTGTGTGTGTGTGTGTGTGTATGTGTTTGTGTGTGTTATAGCGCGTGTGTGTGGGTGTTTTTTTGAAGACCAAAACTATGCAACAAAAGTCAGGAGATGCTCAGTTTCATTGTAATCAAGCGACAAAAGCCAAGTCGTAGTTTTAAATTTACATTCTGTGTGGGATTTGTCGTGAATACACAGTAATTTATTTATTGTATTATATAGGTAGTTAGACATATAAGTGAATTGGTGTTGTAAATAGGTTGTGCGGGACAGAGTATTGCTGCAAATTTTGTAGTTTCTTCGTGAGATTGGTAAAGCCTTGTTGTAGAGAGTTGTTTTGTGTTTATTTAGGATGGTTTGTAAAATAAATGTTTGTCTAATATCGCATTACTCACGGGAAAGTCAATGAATCTTTGTATGAGTGTCACTTCTACTGGCCACACCAACCCCAAGTAATACACAGCCACTTGACACATATCGGTATTTATCTCGGCGGGTTAATTTTCCGGGTCAGCCAGCGCGGACGAATTCAATCAGAAGCAACAACGTAAGCAATCTCGACGAGCATTCGAACGATTGCGCGGCATTGAGTGTTGAGAACTGACGAGTGCTTTGAGTACCCTCCCGCGATCGAACTGCTTATTGTAAGGTACCTACTGCTCGGACGGTCTAGTTTATCTGTGGTCAGAATTACTTTAACTTGGAATTGGATTTGGGTATTGACTTGGTCATTGGAGTGCTGTTGCAGTTTGAATTTCTTGGTTATTCGTAGGACTTTTCGAGAATCTGATTGTTTCCTAGAATTAAGTAAATTAATTTTACATTGTGCAGTGAAGTGTTGAGAGGTGAGGAGTGCTTTGAGCACCCTCCCGCGATCGAAATGCTTATTGTAAGGTCAGAATTACTTGAAGTTGGAATTGGACTTGAGTAGTGAGTTGGTTATTGCATTGCTGTTGCAGTTTGAATTTATTGGTTATTCGTAGCACATTTTGAAAATCGCTTTTTTTTTGAGAATAAAATAAATTCATTTAATTTGTTCAGTGCAGGTCTGTGCCTTAGAACTGTGATCTGTGACTGATTCAAGTTGGACTGTTCGTCCTTAGCTTGTTCGATAGTACACTTTTGAAATAGTATTTTTCGTTCTGTGCACACCCGACGCCTTTATTTTTATTTCTAAACTGTTCCTAATATGTCATAACAGTGGTCAGAGTTATTTCAAGATCGAATTGATTGATTTAATTAAATTTAAACAAACTTGTAATTGGAGTCCTGCTGTAGCTCGTTCCATGAGCTTTTCGATAGTCATTCGTAGTACCTTTTAATTGAACTAATTTGTAGTACAACATCGTACCAATTATTTTCAGTCTTACCAAGACATTAACGAATTAAAATAATTGTGTTTCTATTCTTTAACACAATAATGACAGCATAATGATTTCATTGTTTATATTATCTCTAGATATTATCATTATTATATCTTTCATATTAGTTTTCCATATCTTTATTATTAAAAACAGAGCAGATAACGTCTTTGTTGTTATTTAAACGAGACAAGGGCAAGAGGTCCTGTGAAAAAAGGCCATAATATTGTATTTGAAAACATAATCATCGTAACATTTACGCCAGTTCAAGACAGAAGCGGTTACCAGAAGTTGTAAACGAAGCGCGGGAACCGAACGTACATAAATAATGTGGAATAATAAACTGTCTAACATTGTAAATGCTCTGGAATATGACGCAGGGCTGCTATGCTGTCTATATCGATTTCAAAATTTCCGGACCAAAAGGGTAAAAAAGAAACCTAATGGCTAATGTGACTTTGTCTGTCTGTCATAGCTGGATATCTCAGGAACTACTTATGCTATCGACTTAAAAATCGGAATTGTATAAAAATTACATAAAACATCTCTCAATTAAGTTGAAAGGGGGTCTCATAATTTTAAGAAGGTACTGATCCATGTGATTGTTAAAAGTAGTATCATGTGACTTATCATAATCAATTGACGCTCCTTATGAGTGTGAGTGTAGTGAGATATCCCGAAAGTCGATTATAAAAATATAGGTAAATCATCAAGTTAACGCACATACGGTTTTCTTTTTAGGAAATGTAGAGCTTGCTTAGCAACACTTTCGGTATAGCTATACGTAACGGTTGGTTTATTAACATTATCTTGTAGTTCCCAGTTCTCTTTCTCAAATGCCTACAGCATCTCTTGGCTCCTACACCATGTGTAACCTCTTCCAGTAATGTTTTACAGCGCCATATTAATCTCCCGTGAACACTATCAGTACATATTCATAGTGTGGAATCTGCGGTTTATAGCGGTATAAATGAAGCAATTAACACGAGCTGGATTTACACCGACCAATTTAAAATGACCGTAGCAACTATAGTTTTTTGATTGTGCCCCGTAATACCCATTAACTGCGACGGGCTTATTATAATAGTGCTGTGCTGTGTTAATACTGAAATGTATTTGGCTTTTCAAATATTTTATTCACGACCGTTATTAATATTATAAATGCAAAGTTGGCAATGTTTGTCGTCAAAATATTTTTTATGTGACAGAAATTCAGTAGAAAGCTTATCACCTACGAGAATTTACGAATCTATTTTATAAATAAATAAATAAATAAATAAGATACATACATAATTAAAAACACGTTATTATCTGGTATAGAAGGAATTTATAAGAACGCATTAAGCGCAATTTTCACTCGCGTCACATTGATGAATTGCTAAGTGATTACCAACCTAATCATCATCATCTCCTTTTAGTCCACTGCTGAAAATAGGCCTCTCCCATGGCTCGCTACTGCTCGATCTTCAACATTCCTCCTAAACTTAATATAAAGCAGAATATTATTTAGCACTAATGATACTGTCTGCTCCCTTAATTTACTAATGTCAGGAACTTTGAAATACCAGCGTAGTTTCCAGCCTTATTAAAAATTCTATTTACGGCAAGGCCACAAAGCAGGGTTACACCCTGCTAAGTAGAGAAACTCTAGACATGTAAAGCCGTCATAGATGCGAAAATAATGCTAAGAGCTTCAGAAATGAAACTATCACAGCGATAAATATAAAAATATCAAATTAGAATGGTTTTACCTAGTTGTAACAAGTGCGATTCTTGGGCCTTATAAAAACAAGCCTAAGATTTTTATTTTTTCTTGAGTGTTTATAAAACCCATACAAAGTAATAATTTAGAGATATAATCAATTTCAAAAACTGGCTTGTTCAGGCTGGAAGTCATCAAAACTGTGAATGAGACAATTCGCGATGATCCTTGAAAATAGCTTATAAATATGTTTCAAAAGCGAGATCGGTTTATAGTTATTATAAAATAAAAAAAATTTTTTTTTTATTCATAATGTAAGGTTAACAATACATAATTGTATCAGCAAGGTGTGTTGTCACCTTTCTTTTATAACAGTACCACAATGCTTTTGTTCTATGCTTTTGTACCTTCGACCAAAACGAAGTTGAGAATCTTCAAGTACCAGTGACAGACCACAGTTCCACCAGTTCTGACGTGATTCCGTCCAATAATTAGTTTCGCATCTCTGCGATTTTATTGCAGTTCAAAGTTGCAGTCTCGTTAGCTGGGGTCAGGCGTTTGTCACCTACTACAGAATAACTAACAGTCTACTGCTTTCATTCCCTTCGATCGCGCTACGACTCGACGCGCGGTCTCATTAATTGAAAGCTTACTGATACCCGTTTGCTTATACCAAAGGAATTAAAGATTATGTGGTCCTAGAGACAGAAAGTTTCAGAAACAAATGAGGGGTTTGGGGGGATAAACAATATCTGGTGCTCTTAGAGACAGAAGGACTGAAATATATACGGTAGTAGAAGTTGGAATTAATAATTTATTGTTCTATTACTCCACCACAATAGTTAATCCAAAAAAGCTTCTATTCATCAAGTACATACACTTCCGGTCTATCAAAGCTGTTAAATCCTTTCTCTTTGAACGATTCTCGTCTTGCGCAAAAGCTGCGTTCTCTATACAGATAGACTCCGCTCAAACAGTCAGACCCTCCTAATTATAATAAAACTTTATGAAATATGTTCTTCGCTCGTATGCGCACGTGCTTAATTCGTGGCAGATTTTACTGATGTGCGAAATCGAAACGCAGACGTTATTAAACTTTACTGGGTTTCCTCAAAGAGTGGTACCTACATACATCAGCTACTCAATTTGCTCAGGCGTTAAAGTGTTTTCCAAGATTACGCCCATTAGAAGAAGTTAGGTAAGCGATTATGTGATTTAATAATGTTTATTAATCAGTACTTTGGCCGTGCACCAATGGCTTTTTCTTTCATGAAAACTTTATGTGCATTTTCAAAAAATGAATAACCTTATCAAAAATTTTACGGTTTCGGTGGGATTCGAACCCACGTCCGTCAAATCGATACTTGACGCTTTCTTAAGCCGGAAGTGTTTTGACCGCTAAGCTACAGAACCCATGTCGGGACCCGCTGAAATTCTTGATAAGGTGATGTAGGTTTGAGCAACTGAAGAGCGCCATCTACAGGTAACTACTAGATTTCTCCTGTTCATTGTCTGAAGTTGCATTCAGTAGCAATGACTAGAGATGTCGCTCTAGCTTATTCTATAGTTTGTTATTTTTATAGTGTTTAACCACACTTATGTAGGTAGAACACTTTCAAAGAAATGAATAACCTTATCAAAAATTTTACGTTATATGCATATTTAAAGGTAAATTAAAACATAGTAAAGAAACTCGCGGGTTAGTTTGCTTTAGACGTATTGGCGTGTTCTTTCTTCTGACTAATAGCTGACTAATCTGAGAGGTTCTAGCCAATAACAATAAACGGCCTTTATTATATTGTATTATATTGTATGATGCCACGGAACCCTCGGTGCGCGAGTCCGACTCGCTCTTGGCTGGTTTTATTTTTATTACATATCATATTATGTATTTGTTATAAGGTTTCGCATCATAATATTAAATTTGACCCGATGCCTTTTTAATTACGCAATAAATACATATAAATAATAAACTGATAAATTTAGGTATATGTGTTGTGACGAGAAAGTTATAAAAGGCACTCAAACACTCGCATATTTAAGCACAAAGGAGACAATGCCGCTCACATTTTCAAAATTCCACACTGACTCCAATAATGCGTTTATCTCCGCGGGTGGAGATGCTGAGAATAAATCATTGCCAAGTGAGATCGGATCCTATGTGTGAGCCCGTAAATCAGCCGTGTAAATGAGGCACAGCCACAGATAAATAATAATGACTTTCTGTGTAGAAGTTTCACTTTGGCTATTCATTCTTATCTTTATTAGAGGCGTTTTCTCGCAAAAAAAGAATAAAAAAAATCCTACATTTTAATAGATGGCGCTACTCGTAGCTTTTCTTTTTTTGATAACAAACACAATTGTAAATGACAGCACTTTATTACTATATTGGATTATCGGGTAGGTATTTATCGCATAATTATATGTATATAAAATTAAGTGGCATTATTCGGTTTTGTTTTTAAAGTAAGTAAAATTATGTGATCTTACTAGCTTTTGCCCGCGACTTCGTCCGCGTGGAAGTCATAAAACGTAAAATTCCCTTTTTCACGCAGAGCCACTTTGATTCGAAAATATAAATCCCATTTATTCCCTATCCCGTGGGAATTTCGAAAAATCCCATCTTAGTGCACCTCAAGGATACTCATAGTATATGTGTGCCAAATTTCAAGTCTTTAGGTCCAGCGATTTAGGCTGAGCGTTGATATATTAATTTGCGGTACGCTGCCTGTTTGGAAACCCTCAAATCGGTATACTTCGCGCTTTGTCAATCCATCATAGTATACTGCATCACAAGTTGGGGCAGTGCCGCAAAAACTTTTATTATCCAAGCAGAAAGAGCTCAGAGGTCGGTCTTGAAGGTAATGCTACGAAAACCTTATAGATATCCGACCACAAGTCTTTACAAAGAAGCTAATGTCCTAAGTGTGCGCAAACTCTTCATTCTGAAGACATCTATTTCAGTACATAAATCCGCCATCTCTTCTCCCGAATATCAATCTTTATTAAATATTAGAATCTACAAACTTAATACTCCAAGCGTTAATACCAAATTTGCCCAGCGTATAGGTAACTTTATTAAAATTAGTATTTATAATAGAGTTGTAAAATCCTGCGACATTAAAAAAAAGTCTTTAAGCGAAGCAAAATCTTTGTTAAATGAGTGGCTTTTGTCATTAACATACGATGAAACTGAAGAAATACTTATGTTAACAGGAGCCTAGTATTTAATATATTTTAGTTTGCAATATTTTGAGTAATACATGTTATTTATATGTATTTACATATAGTATGTATCCAATATTTTTTTTTTTAAATTGTTAGGTTTTATTTTTAATATTTTTATTTCATGTTTCTCTATTTTATTTTACTTACCTAGTTTTAATTTTTCTTGTCAAAATTTTAGAGCACAAAGGTTATATTGTTGTTATTTCTTGTGGTCTGGCTTCCTCGATACAGGCTGAGCCTAGTGAGGGAGTCGACAATAACCTCTTCTAGTTAATAAGTTTTTCAGCATTACTTGTATTAATAAGTGTTAAAAATTGTACCCTGCGAACATTTTAATATTGTTTTTGCTGTAATAAATATTATTTTCATTTTTCATTTTTTCATTTTTTTCATTTTCATATATGTCAGTCAGTTAGTCAGTCAGTTAGTCAGTCAGTGAGTCAGTCAGGACTTTGAATTTTATATATATAGATAGACTCACATGTTCTTATAGAATCAAATTACTAGCATCAATTAATGCCGATCTTGGGTTTTGTTAAGAACAATAGATTGTACTTATTTTTTCTTACTAATAGATTGCCTAGAAAATATTTTTAATTTGTAAGCGATGACGAGCTAAAGTCTTGACGGCGCTATATTTTTTTATAGCTTTCTGCGCCATATTACTTCTCATCAAAATGCAGTCAAAAATATTATGTAAGCAAGTTTTTTTTACATTAAACCTCTAATCCGAATAAGACAGGTTAATCCAAACCTAACTTAAAGGTATCGAAGCAGCTCAGAATATTCATGGAATCTAAAGTAGCTTCGATTAATGTACAATATGAGATTACATATAATGTAATCTTGGAAGATTAACTACCTACCTGTTTAATAAGGTATGTAAACATTAATTCTGAAGATGATTTTACAATCGGATTACACTTTGGCTATGGTTTTTGAGCGTTGTAAAGTAAGGCAAACAAAGCCTGTCTGTAGTTGCGGGCAGTTACTGTTTTGATGTGAAATACCTTATCCAGGGGTCCTGCACGGGACGAGACGCTCGCTGAAGTCTTGATAGAAATTCTACTTCAACTTTCATGTTTCGCCAGTGTCCTGTAAAGGCCAACTTTTTTTAAACCAAATGTACATAAACAAGGTACTCGCCACGCGGTGCACGCCACCGCCTTCGTTTGCGCTAGGCTTCACTCGGTACTACTTAGAAAAGTCCGAGCAATGCGCCACGGCGCCAAAAGCAACAGGCAAATTGGCAGGGTATGGAAATCTAAATTTTATTCAGTTCGTCAGTTAGATAATACAGAAATAAAAGACACGTATTTTTGTTTTTTTTTATTAACGAAACAATTCAAAGGACATTGAAGTTTTGGAGTAGGGGCTCGTAATGTCAGAATATAGTTATAAACTGTAACCATAACGCGTCGGCGCGTGACGTTACACTACTTTTTGTCTTAAGGATGAACGAGTCGCTCATCTTTCCATACAAACGTGGAAGGGTAACTACTCCACTGTTTGACGTTAACCATCCAACACTAAGGATTATAACAATTTATCTCGTCATAATCTATGTTTGTATACACCCCAAATCGTAAAAAAAGTATTTATTTCAAAAATACAAGCTTCTAAACTTTCGTATTTCAACACTAATTTTAGCCCAACTTTGGACGAAACTAAATAATATAAGGAGAAAGAAAACTCAAAAATAAATGCCATAGTTTAATTATTCAAAGGTTGAAATAAATGTTATTTTGAAAAGATTACACTCGAAGTTTTTCTATAATAACCCTTGTGCTAAAAGTCTATTCACATATTTTTGCCCGGTCGGTTTAGGAATGAAATGTTGTAGTCAGGTGAGATAGCATACATTTGGGCCGCGCTCACTGGCGACTTTGCCTCCGCGACTAGTTGGACCTTAATGTCTCGCCGCGTTCGCAATCGCTAGGTTTTGTTCTTGAAGATGGACTAAAAATTTAAATGTAGTCAAGTAGCCTATTGTTTTGTGTGACAGGGCATAAAGCGGGAATGAGAGCAGTTAATTTTATGTTATTATCATTTACGATCTATTGTCGCAAACTGATCAGGGCATTGCTGTGTCTAGACGGTACTAGACGGTGCATAGATAAATTATGTTGCACTTAACATACCAATACATTTACAGTACAGTATAACGTACTGTACTGTAATATACCAGGCCTGGTTCCTATAGGAATTAAATAAGTTGATTTAATACTAAGTAATACAATTTACATTTCTGATATTACGAGGGCTCGGAACAAATAGGTTGGTACTGCAAATCATACAAACATTTGTGTCAAACATAGCTTCTTGCTTCTCCGCCATCATTAGCTTTCATTATATCGCAAAATAAAAAAAAAACTTGAATGACAGGCGTCCTATGACGGCTTAATTTTTTTTATTAATAAATGGATAGAGTAGCTGCATGTAGAGTCATAAAGCTGTTACTTAGATTATAAAGTGTTGTAGCTCTATCAGATCACTGAATGTAGAGCAAACCAGTCCAAGGTGTAAACGCACTTGTATCGTTCAATTTGCATACTAGCTCAGTCTCTACATTATGAAAGGCCTATGCCACATACAAACTAATAGTTATGGAAAGCGTATGAAACTGACCGGCAATTTTCTTATTTGCTAAATAACATGCATGTAGTTTCCGACTGTATTGGTAACATCCATATTATTATTATACATTGTGTTTAATTTCATTATGTTTAATGAAGCCAGGTTTCTAGGGTTTCGTAGTAAAGAGACTATTAGTCCTAGAAAGCTGTTATTTTGCATGGACATATAAAATAACAACGCCAAGATAAAACGAAAATGACGCTAAATAATAATTAATTTAGGGTACCTCCCATACACGTAAGGTGGTTACACACTTTTTTTCTTGATTTTCCCATCCATTCCTAAAACCATTAAGCGGTTGGGCAGTATAATATTGCCTTTTCTCTATTACCCTTGAACGCAGTAAGGATCTCCGGAAGATCTGTTATTTAAGCTGCACGGGACGCTGTGTTGTGCCCGTGGCTTCTTATAAAGCAACTTTAAAAGGATTTGTGTAAATTCCCACTAATCTTCGGGAACAGTGTCTCAGACATAGATTTATCTCATTCAGCCGTGGCGGATCAGCAGTAGAATGTTACCCCTTATAACCGTAGAGCATGCTAAAGGATACCACTGGAAGATGGGCAGCAACGTCTTTCCGTGTATGCACATCCCGTACTGCGCTCGCCAGCCGGCCTGCCAAGCGTGATGAGTAAGGCAACTACAATACAATACAATACAAAAAGATTTATTTGCATATCAAAGGAAAAAATACACAATTAACAAACCAGTTTCAGTACAAAACATACACACAATCAAAGCAAACTACTCCTCATGGAGATCCATGAGGGAGGCCTGTGTTCAGTAGTGGACGTTTTACGGCTGAAACGATGATACTTAAAGTACCTATGTAAATATATAGTAGACACACCAAACCCGAGAGAAATACCTGCAGAAATGCAAAAAGGATAATGATGAAGTATGTATTTGTAGTTATAAATAAAATCCCATTACCGTGTTGTTGTTCTAAATCAATTTGTTAGCATGTAGTCCACGAGGGAGTGACCAGTAGCGGACGTTTCACGGCTGAAATGATAATGACGGATGATTCAATGTGTGTGAAATAACCAACAATGTCCCAGGAATTGCAGCGTCCAGCACAGCAGATCAAATCATTTCTAGAGAGGAATTGAAAGTCCAATTTACTTGAATAACTAAACAGGGCTAAGCAAAAACGTATAAGGTAAACCAACGAAAGAGCTAGTTTTTTTTTTTTTTTTTTTAATTTATTTATCATATAAACAATCATATAACAATTTTTTAAATCTAAAAGCATCAAAAAACCGCTCGGGTTTGTCTAGATGCTACAGTGTACGCCAATACGTTTTTTCAAATTATTAACAATACAATTAGACTTATCAAAAATACAATTTATCAAAATTAAAATTTGAAAAGGAAAGTTACTTGAGCTTAACTAATACAAAAAAAAAAATATATACATATGTTATTTCAGAGCTAAGTAATAAACCATTATTGTCTACAATAACTTAATAACTTAAAAAGTGTTTTTTCAATAGAAACTTAATATTTTTAGGTGTCAAGTTGTTACGTAAGTCTAAAGGTAATTCATTAATAAGCCGAGGCACAATATATGTTGTTGTTCGCTCGCCATAGGCATTGTTCGCACCCAGCGTACAAAGCCGATTCCTGGAAATGGCTCGAGTGTATACCGGGTGTTTAATTGGTTCTTGAAGTAATTCATTGAAAAAGTTTTCTTTAAGCAGTAGATTTTTGACCTGTGTATGGATTGGTATGATTTGACAATGGTTGAAAAGGCCTGTGTCATCCTTATAGAATTGATCAGCGGTTTGATTAGACACAATATTTTTAATGATTTTAATTTGTAGTCTAAAAATGTCGTCTAGGTAGGTTTTGTACGTGCGACCGTAGCTGCTGAGACCATAATCTATATAGGATTCTGCAAGTGCGTAGTAAAGCATAATTTTGACTTTATACGGGATCCGATTTTTTAGTAAAATAATATTTGCAAGGAATTGCCTCAATTTGTTACAAACGTGCTCGATGTGGTACCTCCAGTTGAATTTTTGATCTATGATCAAACCCAGGTAGGTGTGTTTGTCGACAATATCTATGGGAGGACATTTACATGATACAGCAACAGAGTGTAAGCAGCTATGGTCGTGCGCAATTATGTTTGTTATGGGGGAATATTTAATGTAAGGGGATTTTATGATCATTAACTTGGTTTTACTAGCATTTAGTACTAATCCATTATCATGGCACCATTTCGTAAGAATATCTAGGTCTTGTTGCAACAGTGTGCTGGCAGTTTGTGGATCTTTCGCTGCAATAACAAGACAGGTATCGTCTGCAAATTGATAGCATGAGCTATTTGATAAGCAGTTGCTCATATCATTAATATAAGTCAAAAAGTGCAAAGGACCCAATACCGAGCCTTGTGCCGTGCCTTCCGTTACTGGTATTGGTTCACTCTGGGTGTTTTCGATCTTAACGGAGAATGTTCGGTTATGTAGGTAATTTTTGCACCAGGATAGTAGAGGGCCACGTATTCCGCAGTTATCTAATTTATCTACTAGTTGTTCATGTACTAGAGTGTCAAAAGCTCGCGTGAAGTCGATAAAAAGAGCAAGTACCTGTTTTTTCTCATTTAAGTGTTTATTGACTTCATCAGTGAATTGCGATAATAGACTCGAAGTACTCTTACCTGCTTGAAAACCAAATTGGTTTTTGTTTATAACGTTATGTTTTCTATAAAACTCGTGTATTTGCTCTGTAACATATTTTTCTACTATTTTGTCGATAGTCGAAAGCAATGTTATAGGACGATAGTTGACATACACGTTTCTTTTTCCCTTTTTATGAATAGGCCTTACGCAGCCTTTTTTTAAATTATCAGGATAAAGCCCTGTCTTTATACTGCAATTTATTAAGTCAGCAATACTCTTTGAGATTTTTTCACCTATAATTTTAATATTGGAAACTTTTATATTGTCTATCCCAGGGGCTTTACTCGGATTTAGTTGTTTTATAATTTTATGAACTAAACTACCAGTGGCTTTTTTAAACAAAATACTTGAGTCTAAAGGTGTGGTCACAGGGTTGATAAGTCTAATGCTACAATTGGGTATTACATCTTTAACGGATCTGTCAAAGCATGAGGCAAAGTTATCACTTAAAGTTTTATTTGTAAGTCCATATGCCTCAAACGCTTTAAGTATTGCCGAATCTATAGATAATGTCGTTCTACCTAACATTTGATTAATTATTTTATAAATATTTTTTGTATTTCTTAAGTTATTATTAATTTGACTAAGGTAGTATGTGTTTCTTTTAAGTTCTTCTTTGTAGTTAGGAACCGTCTCCACGAGCGAGGCAATCGCGGCGATTCTATAGCGCGGACTCGTCGCGATTCTCTCGCTCGTGGAGACGGCCTGTAAGAGAGTGTATAGAAATACGTAGCACGGACGATAACATCGCCGCGATTCCCTCGCTCGTGGAGACGGCCCATTAAGATCTTATTTCGTTTAATAATTAACTATTTTATTTGAATCAATGCTCTTGTAATGCAATAAATATTCACTTAACTGAGCGAGCCGGGGGGTACAACATCGGCACAATAATCAGATGATTTATTAATTAAAAAACTGCATGCACCACGACTTTTTACAGTGCGAGATTTTTGATGTGACACGTTGGGACATCATTTTTGTTATTCATAACGAGTTATAATGTAACTCGTTTTAAGTGTGACATGCTGAGAACTCTTCCATAAATATTGGCGCGCGCAATGTATTTATACCTCATAATTAAACAACAGATTAGTTAACACTACAATAAAATACCCAAATGTACTATGCTTGCAGCATGTATAATGCCCCAATATTCATCTAAAATCGG
Source organism: Pasiphila rectangulata (assembly GCA_963082625.1). Taxonomy (NCBI): domain Eukaryota; kingdom Metazoa; phylum Arthropoda; class Insecta; order Lepidoptera; family Geometridae; genus Pasiphila; species Pasiphila rectangulata. The sequence continues at coordinate 13,608,452 of OY720237.1, forward strand.
GTATGGCCAATACCAATAATTGTTGTGATAATCTGAACTATTTTAGTTTATCATGAAACAAATTACTTAATTTAATAAATATTATACGGCTTTCACCAAGTACCTAACTTATTATCATCTCGCTGACGTTTCGTAGACCGTTTAGAGGCCCTTCTTCATGAGCACCGTTCGTGGGTGCCTCCGAGGGCCGCGAGACGAGTTCGCGGCGTAGTGAGAGCCGTGTTATATTTATGAAATGAGGCCAAGCCACGATAATTTCAAATTATTTAATTCTTATTTGCAGGAAGTTAATCGAGTATGTCTGTAAAGTGTTAATAATTCTTGTAAGGTATTTCTAGATATTTGATTAGGTTTATGTTTAACCCTTAGTAAGTCGCACGAATAAAATCACACAATTGCACGAGGTCAGTGGCGACCCCAATTTATTTCGGAGATTGCTAATGAACTAATAAGGAAATTAAATAACCGCTAGTTTGGTTTCGCGAAAATAATTTTTCGACCCTCATTTGGTTTGCGTTTTGGCGCGAAAAACGGCGGGCGCTCCGCGTCGGCGCTAAGTGGATACTGGCTCGGTTTTTACAATGGAGCGTATCGTGGTATTTACGCTCTGTGGAAAGGGATTGAATGAAGCTTGTCAGTACAATCATTCATAATTTAGTCTGTATTCGGGATATACAGCGTAAAAATTATTTTCTATTAATTATTGATTTAATTTTATATAAAAAATACTTTTGTTTGTAATTCAAAATGTATTATCATATATCTACATGTTTTGCGATATATACATAGTATGTGGTATAACCTCACTATATATAACATAACATGTAGGTGTCTTAGAACAAAATATTTTTTGATCGTAATTATAAAGTTCATTTTTTATGCATAATCTTTTTTTTAATTTGAATTTAATCGAATAAAATTATTTTTTCTTGGGCTACGTAAATTTTATTTGTTATTGTCATTGTCAACTTCATTCAGAAGGCTACAAAACAAAGAAGAAGTTGATAAACACCATAGTTTACAAATGACAATTGTTTTCGTGGAACGATGACTCACTGGTCAGTTTACTTACCAAAACCAAACAACGGCTAAAAAATCTTGGTAAGTAAACTGACCAAAACCAAACGAGCGGAAAGACTTTGTTACATAAATACTTAATTATTAAAAAGACTTTAATTAATCAACACGAATAATCGGTAATATTAACTAATAATTATTCTTAATATTCTATGTCAATACAAAATTTTAAGAGAACAAAGTGATAATATGTATATTTTTTTCTTACAAACTTATCAAAATTACTGTAACAGCGGGTTTGACAATAAGCCCTAGAGTGGTCATTGCCAATGAATTTAGTGCATTTCATGCATTTGGTTGTAACTTCTCAGTCAATGCTTCTAGGTCAATTATTGCACCGTAATCTGAGATTTGTCGGTTTGCTAGATCATGCACCTCTGAAAGGTGTTTTTTGTTATTGGTTGCGATTATGTTTACCCGTCGTTTCTAGAAACCTTGAGTAAGTTCTGCTGCAAGCTGTTCTTGACGAATAACTGAAAAAGAAATGTCCACAAATATAATTCATCATCATCATCATTTCAGCCGTAGGACGTCCACTGCTGGACATAGGCCTCCCTCATGGATATCCAGTTATTGCGGTTGGAAGAGATCTGCATCCACCGTCGACCTGCGGTCTTCACCAGGTCATCATCCCATCTTGTTGGTGGACGTCCTACGCTGCGCTTGCCGGTCCGTGGCCTCCACTCGAGAACTTTTAGGCCCCATCGGCCATATTCTGTTCTGCGAGCTACATGGCCTGCCCATTGCCACTTCAACGTGCTAATCCGTTTGGCTATGTCGGTGACCCGAGTTCTTCTACGTATCTCCTCATTTCTGATTCGATCGCGTAAAGAAACCCCGAGCATAGCCCTCTCCATAGCTCGTTGAGCGACTCTGAGCTTATTCATGAGGCCAATCGTGAATGACCACGTCTCGGTTCGATATGTCATCACTGGTAACACACACTGATTGTAGACTTTCGTCTTAAGGCACTGAGGAATTTTGGACGAAAAGACGTTGCGTAGTTTCCCAAACGCGAGTTGGATTCGTCGATTTACCTCTTTCTCGAAGTTGGACCTACCTAATTGGACTGTTTGTCCTAGGTATACATACGCGTCGACAACTTCGAGAGCCGAGTTCTCAACCATAACTGGGGCAGGCGCAACATGGATATTCGACATAATCTTCGTCTTGTCCATGTTCATTTTAAGACCTACCCGTTGGGAGACTCGGTTGAGGCCTTCGAGCATCGTGCCGAGTTCCTCCATCGACTTTGCCATGACCACAATATCGTCGGCAAACCGAAGGTGAGTCATGTATTCGCCGTTAATGTTGATGCCTAGTCCTTTCCATTCCAAGAGCTTGAAGGCATCTTCCAAAGCGGTCGTAAACAGTTTCGGAGAAATAACGTCTCCCTGTCTTACGCCTCTTTTTAAGGGAATATCCTTCGAACTCTGTTCCTGTACTCGGACTGACATAGTGGCGTTTCTATACAAAGACTTCAACACTTCGATGTACCGATAATTGCCGATGGGGATGCCGATTGCCGTGGGGTGCCGGCTGTAGAATGTTGCCCCACCTTTCTTGCCCGTGGATGCAGTAAGAATCTGCTAAGGGATGCCTTCGGAAGATGGGCAGCAGCGTCTTCTGCGTCTTTAACACCCTATACTGCGCTCGCCAACCCGCCCGCCAAGCGTGGCGAGTATGGCAACAACCCTTCATGATAAGACAACCAAAGACCAGGCCCCGAGTCCCCGGCAGCCCCGCTAGTCGTGGCTACGGTAGCGGCCACGGTAACGGCGGGGCTAGGGGTGCTAAGAATCCCCGGGAGACGGACGGCTACCAACCCCAACGACGACCACTGGCCCTGGTAACACACAACATCCGCACTTTGAGGACAGACGAAAAGATTGTTGAGCTGGAAGAAGAAATGAGTAGGTTACACTGGGACATTTTAGGATTATCAGAAGTCCGTAGAGAGGGCGAGGACACGATATCCCTTAAGTCCGGTAATCTACTCTACTACCGGGAGGGCGACCAACAGTCCCAAGGTGGTGTCGGGTTTCTCGTTCACAAGTCACTCATTAACAACATTGTCACCACCGACAGTGTGTCGAGCAGGGTCGCATACCTAACACTCAGAATATCCAAAAGATATTCGCTGAAGGTCGTTCAGGTACATATATGCGCCGACCTCGTCACACCCAGATGAAGAAGTAGAGTCTATGTATGAGGACATTAGTAGGGCCATACATACAAACAAAACTTACTTCACTGTTGTTATGGGGGACTTCAATGCAAAGTTAGGCAAGAGAAGCGATGATGAGTTGAGAGTGGGGCAATTTGGGTATGGGCAACGGAACCCCAGGGGACAGAGGCTGGCCGATTTTCTGGAGAAAGAAGGACTCTTTATGATGAATTCTTTCTTCCAGAAGCCGCCTCACAGGAAATGGACCTGGATGAGTCCCGATGGTTTCACGAGAAATGAGATTGATTTCATCTTGACCAACAAGAAACGGGTATTCAATGATGTCACTGTGATTCACAGGGTGAAAACCGGAAGTGATCACCGAATCGTTAGAGGCACATTGAATATGAACGTTAGACTTGAAAGGTCCCGTCTGATGAAATCTACGCTCCGACCCACTCGTGCACATATCCAAAACCTCGAGAGCTTTCAACTCGAACTTTTAAATCGCTTTGATTGTCTGGGTCTCGAAGAACATGCATCAGTGGACAAGATCAATAACAGGTTCGTAGAAACTGTCCATACGGTGGGGTCTCAGTTCTTTAAGACGCCCCGTACAAATAGACCTCAGAAACTCTCTGATGACACTCTTAACCTCATGGCTGAACGACGCTCATTACGACTGCAGTCTCCCGATGATGCTAAGTCACATAGGCAGCTTAATAGACAAGTTTGGAAATCCTTGCGGCACGATATTCGTACCTTTAATACAGCTCGTATTAAAGATACGATAGAGCGGAACAAAGACTCCAAAGTGTTTGCGAGAGATATGTCTATTGGGCAAAGCCAGATGACGAAGCTGAAGAGGGAAAATGGCAGTATAGCGTCAAGTAAAGCAGAAGTGTTAAGAGAAGTCGAAAGGTTCTATGGACAGCTCTACGATTCGGTCACTAAACCTGTTTGCAGTGTGGCAGAAGACCCTAGAGCCAAGCTGACCCGACATTATACCGAAGATATCCCGGACATCAGCCTGTACGAGATCAGGATGGCCCTGAAACAGCTTAAGAACGACAAGGCGCCGGGGGAGGACGGAATCACTTCAGAGCTTCTGAAAGCGGGTGGATCACCGATACTTAAAGTCCTTCAGAAGCTCTTCAACTCCGTCTTGCTCGAAGGTATTACGCCAAAAACATGGAACAAAAGCGTCGTGGTACTGTTCTTTAAGAAAGGTGACAACACCTTGCTTAAGAACTACAGACCGATCTCGCTTTTGAGCCATGTTTATAAGCTGTTTTCAAGGGTCATCACAAATCGTCTCGATCGCAGGTTTGATGACTTCCAGCGTCCCGAACAAGCCGGGTTTCGAAAAGGCTACAGTACCATAGACCACATTCATACGCTGCGGCAAGTGATACAGAAGACCGAAGAGTATAACTTGCCGCTATGTCTCGCGTTTGTGGACTATGAGAAAGCCTTCGATTCGATCGAAACTTGGGCGGTGCTTGAGTCTCTCCAACGATGCCGAATACTAATTGTTTCTATTTAAATTATTAAATATTACATGAATATTACACATGGGTTATTTTTTACTAACACAATAGACAAGTACTTAATAATATTTAATGCACACTTATAAATAAAAAATTTGGTTTACTTACCTCTGACGAATATCTAACATCCTGTTTATTTAAAAAAATCATAAAACCTTTCGTACATCTTTAAACCCCTTGTTGTATCCACAAATTCAATCCATCCCAAGGTTGTCTGGTAGAGATCAGTCACTTAGTGTTTAGTGTTTATATATGTATATTTATTGTTATTTTTATATATAAGGTGTGCAATAAAGCATTTTCTATCTATCTTTCTATCTATCACTGATATATCATCTTTGGCACGAATAAGGAAGCTACTGAAGATGGAAGCGCTCTCCATCCGACCGAAGTTTGAAGTTTTGATGCGTAAAGTTGCGTTGACCCCGAGCAGTTGAGGGTTAAACCGTTGACTCGTTCTTAAGTAATATTATTTTTAACTTGTACTGATATTGTTTTTTCTAGCTAAGCAGTGGCATTTTACTAAGAAACTGCGGACTAAAATAATACCTCCCGTATTATTATTATTTCTATTGATCAAATATTTATATTATATTATTGGATATTGAGTACCAAAACCTAATAAGTACAAAGAAAAGTCAAAACTTTTATTGTCTTGATTTGATTACAGCAGCAAAGTATTCCTGTTTTCAATTCAATCCCATTACAGGCCCTATCTCATTAGTTCCTCAAGAACCCAACCGATCTTGTAATAATCATTAACCTGATGATGCCAGCTTAAATACGGATACGCGTAATTAAAGCAGACTAACTCAATTAAAATGGAAAGATTACTTGCCAAGAATCATAGTAATTTGAACCTTCTAGTGATGTTAATAAGATATGCCTTGGTTTGCTTGCTGTTTGCTCATATTTGAACTGGTTGATTACGTGCTGAGACTGAAAAGTCTACAACATTACCGAGTTTAAAAGTTAACTTGGATAGCAAAGAATATAAGCCTATGATGCTAAATATCACAAGTTCAGAATTATGCATTAATTCGCAACTACAGAATTAAAGTGACCAAGTATTATGTAAACTTTCGCAATCCGTACACATAACTTTAATCTATATTTTAACGCGTAATTCCCTTATTTTGTTATTTCCCTCGGGAACACGTCGGGAAACAATAAAATAAGGCAATTACGCGATAAAATCCCGTCGATCAGATTTAAAATTAAGGTGACCTTATCCAAAGAACCAGTGCTAAGCTGAATGACCATCAAAAAATGTCACAGGCACTGCAGCGTCCCGTACAACATGATTACCAGTTGCTGACACTGCATAAATCATCTAAAATAGATGCAAAGGCCTTAATACCCCTCAGTTGACTTTTAGGTACACATTTACCTTCTAGGTAGGACTCCCTGCTTCGTTAAAACTGTTGTAAGCTCTTTGTATTTACAATAAGGTTTTATTGTTTTAATATATTATACTATCTCTGGTTTTTCATTGTTTATCGTTTTCTGTCTGTGTTATTTGTGAATCAAATTAATGGTATTTTATAGAGTAATATATTCATACTTCCAACCAAACTTTCGAATAAATAATCGTTAAAAAAATAGAAAAAGGTCCATTATTTGTCGGCACTCGGAAGGTAAGTAAACATTCACCACGCGTAATTGTTAAACAGATTTGTTAAAAATTGTATAAATGTCTGTCTGTCTCAACCCCGGATGCAAACCGGAAGTGCCCAGGGCTGTCGGATTTACCCGGCCACGCAAATACGGGTGATACGTTTTCAGCTGATAAAATATCGTAACACAGTGTTCAAATAATGTGAATTTATGCTTATTTTATGTAAATGTGCAGTTTTATACGAATAAATGATACTGGGAACCACATCAAATTCAAATTTCATTTTATATAATATTTCCGAATAAGCGCTGGACATTTCACACAGCACCAAAGTAAGCTTGTGTAATGTACTTGTGTCAACTGTACACATATTAAATACAATTATATAATCTTCAGAAAAAAACACAAAATATGTATATCGCGGCGGAAATCGAATCCTCCTACATCAGCCTTCTTTATTTTACTAGCTGCGCCACGTAAGCCGTCAGTCAGTCACTTTAATACATTGTCCTGTACACCTATCCCAGACCTTTCCACGGATATCTACCCTTGGGAATGTATCATCTACTCAACATAAATTAATCAGTGTAATTATCACTGCGGGTATGATACCACTGTTCCGTAAAGCCGTTATTAGCGCAGATCCATTTTGTATTATCTTATATGATCATCAGTCCGTAATACCGGGAATACGAAAGAAATAAATTATTAATAAATAAGGCAAGTCATTACGTATGTTCCATTATCAGACCAGAGGTGGCGGGCGCTGTTTAGATTTTTTACGAATAGAAACCTCCCTTAACACAAATATGGTGTCCTTGGTACTTGGCACGGTATCCTTGGTGCAGATATGATTTGCACTTGACCGGTTTTATTTGACTATAAGTTTACTTTAAGTAACTGATACTAGAATCAAATTAGACACATTAATATTCTAGTGCTAAAATACCCTGGAAAATTTAAGGATTTGAAAGTGAACGAGAACGACAGGTTTATTTAACTTCAGATCCTTTAAATTTTGAATATGAATCAAGAATCAAGAATCAAGAATCAAAAAATACTTTATTCAGTGCGGCCGCATGGACCTTATTGACGCGTCACAAATTACAAAATAAAACAACACAAATAAATAGAATAAAGCACATAATTGAATCTGTTCACTTCAGATGACACGCGAGTTAGGAAAAGAAGTGAACAGAAGAACCTAACTCGGTCGTTATAGTCATCATTTAACAATTTTATTTTGTCTTATGTTACGTTTGACGGAGTTGGAGCAGATTCCGTCCCAAGTGGTTTTGTCCTCTAGGTAATCTGATATTTTATAATAAGCTTTATTGCACAGATTGCGTTTAATAATGTTTTTGAATTTATTCAATGATAACTTCTGCAACTCACTTGGGAGTTTGTTGTAGAAGCGTATACATTGCCCTTTAAAAGATATTTTCACCTTATGGAGCCTAGTAGTGGGCACAGCGAGTTTATTCTTATTTCTTGTATTTACATTGTGATTGTCGCTGTTTTTCTTAAACGAAGCAATATTTTTATGGGTGTACAACAGGTTCTCATAAATATATTGACAAGCTACTGTCATTATATTTATTTCTTTAAATTTAGTGCGAAGTGATTCTCTGGGACCCATATTGTAGATAGAACGAATAGCCCTCTTCTGCAGCACAAATACGGTGTCTATATCTGCAGCACATCCCCACAGTAGTAAGCCATAAGACATAATGCTGTGGAAATAGCTGAAGTAAACAAGTCTAGCGGTATCAACGTCTGTAAGAAGGCGGATTTTTTTGACTGCATATGCTGCAGAACTAAGCCTACCCGATAGTTGTTCTATGTGTGGGCCCCATTGAAGCTTATTGTCTAAAGTTATGCCTAAAAATACAGTTTTTTCTACAAGGTTTAAACTTTCACCTTTTAATTTAATCTTGGCATCAGCCTGTTTTACATTAGGAAGAGTAAATCTAATGCATTTTGTTTTATTTTCATTAAGTAATAAGTTATTGACATTAAACCAATTAACAACCTCTGAGATTGCATTATTCACCTCGTCATAATCGGTGGTACGTCGTTTCATTTTGAACAAAAGTGAAGTGTCATCAGCAAACAATACAATCTCATGATTGTTTTTGACAAGATGAGGTAGATCATTAATGTAAATTAAAAATAGAAAAGGCCCAAGAATTGATCCCTGCGGTACACCCATTGTGACTACAGATCCCGAAGAACGTTTTCCATTAACATCAACTCTTTGTATCCTGTGGTATGGAATCGCCCCATTAACCTTTAGCTGCCAAAGGAGGTTTAATACACTCCAACACTACGCCTATCCTACTTCGTAGGTATCTGGATTCCGGACTAATCGTGTTAGGCGCTCGGTTGGTTTTTGAAGCAGTAGCTGATTAGAATATTAGCTGCTATTTGCAGCTAATATTCATACGGAGTGAAAATGTGGAATGCGAGAGTTCGAATTAACAAGTGATGCATGAAATCGTCTAAATTGTACGCCGTTTGGTCGTGTCAATTAAGGTTCAGGTATCTTAGTAGATATTGATTTAGGAATTCTTTGTTTGCGTTTTCCATCTAAAACATTTAGTTAAGATTTTCCATTAGTAGGACAGTGTTCAAAGATAGACAGAGATTTTCATAATTTACTGCAGTAAGACCAACATAACAGCGCATGGGTCGAATTGACGGCGGATTGAGTTCGTGAAGAGATGGAGGGATACTTATGGCTAGTTGTAACAGCAGTTAGACATTTTTATAAGTTTTTATTACTATTTCTATTTCTGAACAAATGTAGGGCATCGAGTGCGAGGTTCCGGCTCATTTTTGACTCACAACGCAAACCTAACAACAACTAACGTTTATTGTAATTTTCGCATCAATGCAAAATAAAACCGGGCAAGAGCGAGTCGGACTCACGCACCGAGGGTTCCGTGCCATCATACAATATAATATATGATAAAGGTGGTCTATATTTGTTGGCGAAACTTGACAGCGCCATCTCTTGTCTGATAGATTGGGAGAACTTTAGCTCATGATTTTTATTGTTTTTACTTTTGTAATTTTTCTTTGTGTATATTCTGTTAGTTGCTCAAATAAATAAATAATTAAATAGCGGAACTTATGTAGATTTTTTTATATTTTCGATAATTTCTACAAAACTATACCAATTGGAGGGTTTGTTCCAATGTTCCTGTAATCTTTATACACTCCTATTAGCAATAAAAGTTTCAAGGGGTTATGTTTACAAACATCGGAGATATGGGGGGAACGCTATTTTTATCAAAGTTTTTGTAAATAAATCGAAAACTATACGGCTTAAAGCGAAACTAAAAACTGTTTATTAATGTGCAAATTAATGCCTTTCTTAAGATACTCCACATAATCTAGTACTTAACTTCACAAAAAAAATTAAGACCACCCCCCTTGTCTACAAAACCATTCAAATTAGAGAGTTCGCTATAATTTTCCTATAAACTTTGCATACACTTCTGTTATCTGTAAAAGTTTCACGGGTTTATCTCTGCAAACTTGGGAGATAAGGGGGGGGGGGACGTTCGTTTTTTCAAAATTTTTGTAAATAACTCTGAAACAATACGACATAAGAGAAAAATAAAACTGTTTAATAAAGTGCAAATGGATACTTTCATATGATACCCCACACAACCTAGTAACTTCACTTAAAAAAATTGAGATCCCAATCCGCCCCCCTGCAATCATAATAAGAATATTTTTAAATATTTTCAAATATTTTCAAAGAAATCTTCAAATATTTAACGATTTTAAATTTCAAGTCGATAGCATCAGTAGTTCTCGAGATATCCATTTGTGACAGACAAACAGACAAATTGATACCATAAGGGTTCCTTTTTACCATTTTGGTCCGGTACCCTAAAAAGACAATAAATACTAGCAATGTAAAACAATTCGAAATTCCCGTTCAATCGCGTAAAATAGATATTGTTCACAGAGTAAAGTAGGTTTCCATCTGACACAGTTCCAAAGGCTCATATCTCCCAACATTTAATACAAAGCTCACTTGATCCAGTTGCGGAAGATTTATTCAAATTGGTTCCAGCATCCTTGTTTAGTGTAACCCACTTTGTAAATAGTTTAGTGATATTTACAGTGGAGCGTGAAATTGATAATTGAATATGTCGATCGATAGCTAAGGACTTAATTCAATTTGTGAAATGATTTGCAATAGTTTCAAGCTTAATTTGATAATGCTTGGTAGTCGATTTTGTTAATAATTTGTCGACATAATTCGTTTTGGTAACGAAGAAAAAATAAAGATTAAGCCTAAGTCCTAGACAGTGTCGTGTGAAACGGACTTGCATGAAGTTTTTACCATCTGATAATTCTTATACTGCCTGAATTAAGAGTTTGTGTAATATATTATTACTAGCAGCGACCCGTGGTTTTACCCTCGTAGTTTCCGTTCCTTAGTCTAGCTCAAAATGTGGCTTTCCATTGGTAAAGGATTTTTAATATCGGTTTAGGCGTAAAAGCGTAACAAACAAACATTCGCGCTTATAGTACCTATTAGTTAGGATTAGTCATTTATTCTTCCAATTCTCGATAGATTTAGAATCACTCGTATGCTCGGAATTCAATAGTCCTAAGCATGGATTAGGCTACTTCTTAGCGACAAAAATATATTACCTCAACAAACACGTATCTTGTTATAAATAGAAAATGTATCTAGATATTCGAAATCGGACTTTCTTTTGTGAATATCGAGTTGCAACAGACTCTGGTGTAGGTAAGATTTGTTAGGAGTTAACTTACGTAACTTAGATAAATCAAGTTTATGTGACGCCTTCTGCCACAGTTCGATTTATGTAGCTGCACGTCCTCCAATATATTTCGAAGGTAAATAACTATTTCGATAAACCAAAGTTTTACGTAGAGTGAAAATATTGTGATCATTTTATTCGAGCGTGAGACTTTGAAAAGAAATTGAAAAATATTTAGGTTGGTAGGTATTTGTTAAACAAAATAGCACAGACATATAACAAAAACATATACATTTAAATGATATTAATAGTAAATCATCAATAGGTAACTAGGTACCTACATTTAGAAAAAATATAGAGGAAGTAAGTTTATAAAGTTAAAACAATTTAGTTACCCCCGACACTTTGCCTACCCTCGAATGCTACCTGATTTTCTGGTAAAATAGCTTCTTAGTTTTGCAATCAACACATCATGCTCCTAAATTTGATACCACACTGGGGTATATTTGAAAACATTCGATTTTTTATACCCACATTCACCCCCATACCTTATAGCGCAACCGATTTCACTTTATCTTTCAGTTTTGCATTCTACACACCTATTACTTAAATTTTATACCAAACTTACTATTTGGAACCATTCGAATATTCATCCCCATTTTCACTCCCATATCTTCATAATGTCTGAAGTGATTTTAATAAATCATGTTTGAGAACCATTCATAGAAAACCTGCTTTTAAATAAAATAAACTGTATTAAAATCGGTCCACTCGCTTAAGAGCTACGGTGCCATAGGCAGAAACATATACACACACAGACACACACATAGCAGTCAAACTTATGACATACTTAAATTGTAATTAGTAAGGGGTGCGCACCCCTCTTTTTGTCGTGGGTTAAAAAACGACAAATAAGAAAACTCCTACTGACCAAAATTACAATTTAAGTATGCCAGTAATGAAGGTATAGTTACCTACCTTAATTTATCAGTTCATAGAAATAAATAATATCATGTTGTTTTGGTCACCAACAAATAAAGTAAAACACTATGTAAAAATCTGAAAAATATTAACGACAAACAATGTTACTATTCAGCTTGTGCTGTGTCAAAGTACACAAGCTCTGGTTACTTCGGGACTAGATGGTGCTGTGTGAAATGTCCAGCAATTTTAACTTATTTAACAGTAGTAAGTCGAACCAATTCGCTGATTTTCATGATCACCTTGCGTGCCTGCTTTTGGGTATTATGAAATCCAAGAACCTACTTACTTAAAAATATTTTTTTGAGCATTTTGGTGTAATCATTATAATTGGAGTCTTCAATATTGACAGGGACTCCGATACGACACTTCAAAACAGATAAGATCTCTGACGTGTTGCTTGTAACATAAAGCATCGAAAACGACTTAATTGGATAAAGCTTACCGCAAACGAGACACCACTCATCCACTAACTCGGCTACTTATCAAATGTACGGAAAAAACAGGAACAAAAAGGGGGCGAATTGCGTTTGATAATTATTAAAAAACATTTTTCGCACCTATAATTTTAAAGTAATATCATTAAAAGGTTGCTTGTTTGCGCCGATCTTAAAGCAAACACTACTTTCACTGAAAATGGCACGATAATTGCGTCCTTCGTAACAGCTCAATGTAAGGCCCCACCGACGCATACGTGACTTGATTTAAATAAAAAGAATTCAACCCTGATTTGGTTTATTCTTAAAAGCTCCAACATTTATTTCTAAGAAAAAGTCGATGATTCTCACCTTTGGGACGATAGTGGCGTAAAACAAAAATCACGACAAATGAATTTGAATCTTATTATGACATTTTACGAATCAAACTTTTTTTTAAGAGTTTTAGTTTCAGCAAATTTATAAAGATGGCGCGTATGTTAATAAATCAGAGTAATTGGATTTGAACGTATCTACGCATTCATAGAAGCTAATATTTTTTTGTTAATACCTATTTTGGGTTAGGTTGCGGGTTCGATTCCCGCCTCGGGACAAATGTCTGTACGATCTGCAGATATTTGTTCAGGGTGTTCTGGGTGTTTTTCTATATATAATAAAAATATCTATCTATGTAGTATAATGTATTAAGTATATCAGTCATCTAGTACCCATAACACAAGCTCTGCTTAGCTTGGGGCTAGATGATGCTGTGTGATTTGTCGAGCATTATTTATTTATTTATTTTATATGGATCTAGAGTATTGATTTTTATACGCACGAGTAAGATGCCATGTAAATGAAAATGTACTTTTTCATTAGGATTTCATTCAACGACCACAACACCGCTGAAAATAAAATATTACACTACATTTGTAAATCAGAATCATGTAAAACATCTAGCGCAGATCACGAATGTTCTGAAGCTTACTATTTCTAGATAGCCAAATATATAAAAAAAACTCTATGCTGTTATTAAAAGGCCTACAGTGTGGAAGGAAATGGAGCATAACAATGAAAGTTTGACAGCACTTTAAAGACGTGAAAAAATGTTTAAATAAAAACACCTTATAAAATATGATTCTGCGCTAATACAGAAACAATTCAAGAAGGATGTATTTTTTGGGCGCGGTTAAGAACCCACCCCGAATTTGAACACAAAGAACAATAATTAGGGCCCATAATAATAAGGCATTTATTCCACGTCGCCTCGCTATGTAAATGATTATGATAATTCAGAGGGAGCGTAAATGGAGCAGAATTGCGGAGTCATGGTAGACTTGGCATTCGAAGGTGGTTTCCCGGCCACGTAACTGGTGTATTGACGAGCGTGATGCAGCAGATTTTGAACGGCACAAGCTTAAAGATTTTAGCTGTTCTAGTACTACTGTACTGTAATGTATTAGTGTAAATATTTTTTATAGATGATGATTTTTATATATTCTAATTTGCTTTTTTTGTTGCAGGTATGGATCAAACGTCTAGCAAAACAAATCTGAATACTGGGCATGTTTTTTATGTAAATTGACTGACGTTCGCCCCTTTGACACACAGGGATAGTTATGTTTTTGGTTGCTCGGTTGCGGGTTCGATTCCCGCCTCGGAACGAATGTAGGTATGATCTACAGATATTTGTTCAGGGTGTTCTGGATGTTTTTTCTGTATATAATAAAAAAATATATATGTAGTATAATGTATTAAGTATATCAGTCATCTAGTACCTATAATACAAGCTCTGCTTAGCTTGGGGCTAGACTAGATGATGCTTAGTGAATTGTCCAGCATTATTTATTTATCTTTGAAGTTAGGAAAAAATCTGTATTGTATAATATATGCGTGCCTATTAGTCAGAATATTGTAAGATAACCAGCATCATGTCTGATATATTCAAAAAGTATGCACGACTCACTCAATACACAATTGACACTAGGTACTTAAACATTAAATTAACTAGATATTGACTTCATTTATAGTTATCAAAAACATTGTTTACTAATTAGCTTTTATGTTTACTCGATAAAAATATGAATAATTCTCGATTACTTATGCGTATAGGTATCCGATCAATAAAAAAACAATTAAGATTTTATAGCCATTCTATTGAAATCTCATCGCATTAGCGACAGGTTGAATTTGAGCCGAAAGGGAATCAAATTAATTAGTAAACTATTAGATACGGTATAAGTAATAAAACTGGTAATGATGTGCTTTTAATTTATGATTCAATGGTTTTCGATAATTAAAATCAGCGTGTCGATCTGGAAACGCAGCATTTTTCTAGTTAACCGCTTAAGTAATTTTACTTTAGATTGCTTATAATTTTACAATGTTATGATAGCTGAGTAAACTGTTTGTCCAGTACTGCAAAGACAAACGCTGATTACCTACACCCCAAAATTAAATTTATTATGTGAAATATTCATTTATTTGGATGATATGTGTACATATAACGACCTGTTCTGTTATAACCAGCGTACTAACTAAAAAGAGTCAATGAAAACAAATAGTTTTGGAGGGGAAAACATCAGGAATTCGTTTTTTTATCAATTTATTTACATTTTTACTAGATGATGTGGTGTAAACATGATCCTGAGTAAAAGAGCCTTTGTAGCTTAAGGTATTTTTATTTGTACCTCAACGGCAACTCTTGCCGGAGGTCAATGACCCTGTCATGAGTTAGCTGGCGTTTAGGTTGTCATTATCAGCTGCTGAAGTTAAAAAAATTCCGGTATTTTCTTGAATGAAAATGCTGGAAATCTTGTTGGCCAGGATCACCCCTTCCGGTTTCGTAGACATATTATTTATATTATAACATCCTGCAAAGAAACTTTTTAAAGTGTTTTATATATATTGCATGCGAGTTTGCACGCTATTATTAGCTCTATTAAAAACTATGAAGTGTGAAACTACCACTCTACTAGGTGATACAGGTGAAAAAAATTAAATCATCATTTCAGCCGTAAAACATCCACTACAGAACATAGGCCTCCGTCATGGATCTCCATAAGGGGTAGTTGCCATACACACCACGCTTGGCAGGAGGGTTCGCGAGCGCAGTACGGGACGTTGATACACGGAAAGGCGCCGCTGCCCACCTTCCGGAGGTATACCTTAGCAGACTCTTACTGCATCCACGGGCATGAAAAGGAGGACATTCTACTACCGGCAACCCACGGCAACGATTCAAATATTACAAAGTAATACATAAGAACAGAGTGCTAAGAACAACTGGCACAAGCACTTCATATCTGCACGTTAGTGGAAGCCGCAGCTTGCATATCGGCTTAAATTGCCCACTGGCACTAAAGAAAACCAATAGCCCCGTTACACGCCACTGGTTTTATTGACAAGCGCAGCCTTTCACAATCACTACAGTAGAGCTTGGAATAAATACATTGGAACAATGCAAAATTAGGACGACTGTCGTGGCGTAGTTGGTCTAATGTCTTAGACGCAGACACAGACAGACAAACACACACATAGCAGTCAAACTTATAACACCTGTATATTATGTTGAGGGTTACAAATATGATCCAGGATTAGTACCTAGAACAGTACAAACGCCATTTTTAGGGTTCCGGACCAAAATGGTAAAAAGGAACCGTTATAGAATCACTCTGTCTGTCTGTCTGTCTGTCCGTCACGTGTAGATATCTCGAGAACTCAGAGAGGGGATCCCAAAAATTTTAAGTTACTTTTAAGCCATATCGTTTCAGAGTTATTTACAAAAATGTTGAAAAAACGACCGTCCCCCCCCCCCCCCTTATCTCCGAAGTTTGCGGAGATGAACTCGTAAAACTTTTATAGCTAATAGAAGTGTATGTAAAGTATATGGAAATATTATAGCGAACTCTCTTATTTGTATAGTTTTTAGACAAAGGGGGGTGAAAGGGGGGTTTTCAAAATTTTTGTGATGTAACTAGGTCGTGTGTGGTATCATATGAATGTAATTTTTTAGCACATTATTAAGCAGTTTTATTTTTCCTTTAAGCAGTATCGCTTTTGAGTTCATTACAAAAATGTTGAAAAAATGACCGTTCCCCCCTTATCTCCGGAGTTTGCAAAAATAAACCCGTGAAATTTTTATAGCTAATATAAATGTATGTAAACTTTATAGGAAAATTATTGCGAACTCTCTAATTTGCATAGTTTTTTAGACAAGGGGGGTGGTTCAAAATTTTTGTGAAGTTACTAGGTTGTGTGGTGTATCATATGAAAGGTATTTATTTGCACATTATTAAACAGTTTTTTTAAGCCGTATCGTTTTTAAGTTATTTACAAAAATTTTGAAAAAACGACCATTCCCCCTTATCTCCGGATTTTGCAAAGATAAACCCGTGATACTTTTATAGCTAACAGAAGTGTATGTAAACTTTATAGGAAAGTTATAGCGAACTCACTAATTTGCAAAGTTTTTTAGACAAGGGAGAAGGGTGGAAGTGGGGTTTCCAAAATGTTTGTGAAGTTACTAGGTTCTGTGTAATATCATATGAGAGTTTTTCATTTGCACATTAATAAACAGGTTTTAGTTTTGCTTTATGCCGTATAGTTTTTGACTTATTTACAAAAACGTTGAAAAAACTAGCGTTCCCCCCTTTTCTCCGAAGTTTGCGGAGATAAACCTCTGAAACTTTTATTGCTATTAGAAGTGTATGTAAATATAACAGGAAATTTATTACAAACTCTCTAATTAGCATGCTTTTTTAGAAATCATCGAAGGTGTAAAAAATCTACATAAAATCCGCTATCAGAAAAGAGATGGCGCCGTCTAGGTTCTCCAACAAATATAAATCCGCCTTTGTCATATATTATATGTATGTATGATGTATATGTATATGTATGATGGCACGGAACCCCCGGTGCGCGAGTCCGATCGCTGTTGCCCGGCTTTATTTGTTTTTAAACATCAGGAAAGTACGACTAGTATTTATGCTAGGCTTGCCATAGGCAGTTCCTATTGCATTTTAATTGTAAATCCGGTAAGTCACGAACCTGATCAGTGAAGTGATTTGTGATACATTCAAATTACATAGTATAAGATTTATGGATTTCCTCCATAAAACTGGCGCCGGCGCAGTACGTAACTCATTAGTAGTTAAAACTGATAAGCCTTTGTTCGTCACTGGAAAAAAATGGTAAACCAATTGATAGGTACCAACATTAGGTAATATTTCTAAATTAATAGATGGTAATTACCTCCAACATTCTGTTTTCGTAATCAACTTGTGTTTCATTAAAATTCCATGCTTCTTTGTCAATCACGTTTTATGCTATCAGCAGGATGGTTAGGATGAACAATTATTGTTATTCCTTTCTTTTACTGTTCCCTTAACTTCACATCAAACTACACTCCCAGCCGCCTACGGGATGGTTCACCCACGCTCCTTGATGTACATAGAAAGCAGGTACAGGCTTTTTTAGTAAAGCTTTTAGCATCAGCTTTTACAATACCACCTCAGCACTGAATCACCCTTTCCTAGGTATTATGACTCTCTTAATTCTTGCTAGCCTGCTCTATCAGTAAGTGTTCAATGATTTATTACATAAAACTTTAGCAAAGTAAAAACATTTTTAACGCTATCATGTAGTTTTCACTTCGAGATGTGCCTAGTCCTCTACCAAATATACCTTAGTACCACGTTCTTATTTGGATTGAATACAAATTAATTGACTTTGACTTTGTTCGTTGTCTATAAGTCAATGGTGCCTACTTAGGTGCCGTGTTGCGGGGGGTGGTTTGGTGCGAAGGACGTCTGTGTCGGTTGAAGGTAAGGTTACCAATCTTACCTTCCGACTCCGTTTTGGTAGGCATTCCAACCGCGCTGTGGGGTCGTTCGCTGGTGCCATGAGGGAGCCATTGTGCTCCGTCCGTGAGGGTTGAGCCACAGTATTGGGCTGTGGCTGCGGTGGTCTGGCTGGCGGCTTGTCATGGCCGACCCGGGATGTGGTGTAGGCGGACGTTTGTGAACGATATCGCAGTATTGCAGTTGTTATAGGTAGAGGTTACCGCTTAACATCAGGTAAGCCTTTGGCTTTTCCAGTAAATTAGTTTAATTAAAAAAATAAAAAGTGTTGTTTGATCGATAGTCGTTCTTCACTCCTGACCTGTTCTTTGATTGATAGTCGTTCTTCACTCCTGACCTGTTCTTATCTCTCAGTATGTGGGGTCATCAGCACACATCCTCCTCCTCTACGTCTGCTGCGGCTAATTTCTCATTACCGGCAGCATGCTCAACGTCATTCAATCTTAAAATTAATCCATCCATACAAATAAACTTTCGGATTTATAATATAAGTGCGGTTTTAACGTATGGGTAACGCACCTATACCAACTCGTACTTAACATCTGTTTCCTGCTTTCTATGTAAATTCTGTAATGCATTTCCAGACCTATTGTGCAGTAACATGTTTTACGGCTCAATAAAAGTATAATAAGCACATTGTGTTTCAATTATTGAAATGTTAGAGGTACAATGATATCTAACGCAAAATGTCATAGAATTTTGTTATGTTCACGCCTACGGCATATTTGTTCCGATTTATGTTGCCTATGAAATGTAACATAGGTAACATAAATTAGACTATGTGGGAGATTTTATTAGGTGATTGGAATTACCATGATACGTTCCTACACGCTGGATAATGCGGCCAAGCATCTGTGTTCGCCACTATTCTCGTGGGATTTCAACATGAATTTGACGCTACACCTTTGGCGCTTCCTTTAAATTACTTACCTGATTGCTCAACGACTTTTTGAATGAATTAATCAATTATGTATTCTGTATAGAAATGTACTATTCAACTATTATAGGTGCAATCACGTCTATAATAAATAACTTTATTTAAATGTATGTAATTTCCGAAGAAATTTCTGAAGATTTCTGAAGACATACGTGCTGCTAAAAAGGTTAACGCAGGTTCTCAATAAATGGAACTAGAGCAGTTAAGAAGTAGAACTTTTTGTGAAGAGTTCATCCGGGAAAGTACCAATAACCATACCTATTTCTGCCGCAGAGCAGAAATAGGTATGGTGATATCTTCTTACTTCCTTAGTAAAGCGCTTATCAACATTGTCAGTTAGTAGAAGGTAACAATATCATTTTCCGAATCGAGCCATTTCATAAAGGCTTCTGAGGTAGATAGAACCCTCAAATCCTTTGATAATTGATATTAAACATAAAATAGCACGCCGTTCCCTTGATAAACAGATCGGATAACTGATATTTGGAAAGGGAAACAAGTAATTTGATAAGCTCGGTACGTTTTCAAAAAGTGTATAAAATTAACGTTTGAAAGGTATCTTACTGAATAGGTTTCTTGGGAAAAATAATATAAGTATCTTATTAACCCGCGGGTAGTCGCGCCTGGGTCGAAAATACCCAGTACAGTTGTTTTTGGGCCATAGATGTTTTTGCATTGGTTAATTCCTTTCGTCGCACTAAGTACCTTCAATTAGTTTTCTGGGCTATCAGTAAACCCCGCCTTAAGCCAGTTCTTGCGCGGCGTTTGGACAGTATGGACATTTTAAGTGTGCATGGGTCGTTAAGACCCTTGTGTGACGTAATGTGTAAGTGTATTTCTCGAATTCAAAAATATTTTGATTGTATTTCTATGTAGTTATGTCGCGAAATCGTGTTAATGGCCTAAGAGTAGTAAACATCATAAAATAGGAAGACATAATGGCCTCCAAATATATTTTTTAGACTCATGAATCATCATGCCAACAACTATTTTAAAGTAGATTTGTATGACAGTGTAATTTGGAGACTGATTATAAAAATATGTTACATATATGTACCTCTATAATGTTTAATATTGTTTCATTATTTAAACGATTGTTGATTATGTTTGATGATAAAAAAGAAAGTTTTAGGTTTCTAGGCTATATAAAAACATTTAAAGTGATTTCTTAGTTTCTATTGGTAAAAAGTAAGATTTAGCAGTGATCTCTTGAATTTTGTGATTTATGTTGGTTTTTTGTCTCTTACTAATAGACATTTGTTATTTTTAAGTACATTTTACTATCCTCTGTCTAATTAATTCACAAAAATCCCGAAATATCATTAATTTTTAAAAACATTCAAAGACTGGGTCTTTTCGACCCTCGCGCGACTGTTCATGACTTAAAAGGAAATGCTTAAAGGAAATGAGTACTGGCGGGTTAAGGATTAAATTCAATAAAATTTAGGGTTCGGTTTTGTGTTGTTAAATAGAGTAATGTCCCTCCTTCATGTTTTTAGTGTTCCGGACCAAAATGGTAAAAAGGAACCCTTATGGTATCACTTTGCCTGCCTGTCAAATGGATATCTCGAGAACTACTGATGCTATCGACTTGAAATTTAAAATGGTTAAGTATAACACTTTTTTATTAATATAGCATATACGAAAATGTTAAAAAAAAATATTCTTATAATGATTGCAGGGGGGCGGATAGGGGATCTCAATTTTTTTAAGTGAAGTTACTAGGTCGTGTGGGGGATCATATGAAAGGTCATCTATATATATATAATTTTCACATTAATAAACAGTGTTTAGTTTTTCTTTAAACCGTATCGTTATTAAGTTATTAAGAAAAAAAATAAAAAACGACCGTAGGGATTTATCTCTGCAAACTTCGGAGATAAGAGGGGGGGGGGGGGAGGGTTATCTCCGAAGTTTGCAGAGATAAAACCCGTGAGACTTTTATAGCTCATAAAAAAGTATATGTAAAGTTTATAAGAAAATTATATCTAGCTATATCTTTAAAAGATTTTTAGAGGTTTTAGAGGCTTGTGAAGTTACTAGGTCATAATGGGGTATCATATGAAAGGTATTCATTTGCAAATGATTAGGTCGTTTTTAGTTTTCCTTTAAGCCGTAAAGTTTTTGAGTTATTTACAAAAACTTTGAAAAAAATTGCGTTTCCCCTTATCTCCGAAGTTTGCAGAGATGAGATAAACCCCTGAAACTTTTATTGCTAATAGGAGTGTATGTAAAAAAACAGAAAAAATATAACGATCCCTCTAATTTGCATAGTTTTTTAGAAATCATCGAAAGTGTAAAATCTATATAAGTTCCGCTATCAGACAAGAGATGGCGCTGTCAAGGTTCTCCAGCAAATATAAACCGCCTTAATCATAAATTATATTGTATGATAGCACGGAACCCTCGGTGCGCGAGTCCGATTCGCTCTTGGCCGGTTTTATTTCAAAATCATGAGGGGTTTTTGCTATACTCACCACACCTGGCAGACGGGTTTGCGAGCGCAGTATGTAATGTTGATACACAGGAAGATGCTGCTGCCCATCTTTTGCAGGTATCCCTTGACAGATTATTACTGCATCCAAGAACAAGAGAGGAGGAGCAACACTCTGGAATGTTGCAGCTTCTCTTTTGTATGGTACTATGTTTTAATATATTACATTGTACGTGATTGCCATTATTAATTTAATGCCAAATCATTTTTTTCACAATCACCTATAACAGGCTTTTTCCTCATATATAACTACACAAAATGATATGGATTGCCTGGAAGAAATTGCTCCGAGCAATAAAGCCGCTTATTTGTACGTGTTTACCTTTCTGTATATTATTATTAAGTTTATTTGTGTACAATAAAATGTGAATTCGTTCATTCAATGATAATTAACCCTATTTCACAAAACTCCTTAAATAATTACATCCTATCTCCACTAGCGTTATACAAGGCACGTACCTTGTTCAATCCCGCCCTGTCAGGGAGACGGATCTGGTCGTCCCGCGGTTCTTGTAGATCGTGATCATGTGCTGCAGATTATTCTCTTTGTTGCTTTAATCCGGGGTTTTGTAGTTGTTTTAAAAGAAATAAGAACAAGGTTGATGACAAACTCACGCGGTTAGTTACTGCTGTGTTCATTGTTCTAACAGTGGTATATAAAAGTAAAATAAAGATAATACAGCGTTTGAGACTTAGGCCTTGTTATCTATTATAGATGATTTATGAAGCGTCAGCAACTGGTAATCATGCTGTACGGGACGCTGCAGTGCCTGGGACATTGTTTGATGGATAAGGCTTGCCCAGCACCTATACCATCCTCTCAGCTTAGTCAGCTATTATTCAGAGGAAAGAACAGGTCAATACGTCTGAAGCTGACTAAGCCGCGGGTTTCCTCACGATGTTTCCTTCACCGTTAAGCACTTGTTAAATGTGATCTTACACTTTTCAAGAAAGAAAAATCCATTGGTTCACGGCCGGTATCGAACCCACGACCTTCGATTAAAAGTCGGGGGTACATACCATTCGGCCAACACGGCTTTTTAGACGTGGCGTTTGAGACTAGACACTGATATATTGCAGGTTAAAGTAATGAGCCTTTTATAGATGACTTAAACTATAAAAGTAACTATAAAAATTTGGTATTTATGCTGCCTGACACATTGTTAGATTAATTAGGCTCGCCCAACATCCCATCCTCTCAGCAAATGACTATACAAATAGCAAAGTCGGCTATACTGAGAGAACAAAATTGACATCAAAATACGTCTGAAGCTGACTAAGCCGTTGGTTTTCTTACGACGTTTATCTTCACCGTTACTATCACTAACAACAATACCCAGACCCGGCAGGCTTATTACGTATCTCGCGACAGGTTTGCAACAGGTGTAATATCTCGCGATCATTGCTGTGAAATGTAATCTTTTGCATTTATGAAAATTGCCGTGGGGTCCCGGCAGTAGAATATTACCCCTCCTTTCATGCCCGTGAATGCAGTAAGAGCCTGCTAAGGGATACCTCCGGAAGATGGGCAGCAGCGTCTTCCGTCTTGTGTATCAACATCCGTACTGCGCTCGCCAACCCGCCTGCCAAGCGTGGTGAGTATGGCAACTACCCCTCATGGAGATCCATGCTGGAGGCCTGTGTTCATTAATGGACGTATTACGGCCGAAATGATGATACTAGAAAATTTACCGTTGACAGCGATTATCGCGAGATTTACGCCTGTTGCAGCGTTGATAGCGAGGTATACGCCTGCTGCAAATCTGTCGCTAGATACGTAATCACCCTGGGGGTCTAGACCCCTAGAATACCTAGGTATATTGCAAGAAACTTAGAAAACATTTGCCCCGCGGCGAGATTCGAACTTGCAACCTACCGCGCTTCAGCCGCCTATCAAGTGCGCTACGGAGGTCAAAATACTCAAAATGACATTTTTGACATGAAAATTGATGACGACCTTGACTGGTTTGTATTTTTCTTACCGTTGTAAGTTTGCTACGTAAGAAACGAAGAAAGTTAAATGTTGCTTATGTATTTAGAGATTTAAAAATAATAATAATTCTTTAATTTGTCAACAAAAAAAACCGACATCAATGAGATAAATTGTATTGCTTTAAAATACTTAATGTAATTAAGACTTATATGGTTTTCTCATGGATCCTATTGTCAGAACCAGACCAAATTGAAATGGGAAGTGCATTCTTTCGAATAAAAGTAGAATTTGAGGCGTTTTCAATAAAAAGTAAAAATTTCAAAAATAGTTCCCTCAAACCATATAGATGGCGTTAGTTTTCATTTAATGGAAGGAAACACAATTTGACATTTCTAATCAATCACTAACTTGTTTTCTCCGCTTACCAGCTCCATCTATTTGGTGTAGTAGAAAACACTTTTTTATTTTTTACTGAAAACGGCTCATTGATGGAGAAATCGGTGAACATACATATTTTTATTTATATACAGTCGAA
This sequence comes from Pasiphila rectangulata, assembly GCA_963082625.1. Lineage (NCBI taxonomy): Eukaryota > Metazoa > Arthropoda > Insecta > Lepidoptera > Geometridae > Pasiphila > Pasiphila rectangulata. The sequence continues at coordinate 13,632,772 of OY720237.1, forward strand.
GATAGAACCTCCTCCTTTTTTGAAGTCGTTTAAAAAGGTTCGCGTGCAAAATTATCTTGACTTTTTTGTACTACACAATTAATATAATTATGTAGTAATAAAATTAAGTATTATTTAATTAAAGTGTAATTCAGATACACGATGGGAGTTCAAACATAGGCGCCGTTTTGATAATAATAATAATAGTGCAATAAAAATATTATGTAATTCAGAAGGTGATAATTAACATATCACACATTATACAAATATATGAATATAACTATAATCATGAGGTTACCGCTTAACATCAGGTGAGTCTTCGGCTTGTCTCGTAATTAAGTCGTCTTGAAGAAACAAAAGTACTGAGTTAAAAATCTAAGCTATATATTAATTAACCGATGGCCTACTTACGAATACAAGGGTTAATTTAATACAAGTGACCTTACAACTTCCAAACGGACAGAATTCTGCGGAATCAAATAAAATCTTGAAAGTGATCAATATGCATTGAAATCAGAACTTTGGCCCAAGACAATTAATTCAACGCCTGTAAGTCCCCGTTGGATTCATTCTAGCGCTTTGATTGTTACTAAAGGCACAGTTAGAGTTAATTAATTACCAGCATAGTGCTTCCCGGTTCTCATTATGCTACTATAATGGCAAGAAATAGATGTAATAAGGACTTACAAATTTGAATCATCATTTCAGCCATACAACGTCCACTACTGAACACATGGATCTTCATGGGGGGTAGTTGCCATACTCACCACACTTGGCAGGCGGGTTGGCGAGCGCAGTACGGATGTCGATACACGGAAAGATTCTGCTGTATTTTCCGGAGGTATCCCTTAGCAGGCTCTTACTGCATCCACGGGCATGAAAGAGGTAACATTCTACTGCCGGCACACCACGGGAGTTTAAATATCCTAAATTTTAATATATTCATATCAGATTCACCGTAATGCAGTAAATAAATAAACTAATAAGTTGGACATTACACAACGAACCATCTACCTAGCCCCAATGTAAGCAGAGCTTATGGTATGTGTACCAGGTGGGTGATATAATACTTATTAACAGATGTTATTTATGAATAATTCTATAATTTGTCAACAAAAAAAAACAGAATTCAATGAGAAAATCTAAAATTTTGCTGAATATACCCAAAACGCTATAATGTATGCTTATATCATTTGAATATTTTCCTTGATTTATCATCAGAACTGGGTTCAAAAGCAAGCAAACATTAGTAAATAGGTTACTCTGATGATTAGTGGAGCAGCAACACTTTAGATATTATCATTGAAGTCAGTTTTTAGGGTTCCGGACCAAAATGGTAAAAAAGGAACCCTTATAGAATCACTCTGTCTGTCTGTTTGTCTGTCTGTCTGTCACAAATGGATAGCTCGAGAACTACTGATGCTATCGACTTGAAATTTGAAATGGTAAAAGATAACACTTTTTTACTAATATAGCATATATGAAAATGTGTAAAAAAATATTCTTATTTTGATTGCAGGGGGGCGGATAGGGGATCTCAAAATTTTTAAGTGAAGTTACTAGGGCGTGTGGGGTATGGATAAGAAAGGTATTGATTTGCACATTAATAAACAGTTTTTATTTATTCTTTAACCCGAATCGTCCCCCCCCTTATCTCCGAAGATTGCAGAGATAAACCCGTGATACTTTTATAGCTAATAGAAGTGTATGTAAACTTTATTGGAAAGTTATAGAGAAATCTCTAATTTGCATAGTTTTTTAGACAAGGGGGGTGGAAGGGGGGTTTTCAAAAATGTTGTGAAGTTAATAGGTGATGTGGGGTGATGATGTGTGGTGTGATATTATATGAAAGGTATTTATTTGCACATTAATAAACAGTTTTCAATTTTCCTTAAAAGCGTATCGTTTTTGAGTTATTTACAAAAATCTTGAAAAAATGACCCCCCCCCCCCTTATCTCCGAAGTTTGCGGAGATAAACCTCTGAATCTTTTATTGCTATTAGAAGTGTACGTAAAGATTAGAGGAAATTTATTACAATCTCTCTACATAACATACTTTTTTACGTTTTTTACATACGTATCGTACGTATCGTATCGTACGTATCGTACGTATCGTATCGTACGTATCGTACGCATCGTATCGTTCGTATCGTATCGTACGCATCGTATCGTTCGTATCGTATCGTACGCAACGTACGAATCGTATCGTACGTATCGTATCGTACGTATCGTATCGTACGTATCGTGTCATATGTATCGTATCGTACGTAGCGTTCGCATCGTATCGTTCGTATCGTATCGTACGCATCGTATCGTTCGTATCGTATCGTACGCAACGTACGAATCGTATCGTACGTATCGTATCGTACGTATTGAACGTATCGTACGTATCGTACGCATCGTATCGTATCGTACGTAGCGTACGCATCGTATCGTTCGTATCGTATCGTACGCATCGTATCATATTATAAAATTCTAAATCTTTATTTTAAATTAACCATTTATTTTTAAATTGATTAAACAGCCTAATATTTTATTATTTATAAAATATTAGGCGTCTACCTGTTGTCGTTATTAATATCGAGCAAAAAACGGCAAAAAACACATTTGTGGTATAGGAGCCGCTGTTGAATATATATTTTATTCTGTTTTTAGTATTTTTTGTTATAGCGGCAACATAAATACATCTTCTATGAAAATTATAACTGTCTTGCTATCACGGTTCATGAGATACAGCCTGGTGACAGACAGACAGACGGACAGGCACGTCTTAGTAATAGGGTCCCATTTTTACCCTTTGGGTACAGAACCCTAAAAATATGTTAAATTTATCTATAGACTATAATCAAGATTGTTTACATTGCTACTTTTTGGTCTTCCTAAACTTTTAGAAGCAAAGTTTATTAAAGAGTTTATTTCCTTTTGATGGTATCTTAAAAATATGAGATGTTTACTTAAAACATTTGGCGGGTTTGATTCCAGGCTCTGGTAAGTGGTTTAAAAATATCTTTATACGTTTAGGAAACAAATAATTATTTACGGATAGAGTATCCAAAAATAAAGTGTTCGAAAAGTCGCTTTGCCAATAATTTCAACAAAAAATAAAACCGGGCAAGAGCGAGTCGGACTCGCGCACCGAGGGTTCCGTGCCATCATACAATATAATATATGACAAAAGCGGTTTATATTTGTTAGAGAACCTTGACAGCGCCATCTCTTGTCTGACAGCGGAACTTATGTAGATTTTTTACACTTTCGATGATTTCTAAAAAAGTATGTTATGTAGAGAGATTGTAATAAATTTCCTCTAATCTTTACGTACACTTCTAATAGCAATAAAAGATTCAGAGGTTTATCTCCGCAAACTTCGGAGATAAGGGGGGGGGGGGGGGGGAACGGTCATTTTTTCAAGATTTTTGTAAATAACTCAAAAACGATACGCTTTTAAGGAAAATTGAAAACTGTTTATTAATGTGCAAATAAATACCTTTCATATATTTTTTTTACCAAAAAAATCCACCGCTACTAATCTAGTTGGCCTTATTAACGATGTGTCTAAAGCCGTTGATAACAGAGAAGAAGTACATGCCATTTATACAGACTTCAGCAAGGCGTTCGATTTGATTGATCACGCCTTGCTGATAAAGAAGATATCACAGATGGGTATTCACGGTTCACTCCTTCGTTAGTGTGCGTCATATCTTCAGAATAGGTCTCAGTTGGTAAGAATTCGTGGGTATACGTCTAGAGTTAAGCTAATTCCAGCAGGCGTCCCCCAAGGTTCGCATTTAAGTCCGTTGTTTTTCGTTATTTTTATAGATGACCTTGCTCATAAACTTAATTGCAAATTCAAGATGTACGCTGATGATTTGAAGTTATATGCGCAGGATCGTAGTGAAGCTGATATACAAGCCTTACAACATGAATTGAATAAGGTTGACAAGTGGTGTACTAAAAATAATATGGTGTTAAACGTAAATAAATGTTTTAACGTAAATAAAACTTTGACAGCAAATTATGTACTGAGAAATATTAGATTGAAAGAAGTTAATACCATTAAAGATCTAGGAGTCATATTGGATAGTTCGTTAAACTACCGCGATCATATAGATAAAGTTGTTAAAAAAGCTACACAACTATCAGGGTTTCTTTCGAGATAAATTAAATCTTTCAAAGATCCTAAAGTAGTGATTCCAGTCTACAATTGCTTAATTCGTAGTATTTTGGAATATAATAGCTGTGTATGGTCACCAGGTTACGCTGTTCATTCTGCTAGACTCGAACGAATTCAGAAAAGGTTTCTATATCACTTGTCTTACGCAAATAACAACTGCAAAAAGTTACTTTCCTATGAGCATAGGTTAATCTATTATAATATGAAGACCTTATCCGATCGTCGCAAAGCATCCGATATTCTGTTCCTTTACAAAATCGTACATGGCGTTATTGACTGTCCAGATCTCTTACAGCACGTCAGACTAGAAGTTCCTCGACAGGGTAGCCGTCTATCTAACAGAAAAAGCTTTAGATTACCATATTGTCGGACGAATGTCGGACAACACTCTCCACTTCATAGAATGCTCAGTTTTTATAATGGAATACGCTTAAAATATGATATTTTTCAGGGTTCTGTAGCCACGGCCAAGGCCAACATATACAAAGCCATATTATCCGCTCGTTTGGTTTTGGTCAGTTTACTTACCAAGATTTTTTAGCCGTCGTTTGGTTTTGGTAAGTAAACTGACCAGTGAGTCATCGGTGAGTCATCGTTCCACGAAAACAATTGTCATTTTTAAACTATGGTGTTTATCAACTTCTTCTTTGTTTTGTAGCCTTCTCAATGAAGTTGACAATGACAATAACAAATAAAATTTACGTAGCCCAAGAAAAAATAATTTTATTCGATTAAATTAAAATTAAAAAAAAGATTACGCAAAAAAAATGCATAAAAAATGCACTTTATAATTACGATCAAAAAATATTTTGTTCTAAGACACCTAAATGTTATGTTATATATAGTGAGGTTATACCACATACTATGTATATACCGCAAAACATGTAGATATATGATAATACATTTTGAATTACAAACAAAAGTATTTTTTATATAAAATTAAATCAATAATTAATAGAAAATAATTTTTACGCTGTATATCCCGAACACAGACTACATTATGAATGATTCTACTGACAAGCTTCATTCAAACCCTTTCCATAGAGCGTAAATACCACGCTACGCTCCATTGTAAAAACCGAGCCAGTATCCACTTAGCGCTGACGCGGAGCGCCCGCGGAGCGCCCGCCGTTTTTCCCGCCAAAACGCAAACCAATTAAGGGTCGAAAAATTATTTTCGCGTAACCAAACTAGTGGTTATAAGATTTGTTTTTGTTATTTATAATTCGTAAAAAAATGTTTTTATTTTTTTTTCTTTTTCTCTCTTTTTGTTTTGATTGATTTAATACTTGTTTTTTTTTCTCATTCTTATTGGTACCTAGTTTAATTAAGTTTTTTTTTTTTTTAACAAAAAATACTTGAAATTTTTATTTTATGATGTCCACACGAAGCATGCTGTGTTCACTGCTCTTAGAAATTGCACCGAGTATATATTTTTTTTTACATTGTTAGTTTGTAAGCCATGTGTATATTTTCAATTTGTAAACAAAATAAAAAAAAAAAAATATAGAGGTAATATCACACCACACATCATCACTCCACATCACCTATTAACTTCACAACATTTTTGAAAACCCCCCTTCCACCCCCCTTGTCTAAAAAACTATGCAGTGGGAGAGTGGGGGAGTGGGACAGTGGGAGAGTGGGACAGTGGGAGAGTGGGAGAGTGGGAGAGTGAGTGGGAGAGTGGGAGTGACACTGTCACACTGAGACAGTGGGAGAGTGGGATAGTGGGACAGTGGGAGAGTGGGACAGTGGGAGAGTGGGACAGCGGGATAGTGGGAGAGTGGGACAGTGGGAGAGTGGGAGAGTGGGAGAGTGGGAGAGTGGGAGAGACTCTTCCACTCACTCTCCCACTCTCTGTCAGTGGGACTCACTCCCCCACTCTCCCACTCGCTCACTCTCTCACTCTCCCACTCTCCCACTAACCCACTCTCTGGGACACTGTCACACTGGGACAGTGGGAGAGTGGGATAGTGGGACAGTGGGAGAGTGGGACAGTGGGAGAGTGGGATAGTAAGTCCCTGTCCCACTCTCCCACTGTCCCACTCTCCCAATCTCCCACTGTCCCACTGTCCCACTCTCCCACTCTCCCACTGTCCCACTGTCCCACTCTCCCACTGTCCCACTGTCCCACTGTCCCACTCTCCCACTCTCCCACTGTCCCACTCTCCCACTCACTCACTCTCCCACTCTCCCACTCGCTCACTCTCTCACTGTCCCACTATCCCACTCTCCCACTGTCCCAGTGTGACAGTGTCACTCACACTCTCCCACTCTCCAACTGTCCCACTCTCCCACTGTCCCACTCTCCCACTCACTCTCCCACTCACTCTCCCACTCACTCTCCCACTCACTCTCCCACTGTCCCACTGTCCCACTCTCCCACTGTCCCACTCTCCCGCTGTCCCACTCTCCCACTCTCCCACTGTCCCACTCTCCCACTGTCCCCCTATCCCGCTGTCCCACTATCCCGCTGTCCCACTCTCCCACTCTCCCACTGTCCCAGTGTGACTCCCACTCACGCACTCTCCCACTCTCCCACTCTCTTACTATCCCACTCTCCCACTCTCCCACTCTCCCACTGTCCCACTCTCCCACTCTCCCACTCTCCCACTCTCCCACTCTCCCACTCACCCACTCTCCCACTATCCCACTCTCCCACTGTTCCAGTGTGACAGTGTCACTCCCACTCTCCCACTGTCCCACTCTCCCACTCTCCCACTCTCCCACTCTCCCACTCACTCTCCCACTCTCTCACTCTCCCACTCTCTTACTATCCCACTCTCCCACTCTCCCAGTCTCCCACTCTCTCACTCTCCCATTGTCCCACTATCCCACTCTCCCACTCTCCCACTGTCCCACTATCCCACTCTCCCACTGTCCCAGTGTGACAGTGTCACTCCCACTCTCCCACTCTCCAACTGTCCCACTCTCCCACTCACTCTCCCACTCACTCTCCCACTCACTCTCCCACTGTCCCACTCTCCCACTCGCCCACTGTCCCACTCTCCCACTCACTCACTCTCCCACTGTCCCACTCTCTGGGACACTGTCACACTGGGACAGTGGGAGAGTGGGAGAGTGGGACAGCGGGATAGTGGGACAGTGGGATAGTGGGACAGTGGGAGAGTGGGAGAGTGGGAGAGTGGGAGTCACACTGGGACAGTGGGAGAGTGGGACAGCGGGATAGTGGGACAGTGGGATAGTGGGACAGTGGGAGAGTGGGAGAGTGGGAGAGTGGGAGAGTGGGAGTCACACTGGGACAGTGGGAGAATGGGAGAGTGGGACAGCGGGATAGTGGGACAGCGGGATAGTAGGACAGTGGGACAGTGGGAGAGTGGGAGAGTGGGACAGCGGGATAGTGGGACAGTGGGAGAGTGGGACAGTGGGAGAGTGGGACAGTGGGAGAGTGGGAGAGTGAATGAGTGGGAGATGGGACAGTGGGAGAGTTTTCCACTCTCCCACTCTCCCACTCTCCCACTGTCCCACTCTCCCACTGTCCCACTATCCCACTGTCCCACTATCCCGCTGTCCCACTATCCCACTCTCCCACTGTCCCACTCTCCCACTGTCCCACTGTCCCAGTGTGACTCCGACTCACCCACTCTCCCACTCTCTTACTATCCCACTCTCCCACTGTCCCACTATCCCACTCTCCCACTGTCCCAGTGTGACAGTGTCACTCCCACTCTCCCACTCTCCCACTGTCCCACTCTCCCACTCTCCCACTCACTCTCCCACTCTCTCACTCTCCCACTCTCTTACTATCCCACTCTCCCACTCTCCCACTCTCTCACTTTCCCACTGTCCCACTCTCCCACTCACTCTCCCACTCTCTCACTCTCCCACTCTCTTACTATCCCACTCTCCCACTCTCTCACTCTCCCACTGTCCCACTATCCCACTCTCCCAATCTCCCACTCACTCTCCCACTCACTCTCCCACTCACTCTCCCACTGTCCCACTCGCCCACTGTCCCACTGTCCCACTCTCTGGGACACTGTCACACTGGGACAGTGGGAGAGTGGGAGAGTGGGACAACGGGATAGTGGGACAGCGGGATAGTGGGACAGTGGGAGAGTGGGAGAGTGGGAGAGTGGGAGAGTGAGTGGGAGAGTGAGCGAGTGGGAGAGTGGGAGAGTGAGTGAGCGAGTGGGAGAGTGGGAGAGTGGGACAGTGGGAGAGTAGGACAGTGGGAGAGTGGGACAGTGGGAGAGTGGGACAGTGGGAGAGTGGGAGAGTGGGAGAGTGAGTGGGAGAGTGAGCGAGTGGGAGAGACGTCGTATTCGTATCGTATTCGTATCGTATTCGTATCGTATTCGTATCGTATTCGTATCGTATTCGTATCGTATTCGTATCGTATTCGTATCGTATTCGTATCGTATTCGTATCGTATTCGTATCGTATTCGTATCGTATTCGTATCGTATTCGTATCGTATTCGTATCGTATTCGTATCGTATTCGTATCGTATTCGTATCGTATTCGTATCGTATTCGTATCGTATTCGTATCGTATTCGTATCGTATTCGTATCGTATTCGTATCGTATTCGTATCGTATTCGTATCGTATTCGTATCGTATTCGTATCGTATTCGTATCGTATTCGTATCGTATTCGTATCGTATTCGTATCGTATTCGTATCGTATTCGTATCGTATTCGTATCGTATTCGTATCGTATTCGTATCGTATTCGTATCGTATTCGTATCGTATTCGTATCGTATTCGTATCGTATTCGTATCGTATTCGTATCGTATTCGTATCGTATTCGTATCGTATTCGTATCGTATTCGTATCGTATTCGTATCGTATTCGTATCGTATTCGTATCGTATTCGTATCGTATTCGTATCGTATTCGTATCGTATTCGTATCGTATTCGTATCGTATTCGTATCGTATTCGTATCGTATTCGTATCGTATTCGTATCGTATTCGTATCGTATTCGTATCGTATTCGTATCGTATTCGTATCGTATTCGTATCGTATTCGTATCGTATTCGTATCGTATTCGTATCGTATTCGTATCGTATTCGTATCGTATTCGTATCGTATTCGTATCGTATTCGTATCGTATTCGTATCGTACGTATCGTATCGTACGTATCGTATCGTACGTATCGTATCGTATCGTACGTATCGTATCGTACGTATCGTATCGTACGTATCGTATCGTACGTATCGTATCGTACGTATCGTATCGTACGTATCGTATCGTACGTATCGTATCGTACGTATCGTATCGTACGTATCGTATCGTACGTATCGTATCGTACGTATCGTATCGTACGTATCGTATCGTACGTATCGTATCGTACGTATCGTATCGTACGTATCGTACGTATCGTACGTATCGTACGTATCGTACGTATCGTACGTATCGTATCGTACGTAGCGTACGCATCGTACGTATTGAACGTATCGTACGTATCGTACGTACGATACGATACGTACGATACGTACGATACGTACGATACGATACGATACGTACGATACGATACGTACGATACGATACGTACGATACGATACGTACGAACGATACGATGCGTACGATACGTACGAAACGATACGATGCGTACGATACGTACGATACGATACGTACGATACGTTCAATACGTACGATACGTACGATACGTAAACAATCTTGATTATAGTCTATAGTTATATTTAACATATTTTTAGGGTTCTGTACCCAAAGGGTAAAAATGGGACCCTATTACTAAGACGTGCCTGTCCGTCTGTCTGTCTGTCACCAGGCTGTATCTCATGAACCGTGATAGCAAGACAGTTATAATTTTCATTGAAGATGTATTTATGTTGCCGCTATAACAAAAAATACTAAAAACAGAATAAAATATATATTCAACAGCGGCTCCTATACTACAAATGTGTTTTTTGCCGTTTTTTGCTCGATATTAATAACGGCAACAGGTAGACGCTTGAAATATTTATAAAGTATTAGGCTATTTAATCAATTTAAAAATAAATGGTTTATTTAAAATAAAGATTTAGAATTTTATAATATGATACGATGCGTACGATACGATACGAACGATACGATGCTTACGATACGTACGATACGATACGATGCGTACGATACGATTCGTACGTTGCGTACGATACGATACGATGCGAACGACACGATGCGTACGATATGTACGATACGATGCGTACAATACGTACGATACGATACGTACGATACGTTCAATACGTACGATACGTACGATACGTTCAATACGTACGATACCTACGATACGTACGATACGTACGATACGTACTATACGATACGTACGATACGATGCGTACGATACGTACGATACGATACGTACGATACGATACGTACGATACGATACGTACGATACGATACGTACGATACGATACGTACGATACGTACGATACGTACGATACGCTACGTACGATACGATACGTACGAACGATACGATGCGTACGATACGTACGATACGATACGATGCGTACGATACGTACGATACGATACGATGCGTACGATACGTACGATACGATACGTTCAATACGTACGATACTTACGATACGTAAACAATCTTGATTATAGTCTATAATTATATTTAACATATTTTTCGGGTTCTGTACCCAAAGGGTAAAAATGGGACCCTATTACTAAGACGTGCCTGTCCGTCTGTCTGTCTGTCACCAGGCTGTATCTCATGAACCGTGATAGCAAGACAGTTATTATTTTCATAGAAGATGTATTTATGTTGCCGCTATAACAAAAAATACTAAAAACAGAATAAAATATATATGTATTCAATAGCGGCTCCTATACCACAAATGTGTTTTTTGCCGTTTTTTGCTCGATATTAATAACGGCAACAGGTAGACGCTTGAAATATTTATAAAATATTAGGCTGTTTAATCAATTTAAAAATAAATGGTTAATTTAAAATAAAACAAATATTTGAGGGGGCGTACAAACGTAACAAACGTATTTTTTTGCCGTTTTTTGTTCGATATCAATAATGGCAACAACGCTTAAAATAATTCACAGAATATTTAGTTGAATATTTGTTTTGCCAAATAATGGTGCGGAACCTACCCTTTGTGCGCGAGTTTGACTCGCACTTGACCGATTTTTTTTATTTCAGTTGATGACTTGATTATTTTTGAGCTTGGAATCTTAAGAGGGGCCAATCCAATTTACTTTTCATACAACCGCTCGTACGTGGGTGTGGCGTCGTAATAGATCTTTCTATGAAACTTTTGATCTAAAAGATATCTTGTGCACTATATCTATCGGTTGTATGAAAAGTAAGTTGGATAGGCCCCTCTTAAATTATATTTTTGTAAACATTCGTGTTTAAAAAAATATTTTTATTTGAAAACAACTAGTAAACGAACCTCATAACCTGCCAGAAGGTGAAAGACGAAATATTTATTACTACAAAAACCTAGCTACAGTACCCAGTTGGTGCCTGACAAATGCTGAATGGCTTCTGACAATGGTTTTGTTATATTATCTTTTGGTGTGATACTTGTAAAAGCAATTACGTTTTCTCCTCAAGAAAACAGAAAACAGACGCTGCATATCATTAGCTCGAGAAAACGAAGGAGGCTAATTAGTTAATAGTAATAACAGTCAGTAAAACTAATGCTGAGTAATGATTGTTGGACGCACTTTACTCTACTGAAAGCTTTTTAAGTATTCTGCGGTGGAACTTTATAAATGTTATTCTGTCTTGGACCGTGGTCGCAGATGGGCGGGACATGATGTTTTTTTGAGCTACGACGGGAGTTTAGTTTCGTTGTTTTTTTACAAATTGTGTGAAATTATTCTATAAACGAAACATTTGATGTATTCCCATTTCCAGAACCTATTCTGAGAGCTCTTAATTACTTCGAATCTGAGAACACAATACATTTTTGAATAAACACTGGTGGATACATAAAATAATTAATTACCGCTAATTTATTTTATGAATGTCGATTTTAAAAATTGTCTCCGGTTATTTCTAAAACAAAAAATGACTTTGACGACTTTGGTCTAAAATGAAAAATGACAAGGTATAATAATGTCCAAATGCCAACAATAAATAACAATAAATTATTTTTTTTAAAGTAAAATTATAAAACGAATCGCGTTATGATAAAATATTCTTTTTCGTTCCTGAAACTGTCTAACTATGAAATTTAATATTTATGACACGTTCGTATACTTTCATGATCTAGCTAGACTAATAATTTAAAACTGTTTTTATTTCAATTATTTAATAAGTAGATTTCTACCGTGGGGTGCCGCTAGTAGATTGTTAACCCTCCTCTCATGCCCTTGTATGCAGTAAATAAATAAATAAATAAATAATGCTGGACAAATCACACAGCATCATCTAGCCCCCAGCTAAGCAGAGCTAGAGCTAGCAGAGTGTGTTATGGGTACTAGATGACTGACATACTTAATACATTATACTACATAGATAGATATTTTTATTATATATAGAAAAACACCCAGAACACCCTGAACAAATATCTGCAGATCGTACAGATATTTGTCCCGAGGCGGGAATCGAACCCGCAACCTCTTGCGTCGCAGGCGGACCTTCGCCCGCTGCGCCACAGGAGCTCTGTGTCAAGTAAGAATCTGCTAAGGGTCTGCTCTGCTCCAGAAAATGGGCAGCAACGGCTATCCGTGTATCCACGTCTCATACTGCGCTCGCCAACCCGCCTGCAAAGCGTGGCGAGCATGGCAATCCCCTCATGCTCTTGAAGATCCATGAGTGAGGCCTATAGAAATGAGTGGAATGTGTACCGATCGAAGCCTCAACATGGTGACGATGTCCAAACTGATCATATATGCCCTTAATTTTAAACATTTGTATTCTGAGGTATTTACGCGTTTGTAATAAGTTTATAGATGAAATAAATGATACTGATACTGATAACGAAACACGAGACCTTAGAAAATGACGGTTGTATGATTTTATACCAAATACTCATCAATCTCTCGTCGAAATACTCAGTCCAGTCCTTATTAGACCTTTAGAAAACTCATGGCGATGCCATCTTCAATTGCTTTCCCGGCAAGGCGATCAACCTCCTCATTACCGGATAAGCCGACGTGTGACGGAATCCATAAAACTGATTTACGAGACTTATCGCGTAGTTACCTTTTTTTGATGAGCTTTGTGGCGCAGCGGGTGAAAGTCCGCCGGCAACGCAAGAGGTTGCGAGTTCAATTCCCACCTCGGGACAAAAGTCTGTACGATCTGCAGATATTTGTTCAGGGTGTTCTGGGTGTTTTTCTATATATAATAAAAAATGTATCTATGTAGTAAAATGTATTAGGTATATCAGTCATCTTGTAGCCATAAGACAAACTCTGCTTAGCTTGGGGCTAGATGATGACGTGTAAATTGTCCAGCATTATTTATTTTCCCCCACATGTGCCGCCGAGTGCATTGCATTGGTCACCAGAGACTGATATCCTTTACCGTCAAGAGTCGACATTAGAATTCGCGACTACCCTCAATTCGCCATCAGAACCAGGAATAGACAGTCGACGACCACCCGCTTTCAGTAGTGGCGTTCGCTGCAGAGTACTATAAGGTCGTGAAGCTCAATCCAGTGATCCAGTCCTAAGTCCTCTAGCTATAACAATTGCAATGCTGAGGAGATCACGCTCACTAAGAATGTGACTACCGCTGCACTGCAATGCGCCCGTCACCTTGAAGCAAAGTTGTAAGGTCTCATGTGGCCGTAATTTCACCGGCCCCCTTGCCCTTCAGACCAGTATAATTATCTCTACTATTTTAGAGTTTTGTATTGCATAGTTACGGAGATATTGTTTTTTTTGTATTAAGTATAGTCTAGCAACAGAACTAAATAGGATAATATATTACCTGTTTCTCATCTCATGTATCAACCATGATAGAGCCATAAAAAGGGCCTCCCTAAGTCATCTGATTTAAAATGTAATTCCATTAAAGCACGTATATTATACCTACGTCGACGGTGAACTAATCCATTAGACAATACACCATTGATCTTCCGGAGAGATGGGATAATATTTTACTCTCTATAGATTTAAGGAGAAAGGGAAGAGATACTTAGAAACCTTGGGCTTAGGGCTTAGCGTGATTTTGATTGCTCTTTTAACCTTGGTAATATTCAATGAGATATTTATTTTTAAGTAAGTGATTTGCCGTGGGGCGCCGACAGTAGAATGTTACCCCTTCTCTCATGCCCGTGGATGCAGTAAGAGCCTACTAAAGGGTAAACCTCCGGAAGATGGACAGCAGCGTCTTTCCATATATCAACATCCCGTTCTGCGCTCGCCAACCCGCCTGCCAAGCGTGGAGAGTATGGCAACCACCCCTTATAGAAGTTCACAGTAGTGGACGTTTTACGGCACTCTCATTCTCAAGTGTTCAACAAGTGATTAGGCCGTAAATCGTCGAGGCTTCGATTTCCGCGGCAAGAAAGTCTAAAGCTTCTTTCTGATCATCTGTACAACTTATCGGTTTCGATGACGGCGACCGTAAGCAATTATTACGGACTATTTGTTAAATGAGACCTGATATGGCTCGCTAGAGGAAAATTGGTTTTAAATAACCTACGACACGTGTGGCAGTAGAATTGGCCCGCGGTGTTAAACTTATATACGTAAGGTTCTTTTATCTCTTTTTATGCTAGCGTTTGTGTGTGATTTCTGTCAAACTTTGTTTTTATTATTTCTTTAAATGGTGGATCGCCAAGATGATTTTTGACAAACGAGCTGTTTCCAATCATGGGTTCGGTTTGTTTTCCCCCAGATATCGGACCGAATCCCAAATCATCTGTTCCCAGTGTTGAATTGACATTCCTTATTTTTAACCGACTTCAAAAAAGCAAGTTCTGTTGATGGGATCCATAATAAATCGAGAAAATATTCAAATGTAATAAGAATACATAGGTATTTCTAGCTACATAATTGAAGACGGTGTTTTTAATCAAAATAGTAAAAAAATATTATTTTCATAATACTAGTAGACTCTATCCATAAAACTTATTCAAAACAAGCGCCATATCTTTTAAAAAGAAAATGTTAACTAGCCTTCACATACGACTTCTAGATCAAAAGTCGTTTCACATCCCACTTCGCTAACACAGCTCTGTATTCTGCAAACAATAATGACGTCCACTAATAGCAATTAACGCCTACTTGGACCTGAAGATGACATCAGCCTGACCTATTGGAAACTCATAAACTACCTTCGCTGACATTTATGTACTATGTTGTAGGCTACATACAATTAGGTTTACAACCCTTTAGCACTACGGGAATAGGTTTATTGATCGATAAGTTATTAGGGTTGCGTATCTTTGTCGTATTTCGTATCTAATAAAAAAGTAAAAACTCATCCAGTTT
The DNA here is from genome assembly GCA_963082625.1 of Pasiphila rectangulata. NCBI lineage: Eukaryota > Metazoa > Arthropoda > Insecta > Lepidoptera > Geometridae > Pasiphila > Pasiphila rectangulata. Next base: position 13,648,305 of record OY720237.1, read on the forward strand.
TTATATCTTTTTGTACCCTTTGATTCTGATGGTGGTCGTTATTTATCTATACTAGATAAAGATAAAGATAAAGATAAAGATACGTTTATTTTGTCACACAATTTACAATCAATCCATGTACAATATTAAGGCTTAAAAAATAAAATAAAAATGTGGCAAAAATGGCCATTACTCAGCATATGCTGCGGCAGAACGGGTCCGTACCACAGCGCTGGTCTTCCGTAGTGACCGAAATATACTAATATTATAATAAGGTAAAGTTTGTGAGTTTGTGAGGTTGCAGGGGTAATCTCTGGATCTACTGAATCGGTATGATTTTATTAATTTGAAAGAGCAAAAAGTACGTGACTGTCATTTTTGTCTTATCTAAATGACGGTCTAAATATGATTTCGATTTTCATGCCATCATCATGCCTATTATTAATGTATACACGGGACTGCAATTTTCCATAAAATATTTAAATCTCTAGCTATTTCAGTGAACTATAAGATATAGTCCTAGCAGGAAAAACTGCTACGACTATCTTTCTTATAGTTGACGAAAATCTGCATTAAGTTTTTGAAGATAGTCTCTTGACAGCTGATAAGTCCTATAAGGCCCTGAGCCATCGTTGCTTGAAGTTGTGTTGACCTTTGTTAGAGTAGAGTAGTATTACCGCAGGCACTAGTTCAGCAGCGCAGTTATCGCTGGTGACTACTAAGTACTAAAGCACTCTACTCCCGATATGTGTGCCTTCTCAATTCAGCTGAGGCGACTCGCTTGTGGGAGACCAGCTGAAGCGATTCACTATCACAAATAGAGACCCTCACCGCACTAAGTTATCACCTTTCAGAGCTCGAAGCCATATTTGCCATATATGTGCAATAAAGTCTTTAAACAAAAAAATAAATATTTACGAGCACAGAGCTGTGGCAAATTAAACACCGAAATCCGATAAAAGTGCATATAAAAGTAAGAAAGTACAAGTAGATGATAGAATACTCATCTATTCACGGTTGCGGCTATCACTTAACTAATTTATCATCGGTTTTAACCCCAGATTAAACAATGAGATCGTAAAACATTTTTTTTTAATTTAAAGTAATAATCTAGGTCGCGTTCAATCTACAGTGTCAGCGTTTTACGTTAACCATAAAGTTTTTATATACTCGTATAACACCTATGTGTGTTAGGGTTACAAGTAATTAGTCATGATGCATACAATTTTCTTACAGGCTTCGTATCTTCTTATCCGGTTCACTGCAAAATAATAGTAAAAATAGAGACAAACTAAATTATTTGTCTATAATCAGACAAATCTAGTACCTAGTAATTCCATTCAGTGACAGTATAGGTCTTCAGATCTTTCACGTTAATATTAATAAGATGCTGGTGATGCTTACGGCCTCAAAAGACACGTCTTAAATCGTATCTCGAAAATATTGTACTAAAAGACGTAATACTACCGTCGAAAAATAAATATACCCGTCGGAGATGGCATTGGAAAAGGTTATGCCTGTAGCAACTCAAGGTAAACATCGTTCGTGTGAACAGTTTTTACTGAAACATGTCAGCTTCCGGACTTATATAAAATAAAATGAAATTTAGGGTCAAGGAACGGGTTAAGTGAAAATTATATATATAATATATAAATAATACTTACTACTATAGGTAACTACCTACTCATCATCATCATTTCAGCCGTAGGACGTCCACTGCTGGACATAGGCCACATAGATTTCCAGTTATTGTGGTTGGAAGCGATCTGCATCCATTGATGACCTGTGGTCTTTACCAGGTCATCAGCCCATCTTGTTGTTGGACGTCCTACGCTGCGCTTGCCGGTCCGTGGCCTCCACACGAGAACTTTTTGGCCCCATCAGCTATCTGTTCTGCGAGCTACATGGCCTGTTCATTGCTACTTCAATGCGCTAATCCGCTTGGCTATGTCGGTGACCCGAGTTCTCCTACGTATCTCCTCATTTCTGATTCGATCCCGTAGAGAAACCCCGAGCATAGCCCTCTCCATAGCACGTTGAGCGACTCTAAGCTTATTCATAAGGCCAATAGTGAAGGACCACGTCTCGGTTCCATATGTCATCGCTGGTAACACACACTGATTGAAGACTTTCGTCATCAGGCACTGAGGAATGTTGGACGGAAAGACGTTGCGAAGTTTCCCAAACGCTGCCCATCCGAGTTGGATTCGACGATTGACCTCTTTCTCGAAGTTGGACCTACCTAATTGGACTGTTTGTCCTAGGTATACGTACGCGTCGACAACTTCAAGAGCCGAGTTCTCAACCATAACTGGGGCAGACACGACATGGACATTGGACATAATTTTCGTCTTGTCCATGTTCATTTTAAACCCTACCCGTTGGGAGACTCGGTTGAGGCCTTGGAGCTACACTAACTAACACTTCGATATACCGATAGTCAATTCAGCATCGTTAGGGAGACTCAAGCACCGCCCATGTTTTGATCGAATCGAGGGCTTTCTCATAATCCACAAACGCGAGACATAGCGGCAAGTTATACTCTTTGGTCTTCTGTATCACTTGCCGCAGCGTATGAATCTGGTCTATATCGTGTAGCCTTTTCGAAACCTGGCTTGTTCGGGACGCTGAAAGTCATCAAACCTGCGATCGAGACGATTTGCAATGACCCTTGGCTCAAAAGCGAGATCGGTTTGTAGTTCTTAAGCAAAGTGTTGTCACTTTTCTTAAAGAACAGTACCACGACGCTTTTGTTCCATGTTTTTGGCGTAATACCTTCGAGCAAGACGGAGTTTTAAAAGCTTCTGAAGGACTTTAAGTATCAGTGATCCACCCGTTTTCAGAAGGTCTGAAGTGATTCCGTCCTCCCCCGGCACCTTGTCGTTCTTAAGCTGTTTCAGGGCCATCCTGATCTCGTACAGGCTGATGTCTGGGATATCTTTGGTATAATGTCAGGTCAGCTTGGCTCTAGGGTCTCCTGCTACACTGCAAACAGGTTTAGTGACCTAATCGTAGAGCTGTCCATAGAACCCTTTGACTTCCCTTAACACTTCTGCTTTACTTGACGCTTTTTAATCCGAGCTGTATAAGGTACGAATATCGTGCCGCAAGGATTTCCAAACTTGTCTATTGAGCTGCTTTTGTGACTTAGCATCATCGGGAGACTACAGTCGTAATGAGCGTCGATCAGCCATGAGGTTAAGATCGTCGTCAGAGAGTTTCTGAGGTCTATTTGTACGGGGCATCTTAATTATATAGTATATATATAATATATTATATATTTATAAGTTCGAGTTGAAATCTTTCGAGGTTTTAGATATGTGCACGAGTGGGTCGGAGCGTAGGCTTCATCAAACGGGACCTTTCAAGTCTAACGTTCATATTCAATGTGCCTCTAACGATTCGGTGATCACTTCCGGTTTCCACCCTGTGAATCATAGTGACATCAATCTTATTTCACGTGGAAAAATCGGGACCCATCCCGGTCTATTTCCTGTGAGGCGGCTTCTGGAAAAAAGAGTTCATCACAAAGAGGCCTTCTTTCTTCTTTCTTTTAATTTTAACAGCTGATTATACCATCATAATGACAACCTAAACGTCAACTGATACTAGTCAGGGTTATTGACCTTTGCGAAGATTTGAAGTTAAGCTACAAATAAAAATACCGAAAACCACACAGGTTTCTTATAAAAGATGTAAATAAAATCCAATTTTTAATTTGGGATCACATCACATGAAATAGTAAAAATATAAAAAACAATAGAATTTTAGATTTTTTCCTTACACGACTATTTGTTTTCATAGGATTAAACCCCCTTATTTGGTTGACACAATATACACCTTGTAATTGAAACCAATTATAATAAACAACAACAAATACAAACAAAAACAACTCCTGTGACAGATTGATTGATTCATTTTACGACTAATATTTTATCATTTACAAAAAATTATATATTGAAATACCTAATTGATGTAAACATTCCAAAGTAATAATAATTTCCATTGAGTTGTTCTACGTCTCTTTAAATTTCACAGGATTCATCATTCACGAATCTGCTTTAACTACCTCACGAATGAGTCCGTAAGCTGAACGTTCTCGCCATCCGACACGCGACGTTGCAATAAGCCGCTTGGGACGTAACTACGTTATTAATACAGACAAGTCAACACATTGCTTTATTACATTGCCTCCATTCGTTTCATAACGCGAACTAGACATAATGTTTGTCATTGTGCTTCCATTATCTTGTTAGCAAGAAAGTTATGTATGTGAAGAAATCTATTATGCAGCCTAATTGACTTTGAATTAGTCATGATGCTTAAAGAAAAGAAAAAACTCCACACGGTATCATAATTATTATCATCATCTCAGCCATAAGACTGCTGTTCACGCCCACGGCTGGACACAGGCCTAACAAATAATGGATAATGATGGATAACTAATATCATATTTATAAAAAATAAAATAATGCTGGACAATTCACACAGCATCATCTAGCCCCAAGCTAAGCAGAGCTTGTGTTATGGGTACTAGATGACTGATATACTTAATAATACGTAGATGTATTATACTACGTAGATGAATATTTTAATATCTGCAGATCGTACAGGCATTTGTCCCGAGGCGGCAATCGAACCCGCAACCTCTTGCGTCGCAGGCGGACCTACGCCCGCTGCGCCACAGAGGTCGTCAAGTCATTGTAGGTTATACGATAATTATTTTATAGATATTATGTGCTCGATGTTTTATACCTTTCATACATGCATACTTCTATTTTTCCAAGGAGTCGCACAAACGAGTGTATCTAATTACTCACTCTATTTAGTTCGTCTGAACATTGCGGGTTCGAGTCCCGTCGAAGACAAACTTTTGATTGCATTTTTCATTTCTATAAATGATACCTTAGTGTGGGTTTACACTATAAAAAACAAAAAAACTAACTCTAATTGTCACATTTTCATATACAGGGTGTAATTTTGTAACGCCACCTGGAAGGAAAGTGCTCAAAACAATGGAGCTAGAACATTTCACTTAAAGGAATCATTCCTTGCAAGATTTAGTAGAAGTTGAGACTTTATTGAAGCGATCACCTTAAGTACTTTTAAACTGAAACTAAAACACTGGCTCAATAGTAACACCTTTTACAGTAATGAAGAGTTCCTTAACAAAAGTGAAACAGCCCCGACTCACAAATCGATCTCCACCATTATTGCTCCATGATAACGCGAGACCTCATACAGCACAAGAAACCGTTTTAACAGTACAATTAATCACCCTCCGTATTCGCCAAACCTTGCTCCATTTTTTTCGTGATTTGGACAATTTTCTACGTGGTAAAAAGTTTCCTTCTCAGAAGGCAGTACAAAATGCTTTCACACAGTTTGTCGAATCTACCTCTAGAGGTAGATCACCAGAGTTCTATCACAAAGGCATAAATGACGTTCCTATTAGGTGGCAGCAATTTAAAGATAATAATGACAATTATTTTGATTTAACGCAACGCGATCTCTTTGAAATTAAAATGTAATGAAAATGCGTTTATTGATATACCACACCTTAAACATAATTAGTAAGCTAATTTAGTGCAAATAGTATTACGTCTTTACATAGTATTACGTATTCTTTGAGACTCGAAAATTAGCGTTGATATTTTGAGTGCGCTAATAATGCTTATACACCGAAGTCACATTTTTGTTAAGGTAAAATAATCACCACGTTAAGATTAGGTAACTCCACCTTCAATCAATATTTTGTCATTATCTGTATATAGTTATTATTGATATATGGTATAGTATTTAGTTTAATGCACCCGGCTGTTTATATTTCGAGAGCGCTAATGGCGCATAGGTACACACCGAAGTTACATTTGTTGAGCAAAATAATCACCACAATAACACTCAGAAACTTTCTTTTTGTAAATGTTGAGGTCACTTGTTGCTAAATACACTTTCATGAAATATTCAGCAGTTTGCACCCAGCGACTAATGCGAGCGAGCGTACGTTGTAGTGTGACGCCACACTGACGTGTACCTGTTAGGCACATTTTCATATAAATATATGACTATGATATAGGGTGGTAAATCGTGGGTGGATTGCAAATTACAGTTTTAGTTTACAATAGTGTCTAACGCCGCGGGGATGGCGATAACGATGGACACTGCGATCTCTATGAAACTTGAAAATTAGCTTTAATATTCCCAATGCACTAATAATAGTGCATACCTACACACCGATGCTTTTTTGAGCAAAAAAAATCACTCCGATAACAGTGGGCTATGAAATCCGAAACGTTGGAAATAGTAATTTATTTGAAAAATGCCCGGTTTTAAGGGTATTTATAGTTTCTGCATTTCTTATGAATATTACAATTTAAGCTCTGCCTAATGTAAAATGCAGGTAAACTGTTGAGTGGAGCGAAGTGAATCAAAGTTTTATCTCGGATCTAGATCTCTAAAATGTATTTGTTAGGTTCACAATGAGAGACAGGCTGCACTGAATTAGTGTTACGGAAATAATAAAATCAATATTCACAAATCAGTTAGTAGAAGAGATGCGGGCAATTAGGGGGTTTTTGGTCTTGTCGGGCTTCCGATGAAACTCAATTTTGGTCAGTCCTCAATAAATGCTATTGTGAATCTGATAGATAACGCTAAACACTACACACATCATCATGTCCCAAACAAAGCAAAACTTTTTTTATGGATACCATATGATTGGTACTGTTTTTTATTAATGAAGAAAAATATTATAAATATTATTGTTGGAATTAAGCCCTTATGAAAACCACATGTTCTTGCTAAATCATCACACAGCCAAGGTTAAAATCTTACGTCATTGCGCCAACACATAATTAAGATATTATTACTATACTAAATTGTTTCCTAAACTAGGCTCCCGTTCTAAACTTATAATTAAACTGACGATGTTTTCCAAGCACCAATTAATTAGTGCAGTCTATACCTAGCTGCAACTCACTGCATTATCAACGCGGCGTGAGTGAAAGATGAGATCGTACTACAACTTACATTAGAAAGTTACGCGAAAATAGGAAGGGCTATGAAAATTTCTTGGGGTTAATTTAGATGGCATTTATGTTGGTGTCCTATAATACTCGTATCATTAAATAAGTAGAGATTGGCTTTTTAGCTACGACAATTTCAGCCAAATCACATCGTAAAACAATCCTAAACGGAAGACGAAAAATAAAACAAACAACAAATAAAATATTTAAAAGTTCTCGTAGCACACTTTGCGCTATCATGCCGGTTACAGCGTCAGTTTTGGACAATAGCATAAAGTTATTTTTCCACCAGATTGTTCGCCGCAGAATGCTTTTGAATAAAAATAAAGGTTTTTGCATAAAGGAATTCCCCGTACAGTGTTTTATTTAGGTCAGTAAAAGTAAAACTTCGCATCATAAAAACACAAATAATGATGCTGCAAAAAGCAACACGACTTTTATCCGAGCCCGAATAACTCATACGTCAAATGTCAGATTAATTCTAAGGTCCTGGCCACGCTGTTGATTGCGCGAATAATAATCCTTGTATTTCTGCAAGAGCGTCGAAGCCCGCGCAAAGGAACAAAGCCTCCAATTACCCAAGCGGGCACGCCGTGGGCTTTTAGTGAATAATGAGGCCGCTTATCCCAGCGGATGACGGCTTCACTAGAATTGTTTTTGAGTGGGACTGCGCGGACCACCCCAACGCCACTCTAGGGCCGGCCGCACGTTCACACTCTGCGGTAATTCTGGATGTGCGTTGGCAAATTAGGCGGGTCTGATTTTACGCAAGTACGCAAACGGTACCTTTTTTGAGGCTAAGCTTTGGTTCGGAAATTAAATATGAACGTGTTATAAATCCTTGTTGTGTTTTAATGTTAATGATTACATTATTAAGATAATTGAAATCTACGTTTGCACATAAATATGCTGCTGCCTATCTTCCGGAGGTATCCCTAGGCAGATTCTTACTCCACGGGCGAGAGAGGAGAGGTAACATTTTAATGCCGGCAACGTAACTTGCTTGCTCGTTGTGGCTGGCAGTGGACTGCCCGCTAACAGGTTAGCGGACCCTGGGGTCAAAAAGTTCTTAAGTTATCATATCAGTGTTGCTGTCTCTACACCGAGTTCTTCAATCTATGATGCTCTGTATTTGTGTGACGTCACTGCCTCACGTCCTCGGACGCGGTCACTGCGCCAACACAATTTGCTTCATGCTCTTTTCAAGTCCCTCACTTTGACATTTTACACAAAACAAGCTTTCCTGTGTCACCTTCATACCGTACACTTTATTGTTGTGAGAATAAGGACGTTGGAATATAAAAAGAAAATGATTTTGATGTAGTTTCAGGTAAGAATATATGGCACAGAAATGCAGTAGACGCCAAGGAGTGAGAAGCTCTTTTATTCTTGACAAATTGTCATTAATCTACTTGCTAATAACTATTTTTTAAAGAATTGAGTTAGAGAGAGAAAGATAAATAAGTAATTTGTTGAGTTCTATTCATGTACAAAAGACTGACAAGGCTGATATTTTTTGTCCAATAAAAACAATTATTTATTACCTACTCATAATTGATTTTACAACCCTTTAACGTTATTCGCTTAAACTACAATAATGCTTAAAATAGAATCATTGCTTTATAATCTCGAGAGATCCTTTAAATCTTTAAAGGAAGGAAGCTTCAGATACCCATACTATCCTAAATCAACAAACGTATTCTAAAACGTGTTTGCCAACGGATTTGAGGGTCGATAATGAAATCTATGGGACAAGATAAGAGGCTTTGATATGGTGAAGTTTTCCTACTTGTAGTATTTTATCTATAGCAAAATATTTGGAAACATAAGGCTTATTACTTTTTTATTTTTGAAGTGATAACTTCTTATGGGATGGTAAACCGCTTCGTAACGTAACGCGTTACGGCGTCAGTCTGTCTGGCTTCCCTTTCTCTCACGCATACGGCAGCGGTAGCCAGGCTCCTCCTCTTTCACTCTAACCCGCAGCGCTAGCCGTCATCATTTCATTTCAGCCATAAAACGTCCATTGATGACAACAGGCCTCCCTCATGGATCTCCAAGAGGGGTAGTTGCCATACTCACCACGCTTGGCAGGCGGGTTGGTGAGCGCAGTATGGGATGTTGATACGCGGATAGACGCTGCTGCCCATCTTCCGGAGGTATCTCTTAGCAGGCTCTTACTGCATCCATGGGCATGAGAGGAGGGGTATCATTCTACTGCCGGCACCCCACGGCGGCGCTAGCCGTATTTCTGTTATATTATATTATCACTTCTGTCGTGCGTCCCGAGACGCACACGCTTTTTTTATTATTATTTTTCAGCTATTAGTGTCCCATTGCAGGGCAAAGGCCTGCCTTCGCTTCTTCCACTCTTCGCGATTTAACACTTTTTACAAGGCTCATATAATAAAAAAATAAAAACATATATTTTTCCTTCACAACAAGTTCTTGAAGGTAATCAAGTAACTAAAAAAGTAAGTTTTGTACTATTTTATGTATACATGTATTGTAAGAGACTGATAAGGTTTAGAAAACCTGTGTTACAGGTCACCAGTAATCCAGGATGCTTGGCATCTTTCATGACACAAAAACACAAAAACTCATCAATCATTATGCATTCGATTAAGGGGTCAAGGTTTTTGTGTTTCACTACACAGACAACTTCTAGTTTAAGTTAACCTTAGCTTAGTTCAAAGCCGTGCCAGTTATCTTACATAATTATGCTGATCATTATTACATTACTTTACTAAAGGGGTTCGGTTTCCTATCAGCCTGATAAACAATATAGTTCTTCGAATTAATTATGAAGGAAGACGTATCTATTTCATCACACGTCAAAATGATGTTACTAAGGCTGAAGCCAAATGTGCGTAATTTTGTCAGACGCGCACGAGTCGCGTATTTTGAGTTGCGCAATCTACGTTCAACTGTAATGACAACTCATTTTGCGTCGTCGTGTATCACAAACAGGACTTTTGTATGAAACCAAATACAGTGTAAGATCTGCAACTCATACGTAACTCATAACAAAAAACTATGCTCGTTTGGCCGTAGTCAGTAAGACTCACAGACCGGCTACATAGCCAGACAACTAGTTATCTGGCCACCAAGTAAGCACAAAGAGCAAATGGGCGATGAGGCCGAAAAGTTCTTGGAAGGCACGGACCAGCAAGCGCAGCGTGAGACGTCCACTAACTAGATGGTCGGACGGTCAGGTATGTTCTGGAGGTCGGCGGTGGATGCAGGCCGCTTCCAATCGCATTACTTAGAGGTCCATGACGCCTTTGTCCAACAGTGGACATCATACGGCTGAAATGATGATGATGAACTGGTCACACAATTCTATAGCAATATGTAATGGCCATTTCCCGGCCAGCAGGCATCTCAATAAGTTATCGCTATTTGACGATTTATATATTAATCATATTGTGATGTAATCAGTTTTGTTATACTAATATTGCAGATTACATTGACCCCATTTAGTAGTAGAACTTTTTGTGAAGAGTTCATCCGGATAATTAATACCACCATACCTATTTCTGCCGCTAAGCAGTATTGTCTACATTGCTGTGTTCCAGTTTGAAGGGTAAGGGCGCTTAAAAATGGGGAAATTACGGGCACATAAGACCTTAGAACTGTGTGTCTCAGGTTTGGTCACGTGCTACATGAAGTGATCACCACGGTATTGCAGTTGTAGAGGTAGAGGTTACCGCTTAACATCTGGTGGGGCTTCGGCTTGTCTCGTCATTTAGTATAGAATAAAAACAATAAAAATAATACCAAAACCCCTCTTAAAGCAGAATACTTTGGTACATTGACATCATTGTAACATGTATTTCATGCAATATATACACATTGACTTTGACTTTGCCCTTCATTCGTTTACTCTGTAGGTAAATAAAACAGATAATGGTACTCGAGAGCGATGTTATGTAAGGATCGCTTTTATAGGTCATTAATTTATTTTTTACGTTTGCCGGCCCGCTTCAGGTGTGACGTTAATTTTCTTCCAACACATTAAAACAAACTTTAATGGCTCTGAATGAGGCTGCTGAAATGGCTGCGTCACTTCTCTTGTTTCAATTAATTCGAAAATTATTTATCAAGTTTGAAAGCAGCCGGAATGTTTAACAATTCCTTCAGGAAGAAGACTATTTTTTATAGTGTTTCCAAGTCGACGGGTTCTATTAAATAATTTTACCTGTGTGTTACGAGTAGGTCTTATAAACCATGCGGTAGAGAATGAAATATTATCAATCAATCGATCGATCGGTCGCTTAAATTCTACAAATTTTCGTTCGACCTATTCGTTGCATGATTGGCTTGCTAAATTACTCGATTGTTAACGACCACTTGTTTCCAGTGTTCATGTCATGAGTCACATGTGAGTGTTTCAAAATAGGGCTCTTGAATAAAATTAATAAAAAATGCTGGTAATATCACAAAGCACGATCTAGCCCAAAGGTTATTAGACCTTAAAGGTTGAGAACGACCAGCGCTGGCTATTTATCCATAGCCAGTAGTATGCTGAGTTAGGGCCCTTTTGTAACAACCTTATCTTACTATCTCTATTATTATACTCTGTATTATGTTGTTGCAAATAAATATGTACTTTACTTTACTTTACCTTGTGTTATGGGTTATGGCTATGAAATGATTAAAAAAATGCTGCATATCAGTCATCTATTAATTCTATTAGATCAACGTAGCCACGAAGGCAGTCTATTCCGTCATGGCATTCCCTAAGTCAAACTCAAACTCAAATAATACTTTATTCAGTGCAGTCGCAAAGGCCTTTTATCGCGTCAATATATAAAATAAAACAACACAAATTAATAAATAAAAAAGCACATTAGCGCGTTAGGAAAAGAATTAGACAGAAAAACCTAACTCAGTTGTTATGGTCATTTACAATTTTAATTTTGTCTTGCATAACGATTGATGGAGTTAGAGCAGATAACGTAAGTGGTTTTGATATTTTTCAATAAGCTATTTTGCAAAGATCACGTTAGACAACGTTTTTTCGTTTAGTTTAGTCTGATAGATTGAACCATCTTTTATGGTCACTAGTAATAACTGAACACGAAATTGCGAATTAAAAGAATTCACGTTTTTATTGGGTCGTTATTCTGGTCCCTAGAGATCCCACTGTTCTGTAGTCGTGTTTTAAATACCTTGACTCTTGATATTTTTATATAAAACTGACCTAAATTATAAATTCTACTGTTTATGGGAGAGGTTTAACTTGGTCCAGACTAAACAGCATTATAGTGCATCATGTAAGTAATTTTGTTTTCAACAAATTGTTGAACTAGTCATCGTTAACAAACAAGTTCCAAGCAGTTACTTTCAAGTTCTACCATGTAAATTGACGTAATAATCATATTCTTTTTCATTTTGTGTCTACAAAAAACGTTTCAAAAGCTCGTTTGCCTTACAAGATGGCATTTTTATGCTGTGGCGTCCGCTTCGCAAGTACAATAAAAATAACATGTCGTTTTGCAAAGGCGTACTATATGCTATTTAAGAATTAGTGGTCGTGTGGTCCATTTGGGTCGGACGTGTGGGGCGACGCAGTCAGGCGTACACAATTTGTAGACCATTTCTCTTGCAAGCGTCGCGACACTGCGGATTTGCAGATGTATTTGTATGGACATACCTTCAGTTCTTTACTCGGGAAATAAAAAGATAATAAAATTTCACCTAACTCGATGGAGTTATGCCGCTGTAAAGGTTGCGGGAAGGACATAGCCACGGGGTAAGAAAAGTTCAAGACTAATTTTAATAAAGCTATAAAGTTCTTATTCTTAGCCGTAAACAGGTTATCGTTCTCAACATTTCTTAGAGTAAGTTCGTAAATAGACAACCCGAATAATTGTTTCATAACCAAGTTTCCTCGAAAAAAGCCTAGCCTAGTGAGGAAACTGTCAGGTACCTCGTCTTTGTAGTATCAGTGTCATCAGTCTAATTCGTTTAAAGTAATGTGTATCTAATTATCCTGTTTCACTGTAATAAATGTTGTTTTTCATTTACATTTTCAAACTGACGCTATAAGAATAAAATATAACACAATCATTTTATCCAGTTTAACTAACCTTTATTTTTAAGCAACTTCGAAACAAGAATGGTAACGGTATATTGTATAAAATATAAATCCCTCCACATTGAAGTGCTCGGCTAAAGATTGACGTCACTGTTTTTTTTATTTACGCGAGCAACCTACGCATATTTTTGTTAATGTTCATATCCCTGATAAATTTTGTCCGCGCCAACTTAATACCACACGCAGCCCCTTGAAACATCATGCGTTCAATTGCCCATGGTTACTGAAATTTACGAGCCGACGCTCGAAAAGCATTGTTTCATCGTTTCGCCCAGTCCATCCACTTGTGCATAAAATAACTATAGACTGAGTATTGTCTGCTGCGACGCAATTTGCCGGACATCTCTCTTGTGTCCCCGTAACAAAGCTGCGATTCGAGCTGACGTCAGCTATCGATGGCTCAGCGGAATTAGTGCTCCTAGGGTTCCGTGATTTGTAAGACAACTTAAACAAACTCTTTATTAACAAGTTAAATTCACCATTTGAGATATCACAATAATTCTCTTCCAGTAGGAAGTAGCCGTGGGACGTGACTGTGGACAAAGGCCTCCCTTATTGATAACTAAGTACTGATCATGAGAATTGTTGCTATGCTTAGCACGCTTATAGAAATAATTAATTTAGATATATTTATAAATTGTAAAGTTTAATTTAAATTCATATGATGTTACTAGTTTTGTGATAAAAAAACGAGCGATGGATATTAATGTAGAAGGATATAATGTCAGCAGAGGCAGACCAAAGATAAGACGGATGGATTGTGTGAGAGATGGTATTGATATGAGTGGTAAAGGTGTGAATGTTAATTTGAATGGAGAACCATTCATCTCTATCAGACTGCACAACATGACCTCCTACTGATAGACTTGTCGACCCCGCGTAGTGTGAATCGTAGTATCATAATTTTTGTCCATTCTACCTATACTAATCTAATTACATAATAGTTTTTAATATCTATCCGTTTTTTTCGATCTGCATATCGACAGAAGTCTATCGTAACCTATAAAAAATGTTACTTTGATGTAGAGAAAACTAGCACAGTTATATTCTACTCTCACTTATCCACGCTTTTGTTCTTATTGTCACGCTTTTCAAGCTTTCAACCTTTTTACACGTCGAAGAATAGCCATAACTAGCGCACTCGCTCTCGTTAGCCTAACTCGATAAGCGTTGAAATGGTTGAAATAATTTGAATTTTGTGTTCGGATTTATAGAGATTTTATGAGCTGAATTGTCGTCGTGTAGGTCGTCTTTTCAAAGGAAATTTATGAAGGCCATGAATTTAGATTGGTTGTGCGATCAAAACGTTATGAAATTTATTTGGTGGGATAAAACGAAACTGCTAATAAAATACATATAAAAAATTAGAACGCCAGTCAGCGTCATCATCTCAGCCGTAGATTGCTGTACACAGGCCTCCGTCATGGGTCTCCAAATCATTGGAGCTTGTTGCCGTACTCGTCACGCTTGTCAGGCAGGCGGCGAGCACAGTACAGAATGTTGATAATGCTTAGACAAGTCCATCTTCCAGAGGTACCTCTTGGGCGATTAATTCTACATCTAACGGACATAAAATAAGAGGCAATATTCTACTGCACCCCTCGGCAAAAGAAGAGGAGGAACGCCAGTATCAACTCGTAAATGAATGATTTAAATAACGAGTTCTGGAAGGCAACGACGTTGTTTTTTTGAGTTTCTAGAAGGTAAATTAAGAAAAAAATGGAGGATAAAGAAAAAGTACATAACTATAGTTTTATACCCACCACGGCTGAGCTCGTTATGATCGTGAACTACTAAGGTTCTACAATCAAAATGATAGAAATTCAGAAATTCATTCCAATATTTCCATAGTTTGCAATTACAAAACATAGACACGTAAACTTACAAAAATAAAAACAAATTTAATCTTATGTTAGCAGGAAATTAGGCGCATAAATTAATCTGTTCGCTTCCCTGTTTTAAGCACTGTGGTATGAAGCGATTATAAAACACAGTTCTTTTTGATAGTTAGTTTTTTTAGTTGTTTTGGAGTTGGAGCAAACTTAATTCCAAGCATATTTGTCTTCTAGATAATCAGATATTTTATAGTAAGCTATATTGTGAAGATTACATTTTATAATTTTTTTAAACTTATTGATAGAAAATTGCTGCATTTCTATAGGAATTTTATTGTAAAAGTGTGTACACTGCCCTCTGAAAGACGTAGCCTAATAGTGGGCAACGCAAGTTTATCTTTATTTCTAGTAGGTATTTACATTGTCAAATCACTTTTCTTAGGAAAACTATTAATACATGTACGATTCACCAAAAGACCTTCAATCCCCAGTTGGAAACACATTGGAACCGTCTACGACCCGCAAATAACTCCTATGCTAATTTAAAAGAAGCAATAACTGTGTCTACAGATTATAACGCACTATTAAATTGATTTAACTTTGACCTCTTAGTGTAGGACCCTGGGGTTGCGATTTCTTCTGAAATTATTCAATAGCACTTTATCAAAGTAATAAGTGTTATTGCCTTTGGACCCCTTATTTGGCCATGGAAATGTTAATTTACAAAAGAAAAACAAAGCACATTTGCAATCAAATTATTCATAAAAACACACTATTCATTTGCTGCAGAAATCTTTTTTTTTCCTAGTGAGGAAAAGAAGCGAAATAGAAACCTCACTCTAAGTGGTATCAAATATCCTTTGAGCTAAAATTGAAACCTGTTAGTAAAGGAATTTAGAAAAACCACGTCGTATCACACGGTCACGTCAAAATTAAACTAATTTTCTTTAGGTTTTATCTTAAAGATGTCTACTAGGTATTGTATACTAGGGTATTATATATTAGATTATTATATTATCTGTGGTTTTAAATATTTCGTAATAAGGTTAGTGAATTTCTCCTTAATTTTAAATATTGTATTTTAAAACTAAAACGTTTTCAAAAGTTCGTCATCCAGTTTTAAATTAACGAAAAGTTAATTTAATACTACTAAAGGAAATCGCATATGGTACTTCAGGTATTTCAGGCGAAATTTGAGCACGCTTCCAATTCTAAAGACAAGGCGGAGCTGTCGTTCATACATCGAGATCTCTACTCTTCATAGTTTGGGTTCCGTCAAATGCAATCTAAGCCTATACTTGAATTGAATTGGCAGACATCGGTCGAAAATGGCATTATGCGGTTGGCCTGCATTCCTCCCCTAAATCCTAACAAAAAATATTCATAATAGTCATAGTATTCATTTATTGATAATAATTATTATAATTGCTTGGGTTTTGCCATCGAAAACTATTTTTCCCATTCATAATTTTGGGTTTGTATGCATATTACAAAACACGCTGTATAAAGATGTCAAAAGTTCTTCATACAGTTTTAAACTTCATCATCATCATCTGAGCCTTAGGATTACTGTCCACGTGCACTGCTGGACATAGGCCTCCCTCATGGATCTCCAAGAACATGAGGGGTTTGTTGCCATACTCGCCACGCTTGGCAGACGAGTTGGCGAGCGTAGTACGGGATTTGGATACATGGAAAGACGCTGCTGTCTATCTTTCGGAGATATCCCTAGGCTTACCTTGCCTTGCCTCTTACTGCATCTACGGTCAAGAGAGGAGGGGTAACATTCTACTGCCGGCACCCCACGGCAATTATAAACTTACGACATGTTAATGCTAATAAGGAAAATTGTTAAGCATTTTCCAACCAGCCGAAGTTAAGAACTTAAAGGTATTTCAGGCGAAATCAGAGCACGCTCCCAATTCCAAAGACAAGGCGGAGCTGTCGCTCATACATCGAGGGCTCTAACCCTCATAGTTTGGGTTCCGTCTCTGGAATGCAATTCAAGCATAGCTGTGGCAGACATCGGTCGATAATTGCATTTTGCGGTCGGCCTGCGCTCCACTCCGCTAGGGCCTTGTCATTGCAAATCAGGTTTCAGGCTAAAATGAGATTTGTTACGATGACGCTAGTTTCCTTCTGGCTTGGTTCAACTGAATTTACAAATTATTAAACTTTTGCCATCAGAACATACTCGTATAAAGGTTGTACCATAATATGTGTATTAATTTATGTGTACTATACCGAAATATTGGCTTTTCCGTTATCGGAGGAAGCCGAAAAGTTACTGAGATATGTTAAGTTACGAATTAAGCGTAGATGTTAAATCTTTGTGTGTGATCTTGAGGGTAACATAATTTTGTTGATTAAACCCTCTATATTAAATAAAGAAAAAAAAAACCATGTAAACAGTGTATGTCTCGCCCGTCATCTCAAAACCATAGCGGGTAATCCTGTAGAAACTTCGAAAAACAAAACAGGTAGGTAGGTAATAAACGCAAGAAACACCTATTGTAAATACAGATTACATGTGTAATTTATAATAAAATTTTAGATATAAAATGATTAACTAAAACTAATAAGTGCAGGCACCTGAAATATCAAGGTGTTTTTGTCAACATGGAGCATAGCAATTTGGCGTGGCGTGCCGGAAATAGAATGGTGCCCCTTATACATGCCCGTGGTAGCAGTAAGAATCTGCCAAGGGATACCTTCGGAATATGGGTAGCAGCGTCTTTCTGTGTATCAACATCCGATACTGCGCTCGTCAACCCGCCTGCCAAGCGTGGTGAGAATGGCAACTACCTCTCATGATCAAGCACTTAGTGATCAATTAGAGAGGCCATTGTCCATTAGTGGACATTCTACGGCTAGAAGAATCGAAGAATAAGAAGTAGATATTCAACTGTCAGTAGAATGATACCCCTCCTCTCATGCCCATGGATGCAGTAAGAGCCTGCTAAGGGGTACCTACGGAAGATGGGCAGCAGCGTCTATCCGTGTATGAACATCCCATACTGCGCTCACCAACCCGTCTGCCAAGCGTGGTGAGAATGGCAACTACCCCTCATGGAGATCCATGAGGGAGGCATGTGTTCATCAGTGGACGTTTTATGGCTGAAATGATGATTCAGCTGTCGTTAAACTTGTGATTTCACTGGCAGCTACTTCTTGATGGTAAACTATGCATGCAAGTACCAGGTATTTCCCCGGACGAGCGTTTATACAAAGAGCTTTACTAGACTTGACTTCAGAACTTCTGAGAAAACTGCTTTAGCTACTAGTAGGTATAGTATCTTACGTGCGCTTTTACTTACCTTTGTTCTCCAAAATGTGATGATTGTGGTGTGCTCGAAGATGTTGTATATAATTTTGTTGGAATGTGTCCGTAACGTACCATTTAGAAAGAACCGCTTGTGTTAAGAAGATCCGGCAACTATAAGTAGGTATGTCAGTCGAAACGTCGGGAATTATCAAAAGTTTACGCGATAAATTCCCGTGTTTGTGTTATTTTTTTTAGATTTAGTTAGGTTTTGGTAAGCATTAAGTTCGTTATTATTTGTTTCTTTTGTTTTTATAACACGGACGATATAGAATCTTAAATAAATAAAAAAAACCTTTGTTGAGTGTAATCAAAAAGGTTCATAATAACTTCATTTTTCGAAGTACGTATCTCATATTTTTTTTTTTTACATTTTTAAACATTGGCTCTCTTGTTTTTGGTTTTGTAATTAGGATTCCGGACCAAAATGTTTTTATTTATATAAGGTTACTAGCTTGTGTCCGCCGCTTCGCATGCGTTGTATTCGGATAAAAAATCGGAAAAAGCCCGTTATACGTGTGCAAAATTTCAGCTTAATCCGTTGGGTAGTTTTTGCGTGAAGAGGTAACAAACCTCCAAACAAACTTTCAGCTTTATAATATTAGAGTGGGATAGTTGCCCAATAATATTATGGAATAATGTTTTTTTAGCCGTGGTACCTAAAATATCAAGGTGTTTTTTGTCAACATGGAGCGTAGTAATTTGGCGTGGGGTGCCGGCAGTAGAATGTAACCCCTCCTCTCCTGCCCGTGGATGCAGTAAGAGCCTGCTCAGGTATACCTCCGGAAGATGGGCAGCAGCGTCTTTCCGTGAATCAACATACCGTACTGCGCTCGACAATCCGACCACCCAGCGTGGTGAGTATGGCAACTACGGCTAAAATGATGATGATGAATGTTTTTTTTTTATCGTTTAGTGTATATAGTAGGTAACTATTAAAACCAACCGAGCATAAGATTTAAAACCTTCATGGTTGTGAATATTATCGGAAATATTACTATGCAATATTTCCTCCTCAAAAAGTCGTATCCCTTAAATATAAATGTACTTATAGCACATAATCAGATAGATATCTCGTTTTAAAGCGTGAATCTCTGATAAAACTGTAGTGAAGGTTTTTCTTTAGTTCTATTGCTTTTCTGTGACTAGCAGCGGCCAGGCCAATACGACCGATTGAACGGGACGCAAACAACCTGAAGTTTTCAAGAAATTCCGATTGGATAAACAAGATACGAAACAGAACAGGAAGTGCAGAAAGAATATACTACGTTATATTTTCAAAGTTGAGTGAGAAACAACAGCGGATATGATTTGGTTTCTTGAGTCATATTATTGAAGATTTTGTTAGGATCTCTAAACTAACTCGATAAAAAAATATAATTTATTATAAGGTGGAACAATCTGTTGCTCATTGATAATGTTTTATATTAGCACTCATAAGTGAGAGAATTGGCGGTAAATCTATAATCATTTTAAAATGTAATTTAATGCGATACCAAAATATCCTTGAATTCCTAATTACGTCTCGAAAATTTTGGTCTTAAAACATTTTTCTTAAACTGTAGTGATTTAAGTTATAACGTTAATGTACGTTTCAGAACGTTTAATTACTTTTGGTTACCTCATTTGAAACATCTGTCAAAAAAATCGATTTGGAACTTGAAGATTCAAGTTATAATCGCATTTACATAGATACAGTTTAATTTTTTTAGTTTTTATACTGAGAGTAAAAACCGTTAAAAACGCTCACTAGATCCATTATAATTATAGCTGTTCTAAAAACTGGATCTAGTGAGAGTTTTCCCGTTAGAGAACTCTTAGTTGGATCTGTTGACTGGATCTACTGAGAGTGATCCCAAATACTCCCTAATAATAATCCTACGTTAAAACTGCAAGCGTCAAATGCAATACCAAAGTAATCTAGCGACCTGAATCCCTACGTACACATTACAGGCGGTCATATTGCAACAAAAATGGAATGCCCAATCCCGCCGAGATTAAACGCCGCGACGTGACGGCTGCCACTGCCATTCGTTTTAAATATTAAAACTACATTGAAATGAAATTCAAATAAAATATCGCCTACTTTTTGAAATTGTGTTCTTTATACAATTGGGAGTTGGAATGAGTAACTAGTTTACATGATAAGTGGTAGCTTAAATATTAAATTCTCATTGTTTTAATACAAACGTTTTGCGGCTATCGTATGTCTCTTGTTCTCTTATCTCTACACTAGCTTCTGCTCGAGCCTTTGTCATTAAGACAAATGATGATTCAACTGTCACATCACATCAGTTAATACTGATCCTCATATTTATAATTATATGCAAAGTTTTAGCTTGATTTGTTCAATAGTTTTTGTGTGTAGAGGTTGCAACCATTTTTAAGAAATTACTTTCAATTTTAAGCTCAACTTTTAAATTTAAGATCTTAGTTTGTTTTGATATATTGTGGCAGAATAAATGTATCTTTATCTTCCATTCATGTAAATAAACAAACTTTCAGATTGAATATTAGTGAGAAGTTTAACAAATATAAAAGTCTGAAAGTTTTTAGGTAGTTTGTTGGACGTAACAAGCAGATTAAAATTGGTATATATGTATGTGGAAAAAGGTATCGTCAACATCATATCAGCCGTAAGTCATCCACTGCTGGACATATGCCTCCCTTATGGATCTGCATGTTATACTTGGAAAAATACAATATATACTTTTCGTTGGGGTACAATTTGTTCAAGGCTACGGGTATAATCTAGTTGACCCATACTACCAAGTCTGACTCCATCATAAACAATGAAGTTTTGAAAAATTTATTTGGCCATTTTGTAATGTTATTCCTTTGTATCATATTGGCTGCTCCAGTCCGGTTTAGAACGGTCAAACTTACAACCGACTCAGTTAATTGATAAAAGTATGTATTTGTTTGGCCAACTTGAAATGTTATTCCTTTGTATCATATTGGCCGCTCCAGTCCGGTTTAGAAAGAACTTACAACCGACTCAGTTAATTGGTAAAAGTATGTATTTGTTTGGCCAAGTTGAAATGTTATTCCTTTGTATCATATTGGCAGCTCCAGTCCGGTTTAGAACAAACTTACAACCGACTCAGTTAATTGGTAAAAGTATGTATTTGTTGGGCCAAGTAGAAATGTTATTCATTTGTATCATATTGGCCGCTCCAGTCCGATTTAGAACGAACTTAAAACCGACTCAGTTAATTGATAAAAGTATGTATTTGTTTGGCCAGGTTGAAATGTTAGTTCTTTGTATCATATTGGCCGCTCCAGTCCCGTTTAGAACGAACTTACAACAGACTCAGTTAATTGATAAAAGTATGTATTTGTTTGGTCAAGTTGATATGTTATTCCTTTGTATCACATTGGTCGCTCTAGTCTAGTTTAGAACGAACTTACAACTGACTCAGTTAATTGATAAAAGTGTGTATTTGTTTGGTCAAGTTGAAATGTTATTCCTTTGTATCACATTGGCCGCTTCAGTCCGGTTTAGAACGAACTTACAACCGACTCAGTTAATTGATAAAAGTATGTTTTTGTTTGATCAAGTTGAAATATTATTCCTTTGTACAATATTGGCCGCTCCAGTCCGGTTTAGAACGAACTTACAACCGACTCAGTAAATTGATTAAAGTATGTATTTGTTTGGCCAAGTTGAAATGTTAGTTCTTTGTATCATATTGGCTGCTCCAGTCCAGTTTAGCACGAACTTACAACCGACTCAGTTAAATTATAAAAGTATGTATTTGTTTGGCCAAGTTAAAATGATATTCCTTTGTATCATATTGTCCGCTCCAGTCCGGTTTAGAAAGATCAAACTCACAACCGTCTCAGTTACTTGATAAAAGTTTGTATATAAAGTGAACGATCACAAGCAATCTATTATTATATGCACATAAAATTGATTCTCCTGATACTAATATCAATCAATCATATAACAGGTTGTTTATGCTTCTATACCCACTTGTTGGTTTGATGTGGAATATATGATGATAAATTTCTTTGTTTGCAATAGGTGAACATCGAATTGGCACTTATTTATTAAGTACAAGAAATATTGCAGACAGGATTCAGGTAGTTGATAAAAAAGGTGAAAAAAGCCTTTTATGTATTTTCACATTTTTATTATAGTCCAGATGGTCTCATACTCATACTTATACTCATTTATTTCACCATAGGAACATAATATGTTCCTATATTTAGATTTCCTATATGGTGGACGAATATTGTCGTCGTAGCTATATGAGACCCAGACCGTTCGACGCACAATTTTTTTCTGAATATAGCTGTGTATTCTGTCTACTTACGCCATTCTTGCTACTTCTTGCTACATCAAATACGTTTTCTTACGTCGATATAGTACACTTGGCTTTGTCAGAGAATCTAAAATAAATGTCACTTCTTAATAACATAATAGTAAAATTCTAAATAAAATAAAAAAAATGTAAAAATAAACAAAATCCTAATTCTAAGTTCTACGGATGGCCGTACATGGCCATTGTCAACAAATAATTATATTAAAATAATAAAAATATTATTAGCTCAGTAAAACAAATAAAGCTGCTGAATGCGCACTGTCAATGTGTTATTAGAATACATACATAGTTAGTTATCAAATAATTTAATTTAGGTCTATGTGAGATGTGAATTTACGGGCACATGAGACCTTACAACTCTATGTCTTAGGGTGCAATGAAATGCAGCGTTGGTCACGTGCACACGGCGGTGTTATGTTTATAGAGGTTACCTACCTTCTGCATGTCCTGTCATTTAGTCGCATAAACTAAATAAAATAATAATGCTGGACAATTCACACAACATCATCTATCCCCAAGCTAAGCCGAGTATAAAAAAAATAGATAAGCTACGGTTGATTCATGCTATACGGGACGTGCCTTAGAGACAATGTTATTTGTACGTTATCCATGTAACAATGTTACAAGGTAATGCCCATTGCCCAGCCATACTATCTACTTGGCTGAGTCGGTCATAGTTACTTTGTAATGTACTGGTAACATGTTGTTTTGCTTTTTAATTACTGTCCTAAATTCGTTCAAGATTAATAAATTCGTTAAAGGTAAATAAAGTACCTAAATATGCAGAGAGCTTCAATATGTTTTTGTGAGCTTTCCTTTTATTTCTGTGAACTTTTTTTTCTCTGACATACCATCAACCAAAACAAAAGTATCATCCATTAGAATAAGTAAAAGCTGGAAGTCCTTCTTAACTATGACACTATTGATAGTGGTCAACAACTCACCTACAACCACAGATAATATAATACACTAGTACTACAACTCAAACTCATTTAAAAAAGTCAGCTACTTTAATCGCGAATCAAAGTTTTACACCAACTCCATGCATTGCATTACTAACTCGACTAGAAACAGAGTTCGAAACTATTCCTTATTACAAAACACATAAGACTTTTGAGCGGCTTCTAATCTTGCGCTTATTGCATTCATGGTTTGCTTGGAACTTTCACAATGTTACCCGTGGAAGGAGTTAGATTCTATTGGGGATAAGAGTGTTTTATTATGGATATTACCGAATTAGCAGCGCATGGCCAATTTCTAGTGCCATTGCCTCACGCTTGGAGGCACGGTGCAATGCGGGCTGCATTTGAAGATTTCTTATAAATAAAGATTAGGTTGAGTGAGTTTGACGTGTGTGTGTGTGTGTGTGTGACAAAGATAAAGAAAGCGAATTTACAAAACCTGTTTATTCAATAGACAATCAACATTAGAACCAACGTAACCAACGATTTAATTTTATAGGCGCTGTAGCATCTTTGAGCGTTTCATGGACATAGGACTCCCTCATGGATCTCAAAGTGGTGATTATGAGGGCCTGTTGCCATACTCACCACGCTTGGCGCATAAAAGGATGTTTATTCACGGAAAGACGCTGCTATCCATCCGGAGGTATCCCTTGGCAGATTCTTACTGCATCCATGGGCTTCTACTTCCTGCATCTGATGGCCTAAATTTACTATACAGCAGTGCACAGCGTCAGCAACTGGTAATCTGCTGTACGGGTCGCGGCAATGCCTGGGACGTTTTTTAGATGGATTAGGCTTGTCCAGGCGTGTCTTGTTGTAAGCCGTGGGGTGCCGGCAGTAGAATGTTACCCCTCCTCTCCTACCCGTGGATGCAGTATGAGCCTGCTAAGTGACACATCCGGAAGATGGGCAGCAGCGTCTTTCCGTATATCAACATCCCATACTGCGCTCACCAACCCACCTGCCAAGCGTGGTGAGTATGGCAACTACCCCTCATCCATGAGGGAGGCCTTAGTTCAGTAGTGGACGTTTTACGGCTGAAATGATGAGGCTTGTCCACCACCTATACCATTCTCACAGTTTAGACAGCTATTAGTCAGAGAAAAGAACATGTACTGACTTACCTGACTAAACTGAGGGTTTCCTCATGGTACATGGCAATTCGACCTAAGAAGCAGGTTCTGAAGTCAAGGTACATTTTTGTTTAGCTAAGGGTTTATCCTATCCAAATTTGCAGCAACTTGCTCACCTATCTGGGTCGGTAGGAATAATAATGCACTTTGTATGATTCTGGCTTCATTCCAGGTTCTGCACGAAAGTTAGCAAAGTGATTTAGGCTGGGTTATATTTCACCTTGTTTTATCCATGTTAAATATGTTTCCAATGGCCGTAAACTGCGAGTTAAACAGTTATTATAAAATTTTTTGAAAACACATTTTTCGGTGTAAATAGTAAAT
Organism: Pasiphila rectangulata; assembly: GCA_963082625.1. Classification (NCBI taxonomy): domain Eukaryota; kingdom Metazoa; phylum Arthropoda; class Insecta; order Lepidoptera; family Geometridae; genus Pasiphila; species Pasiphila rectangulata. Next base: position 13,673,319 of record OY720237.1, read on the forward strand.
TACCGTGATTAGGACCATATCCATATCGACGGTTAAAAAGCGACTTGACTCAACCGACATTTTGAAAACTTTACAGGTGAGCGATTTGAAAAATAAAAAAAAACATAACAAACATAATTGCGTGGAAAATACTTATTGAATTAAGAGATTTGCTGAATATTGAAACTTTAAAAATCGGTCAAATGCGATTCTGACTCGCACACGAAGGGTTTCGTACCATTATTCAATCTAAATCACGTTTGTTGTATTGGCCTTACACTTCAATATTCATTTTATTCTGTTTGTAGTTGTTGTTGTAGCGGCAACAGAAATACATCAAATTTCAACTGTCTAGCTATCACGTTCATGAGATACAGCCTGGTGACAGAGAGACAGACAGACGGAGAGCGGAGTTTCAATACAATAGTAAAACGTCAGAACAATATCTGTCGTTTAATCACGTTGATTTGTATGAACAAGTAAATTATGGTGGACATGTAAAAGATATAATATTTAACGTAGTAGGACGTTCAGCCAATATGCTTTTAAATTCTGATAAGACCGTACTAAACGTTCACACATTTGTATTGCCTTGTCTAATTGGTATTTAAGACTATAATATTTTATGCTATTTTTTAATAAATCAAGTTTTTGGATACAATATAATGTTGGAATGATTTCTGTTATAATGTTGAAAAAGCTGTTTGGGCTATATTTCATCATGATATTGATATTTACAATTGGTATTATTATGATCGGCACAACGAATTTGTAAAACATATCTGCCGTAAATCAAGCTTTATGGATATAACTTTCACGTATATTTTACATTATTAAGCATGGATAACTTGATCCAGGATTTTATCCAAAGCCCATATAAGAAAGTATTATAGTGACATGTTATTTTGTGTTAAATTCCGAAGAATTGTTTAAACTTTTAAAAACTACTGATTTAAGTAAAGGGGCCGGCCCCGATCAAATACCACCTTTTTTTATTTCTAAATGTGCAAAATGCTTAACTAAACCACTATCTATACTTTACCAACGTTCCGTAAATGAAGGAATAGTACCAATAGTTTGGAAATCTGCATTCGTCACGCCAATCCATAAAAGTGGTGAAAAAGGAAATGTAAGGAATTATAGACCAATTTCTAAACTATGTATTTTTGCAAAAATACTGGAACGAATCGTTTACAATCAGGTTTACAATAGTTTAACACGTTCATTCATACCAGAACAGCATGGTTTTCTTAAAGATAAATCTACTACTTCAAATTTATTAACTTTTATCGATTTCACTACATTACATATGGATGCTGGCAATCAAGTAGATGCTATTTTTACTGATTACAGCAAAGCTTTCGATCGTATTGACCATAAAATATTACTTCAAAAACTCCTATCCGCAGGAATCCATGGAAATCTTTTCAGATGGTTTATGTCTTACATAGATAATAGGTCTCAAGCTGTTGCGTTGAGTGGCTTTGTGTCTACTTGGTGTAATGTCCCCTCCGGAGTTCCCCAAGGATCTTTGCTAGGACCTCTGTTGTTTAACATCTTTGTAAACGATATTAATTCTTGCTTCATATATTCTAAATTTTTGTTATATGCAGATGACATGAAGATTTTTAAAAGAATTAATACAGAAAATGACTGTCATCTGCTGCCACAAGATCTTGTTAGGTTGGAAAATTACTGTAATCTTAACAAACTTGACCTTAATGTTGCGAAGTGTCACTCAATAACATTCACGCGAAAATATCAACCAATTAAACATAATTACATCATCCAAAACCATAGCCTTAATAATCTGGAAGAAATCCGAGATTTAGGTGTCATTCATGACAGTAAACTGACTTACGATAAGCATATTGATTACATTGCTAAAAAAGCCAACAAAGCTATGGGTTATATTATCCGTTCATGTTCCCAATTTTCTCAGGTTAAAACTGTAAAAATACTGTACTGCTCATACGTTCGTAGTATTCTGGAATACTGCTCGCAAGTTTGGAATCCACAATATAGTATTTACAAAGATAGACTTGAATCTATTCAGCGTAGGTTCATGAGATATCTGCAGTATAAGTGCAAAACTTTCGACCCTAGTTATGAGGCGCGGTGCAGAAGGCATCATATATTACCACTTGCTGAAAGGAGAACCTTCTCAGACATATCTTTCTTGGTTAAATTAGCACAATCTCTCATAGATTCCCCATCGCTTCTCTCAACCTTACAGTTTCGCGTGCCTACTCGTTCCGTAAGAACTCCCTTTCTTTCCATCCACGTACCGCACTGTGCCACAAATTACAGGCAAAATTCATTTTTTATTAGATCTGCAAATTCCTATAATAAAAATGTAATTAACTTTCCCGATTTGGATTTATTTATTACAAAGCCTTCAGCCTACAAGCGCGTTCTATCCAATGACTGGTTCAATTTGGTTTGATTAATTATTAATTCTACTACCTATCTGATTGTCACTGTTAAGTCGAACTTTTACTTACTAATATTCTAGTTTCTATATGCGAAAACATATTAATGGTCTTTAGTCTTAATTACCTTTATATTTTTTGTTAAAATTGTACTGTTTGTTTTCCTAAATAAATAAAACAAAATAAATAATAAAAATTTACTTACCATTGACCAGCCTCCGGAAGATGGGCAGCTGCGTCTTTCCGTGTATCAGCATCTTGTATTGTGCTCGTCATACCGCCGCCAAGCGTGGCGAGTATGGTAACAATCAAATTCAAAGTCAAAGTTTAAAAAAAACTTTGATTTTGACTTACTGACTTTCAAAGACAATAAGTATTCATTTAATAGATCACAAAGCTACATAGAATAGTCAATTTACAAAATAAAAACAAGACACGTGTAAATTGATTAAAGCACATAATTGAATTCGTTCGCTTCAGATAACTTCTTTTCCAAACCTCCTCATGATCCATGCAGCCTATGCCCAGTTGTGGATTTCCTACGGCAGAGTTCATAAATCATTGGTCTAGTGTTATTAGTTTACAGGACATGCTATCACAGGTAATATTAATATCATCTTTATTTTAGGCAATAAAGAAAGCATACAATAAGTAACAAATCCAGGTCCCATAAAACCTTCGCGAAGATTTTCCGTAGAGGTACAAGTAAAAATACCTATAGCATAGTTTTTTTTTTTATGAACTAAGGGTTGTCGTGTCATGTTCATACCAAATCGACTAGTAAAAACGAAAATAAAAATAATAAAACACGTGAAAACAAAACATAATCCCGATATTTCCCTCTAAAACAACGTTGTAAGTACACGTGTATGTACCCTGTAATGTGTATGTACATACATACGTTGTAAGTACCCTGTAGAATATACGTGAAGGGCCAACTTACGTCGCCACTAGGTCGATAAAGTCTGCGCGGTGTAAATATTTTGTTAATTTTAATGTCATACCAAGTATTTTTGTACACCAATATCTGAAATTTTGCGCAATGTGAACAGAAAAGCAAATGGCGCAAACGAGACGCCATTTGAGATTCTGTTTCCTACACAGTTCGTTTGACCACGTAAATTTTAGCTTCAGTAAATGCGCATCATAAGCTTTTAGTACGTTCAATTGTATACAGTAAAGCAGCATAAATAGAAAGGTGCAAAACGAGGATACACAGTCCGCGCAAATTGCAATATCGATAATAATCCGTTCCAGAACTCTTCGCTACTTCGCTATCTCTACCTGCAATTAAAGCTCTGTTGCCTAGAGACAAGGGTGTGTGTAATCTCAGGTAGAGAGTTGATTGTACTACGCTACTTGCTAGTTCGCCCACGCACCACCACGTGCTCAAAATGCAGCGAACCTTGGTGTCCCTGTACCGTCATGGTCATATTTTAATAACAAGTCTGTAGTGTATGTACAAGTAGTCTAGAGTATCTGGTAGTGGGGTCGAGTTGTTGAACCGATACTTGAGCTTGAGGGGATGCAAATATGAACGAACTTTGTGGGATTGGATTAAAGTTGAAATAGCTTTGCCCTTCGGCGGTGCTTGTATCAGTACGCGGATTGAAATAAAATTAAAATATGTTGATCAATTTTATTCTAAACCAACTTGTTCATTTTTTTTATAAAAGTGACTTGAAGAAATGGTTTTTTGCCCACAATGAGATGATTCGGACGCACAGTAACGGTATTTTTTATTTATTTTATACAGGTATTGATGAGATGGTTCTTTTTATTTAATTTATACATCTTAATAAACATCTGCCATGTGGTGCCGGCATAGAATGCCTCTCCTCTCTTGTCCGTGAATGCAGAACCAAGAGATACCTCCGAAAGATGGGCAAGAGCGTCTTTCCGTGTATTAACATCCCGTACTGCGCTCGCCAACCCGCCTGCCAAGCGTGGCAAATATGGCCAGAACACCCTCATGATCTTCGAGATCCATGAGGGAGGCGTATGCCCAGTAGTGGACTACAGGAGTGGATTGCAGTCATATGGCTAAGACGATAAATAAACAAACATTAAACATTACAAAGCGGTATTCATTCGTAATTAATTCGGTATATAAGAATATCTTTTTCAATTGTTTTTAACCAAAACAAGTAAGCTTTTTTAGATATGTTATCGTTACATGCATGTCGTATCTACTATCGGAATAGGAATTGCATTACATAAATCATCATCGTCATCATCATTTCAGCCATAAAACGTCCACTGATGAACACAGGCCTCCCTCATCGATCTCCGTGAGGGGTAGTTGCCATACTCACAACGCTTGGCAGGCGGGTTGGTGAGCGCAGTATGGGATGTTGGTACACGGATAGACGCTGCTGCCCATCTTCCGGAGGTATCCCTTAGCAGGCTCTTACTGCATCCATGGGCATGAGAGGAGGGGTATCATTCTACTGCCGGCACCCCACGGCGGATTGCATAAATAAAAAAATAAAATCGGTTATTTCATGATTTTGATTTTAGATAGATAGATAGAAAATACTTTATTGCACATTTTATTACTAAATATAATAACAATAACAATACATATAACAAGAAACACTGAAAAAGTTAATTGTTTGTGGTATATATAATTCATGTTACGAATCCAATAAACTGAAACCATATAAAAATGCACATGAGGGCTTTGTCCAGCTGTAGGATCCAAATTGTAATAATAATGTATAAAATTTTGGTATACTAGTAAAAAACAAGCATTGGTACGGGGGTACCAGAAAAGGGGGCGAAGGCTTCTAAAGGTCCCCAAAGGTCAAAAATTGCGTTTTTGGGTTTTTGGACGTTTTTGACCATTTGAAGACTTTTTTTGGTGACCTTTTGAGGTCACAATAACTCGGGTCCCTGTGAAACTAGAGTCACCAAAATCAATCAGTCACCTTCTCTCATTAAGACGGTGCTAACAAAAAATGTTTCATGTAAATCGGTCAACGCGTTCGGTTGTAATCGTCAAATACACAGACAGACAGACAGGCAGACATACAGATAGCGCTATGCATATTAGGGGGTTTCGCCCCTAATATTCGCCTAAGTCCACTTTAGGTTTATGGCAAAGCTTACAGTTGGATTCTTCCCAACGCAAGCCGGAGACATGGAAGACCTAGAAGGAGATGGCACGACGAACTAGACACCTATTTAAGATATTGATCAGCATTAAATCTTGAGGAGTGAACGAAGGGAAGGGAGGCCACAAAGGGAGGGAACATATTCTTATTAAAAAAAAATTGCCATTAATCCTGTTCCAATAAACATTATATTAGTTACTAATGTATTAATTATAAACATTAGAGCGACTGTATAATTATCTTTCTAAATTATTTTAGAAAGATGCATTTATAACTTAGGAGGGCAATGTGATATGAAGTGGTTGAGTTCAAATCTCTTTGTGCAGCTCGTTCACGGTTCGCTTAACTCACTGAGTTCAACATTTGAACTGATTTAAAGCGGGCTATGCTTTTGAAAAGGTGAATTAGGAGCGAGGAAGAAAAGTGATAACGGAAGACGATATAGAGACCTATATTTCATACAACTCAGAAGTTCTGATCAAAGTTGGAAAAATATTAATCTTTATGCTGCATTTGGCAGACAATACCAGCTGATATGCGAATAAGTGAGTGCAAAATGTAGGAGTATCTGTTATTGGAAATAATTTTATTGATCCAGCGCCATCCAGTCCTAATCTTAGCAAAATCATACAAACACCTACATACTTATTATATTTAAGTTTTTCTAAAAATTCCATCCCTTAATAATTGTAAACCTTTTTAAGACAGATGTTTACATATTATTAGGGGGCGAAGCTTATAAGAAGACATAGCGCTGTCTGTCTGTCGGTCTGTGCATTACATGATTACAACCGAACGCGTCTGACCGATTTACATGAAATCTTTTGTTAGCACTGTCTTAATGAGAGAAGGGTACTGATTGATTTTGATGACACTACGGTCACAGGGACCGGAATTATTGTGACCTCAAAAGGTCACCAAAGGTCAAAAATGGCATTTTTCGGAAACCTTCGCCCCCTTTTCTGATACCCCGTAGCAATGCTTGTTAATATTAAGCTTAGCTTAGCTAACCTTATCCAGTTTATCGTCATTCAAAAAAAATCATACCATAACAAATTATGTGACAATTTACACGCCAAATTCCCCGTCAAAATCTAGCAGACAAAATATACCGTATCCGCGTCGACTTGAGGACCTCCTCCGTTTTGAAAATGTTGAAAATGACGACACGTTCATAGACCATGCAGTTAAATGTTGTAAGAACAAACATTAGAAGAGCATCGTAAATATTTTAGTCCCCTCAACAATCCCTTACACCTCACACATTGTGAAATCAATTTGTCCGTTTTGGGTCAGAGTCGTAAATATTTTCACGTGCAAATCAAGACAAACAAACACAAATTTTTACCACATTACTATCTGCACTTCACTTAGCAACCTACCGAAGTTTTTATGTCGCTTAAACCAGATTTAAATGGTTCTTTGCTTAAAAGTTCACATTTGACGACTTCCGCGGCGCAGTTGACCCGGCTAAGATGGCAGAGAGTTTCGATTTCCGCCGCGGAACAAAGGTTCGCAGTTTTCTGGAGATGAGGGACACATTCCCTAGTCTGGGTACTACTTACCTATGTATGATAAGTATAGATAAATATGACAACACGTACAAAAACCACGTAGTTAAATTTTGTAAGAACAGAATTTAGAATAGCATAGTAAATGTTTTAGTTCCCACCATAATCCCTTATACCTCACACATTGTGAAATCAATTTGTCCGTTTTGGGTCAGAGTCGTAAAGATTTTTCACGTGCAAATCAAGACAAACACACAAATGTTTACCACAGTGTTAACTGCACTTCACTTAGCAACCTACCGAAGCTTTATGTCGCTTCATCATCTTAGCCGTGGGGTGCCGGCAGTAGAATGTTACCTCCTCTCATACCCGTGGATACAGTGAGAGCCTGCTAAGGGATACCTCCGCAAGATGGGCAGCAGCGTCTTTCCGTGTATCAAGATCCCAACCCGCCAAGCGTGGTAAGTATGGCAACTACACCTCATGGAGATCCATGAGGGAGGCCTGTGTTCAGCAGTGGACGTTTTACGGCTGAAATGATGAAATGATCATCTCAGCGGTAGGATGCTCTCTACGTCCATTGCTGGACGATGCCTCCCTCATGGATCCTCAAGATCATGAAGGTCGTTGCATCATACTCGCGACTTACATGCTATACTCACACTTTGTTTTTATTTATTTTATTTATTATTTTGTCTCTTGATCTTAGTAACAACTCACATACGTATTTCATGTTTTCACCAATAAACTTTTGTATTTGTATTTACTAAAGACTATAAGATGTATTGTAAACTAGCTTATGCCCGCCGCTTCGCATGCGTTGTACCCGGATAAAATGTAGCCTATGTGTTAATCCTGGTCAACATCTATGCATGTGCATTCAGATCAATCCGTAGGCTAGTTTTTGCGTGAAAGACTATCAAACATCCATACATACTGTAAGCCATATTTTAAAATAAATTCAGTAATCCATGTATTCACTATGTCTGAGAGCAAGCTTTGCACCTTTTTGTAAGCTAGTATTTATTAACCTTGTTGATTACTGTCACAATTAGTAACTTTTTTACCATATTTCCTATCAGACTCGTGCAATTTTTGGTTGATCTTTGTCTTGTCTTTTTATTTTATGGCTTTTTGTGTCTGGTTTTACACAATTCCGCCAGTATCAAGTTTATAAATTCATATGTTTTTTTTTCAAATGTAAACAGAATTTAATTTGTCAGCAGGCTCGGATAGAAGAGTGATTTATGACAGCTGTTTTTGACGTTGACATTTCGTTGTAAATCAATACAATGGTGCTTACCACCGTTCAGATATTAAAAGTGGAATGTTACGAGTTGGAAACCTTAAGACTCGTGCTACCTTCTGTCGCGGGAGGGCCAGCATGACGAATGTCGGTAGGTCGGACCAAGCGAAGGTGGTAATTGAACTAGGCTATAAATTAAGAAGAAATGTTGTAAGTACAGCTCTATCCTCCGACTACCCGATAGAGCCATGGCCAACGACCTCCGACTACCCGATAGAGCCATTGCCCACGAGTTCTTTCCTCCGTCGACCGAGACACGTTCTCGGCTTGCCCGTTGACGAGCTCACCGCCGCTAACCCGGAGGTGACGTCAACCCGTCCCACATTAGCTGCTAGGCACACATTCAATAACCGGTCCCGCCGGCGGGGCCGAAGAATTCATTCTTCCGTCTTAAGGTGCAGTTTTGCACCTGGACGTTAACTGTCAGTAGATTCAAAAATCTGGCAACAGTCCAAGCCGTGGTTCGAACCTAAGTGGTGCCCTTGAGCTTGTTTCCCCAACCTAACTTTTGCGGCTGGGCGCCTTCTGCGCTCGCCATAGTCCGGTAACGTTGTCATGGCCATCTGCGGTCAACAACATATATTGTCATTTAAAAAAAAAAAAAAGTACAGCTCTCTTTTCCCTTTCATCTGCTGAAGAATAAACTAGTCACTGCTGCTAATTCTGTCTTTCATTTTAACAATACTCCCAAACTTTCGCGTTTATAATATTAGTAGGATATTTGCGATTTCCCCTAATTGCCTCTCAAATCAGGAGATAAATAATAAATAAATGGTTTTATATCCGGTTTAAATGTCCGCTATCGGAACAAATTGTAAATAAACTTATAACCGGGTTACACTCGCGTTATTTACCTTTATTTGTAGCGGTCCGTGGTCGCGGACAGAGCTTTCCCGCCACCACAGCTGGCGTAATCCAGCCAGCTTACGACTATAATTTAAAGTGTTTTATTAACATTGTATATATTATAATAATGCTGAACACTACAAAAGCACCATATAATCCCAAACCAAGCAAAGCTTATACAATGAAAACCAGATGATTGACTGAATACTTGAATATTTTTTGAAAACATACTTAAAGATGTCGTGGGGTGCCGGCTGATAAATGTTACCCCTTCTCTCCTACCCGTGGATGCAGTAAGAGCCTGCAAAGAGACACCTCCGGAAGATGGGCAGCAGCGTCTTTCCATATATCAACATCCCGTACTGCGCTCACCAACCCGCCTGCCAAGCGTGGTGAGTATGGAAACTACCCCTCATGGAGATCCATGAGGGAGGCCTGTGTTCAGTAGTTTTATGGCTGAAATGATGATACTTAAAGTACCTATGTAAATATATAGACATACTAAACCCGAGAGAATTATCTGCAAAAAAACAAAAAGGATGATAATGAAGTATGTATTCGTAGTTAAAAAAAAATCCAATATCCGTGTTGTTGTTGTAAATCAGTTAGTACGGAATATTTACATGTGTTTTCTACCAAAAGACCATTAACAACGGCTACCATGATAACTTACCTAAGCCACACAATAAACTACTTTCCACGGCCTTTTATGCAGTTTAAGAAGCTTTTTGCGTGCAAATAGTTTATGTGTATTCAACCTCACGCTGTGCCGATTATATAATTAGAATTCCTAAATGCGAAAGGCATTCACAGCTCAATTAGCATACGATATTCTTACCTGCACCGCAGTTTATTATAAATGCAGTTTCACTAAGGGATTGTACAGATTGGGCGTGGATATCGTTACGGAATCAGTTCGGTTTAAAATAAAACCAGTCAAGAGGGCCATCATAAAAATATATTTTTCGTGTAGGAGGTTAACATTTGTCTGAGAACTTTGACAGCGCAATTTAATAGCTGATAGTGGGAACATTTGTAAATATCTATACTTTTAGGCATTTTTTTTATGCCAATTGTGTAGTTGAAACAAAAATGCAACATGAGATTCTGTTTCAATTTTCATTTTTACACACATCTTTCAGCAATTCAAATAAATACACTTATAACCAGATTTTACAAGCGTTATTTACCTATATCTGTGTAGCGGTCCGGGGTCGCGGACAGAATTTTCCCTTCAACTGGTTACAGCAGGTAATCCAGCCATCAAACGACTAGAATTTAAAATAAATAATGCTGGACAATTCACACAGCCCCTTGATTATTATCAACATGTATAATTATATACAAGAAACTAGCTAATAAAATAACAGCTAGCCCCAAGCTAAGCAGAGCTTGTGTTATGGGTACTAGATGACTAATATACTTAATATAAAAAGTAAATTATACTAGAGGTAGATAGAAAAATATCTTTATCTTCTGTTAAATATCCAGAACACACTGAACAAAATGAAATATCTGCAGATCATACAGACATTTGTCCCGAGGCGGGAATCAAACCAGCAACCTAATGCGTCGCAGGCGGACCTTCACCCGCTGCAGCACAGAGGTGGTCAAATGTTTTATTTTTTAATTTAAATATAAAAATTAAAATTACATTTTATTAAAATTATCAGTTAGCCAGTCTGTTTTAATTATCCTGCAATAATGTCATTTTTTTACATCTGTCAAAAATATTGATTTGTAATTTGAAAATTCAAGTTCATCATCATCATCATCATATCAGCCGTAGGACGTCTCACTGCTGGACAAAGGCCTCCCTCATTAATCTCCAAGTACTGCGGTCTGCTGGTCGGCGGTGGATGCAGACGGCTTCTACCGTCTTCATCCACCGCCGACCAGCAGTTCTCACCAAATCGTCTGCCCATCTTCAAGGTGGACGTCCTACGCTGCGCTTTTCTTTCAGCTATAAAAAATAGCCTTATCAAACACTTTATATAAATGATTGATTGGTTGATTATGGCAGGGTGTCGTAATTTGTTCTAATAAATACACTAAATGGTACAAGTTTATAAAATTAAAACAATGAAGTAGTCTCCGACAATTTACCTAGTCTTTTTTATACTTTCGCGATCACGACACATTATTAACACATATTTTACCGGGAAGACTTCCCGGGACCACGATGGGTGCAATCCTGTCGAAACGTCGGGCAATAGTAAAGGTAAATAGCGCGATAAATACCCGGTTAAATATGTGTTAATAATTTACCTAGTCTCTGAGGTTACCAATTTTTTTTGTTATATTACCCTTAGTCTTGCAATCTTCACATCATACCCTTTCATTTGATACTACACTTGGGTATTTTGAAAACATTCGATTGTTTACCCCTTTTTTCAACCCCCATATCTCATGAATGCCCTGACCTATCTCTATATTACTTTCTATTTTGCATTCATCACATCATTTCTTTTTATTTGGTACCAAACTCGGGTATATTTGAAAATTGATCCCCTTGGATTATTCATCCCCTCTTCCACCCCCCATATCTTGTCAACTTATAAACCGATTTTGATAAAACATGTTTAAGAACTACCGCCGTAAAACTACTTTCAAATAAAAAAACTATGCAAATGTCCACTCGTTTAAGAGCTACGTTGCCACAGACAGACACACACACATAGCGGTCAAACTTAGAACACCCCTCTTTTTTGTCGGGGGTAAAAACTTAAATGTTTCTGTCGCGAGACGATAGGTATAGCATGTAACCATAGTGTGTATACTTTACACGATTGCAATAGAGTGACTAGATGTAATAAACAAGCATTGGTACGGCGGTACCAGAAAAGGGGGCAAAGGTTTCCGAAAAATGCAATTTTTGACCTTTGGTGACCTTTTGAGGTCACAATAACTCCGGTCTCTGTGACCCTAGGGTCACAAAAAACAATTAGTGCCCTTATCTCACTAAGACAGTGCTAACAAAAAAGGTTTCCTGTAAATCGGTCAACGCTTTCGGTTATAATCGTGTCATGCACAGACAGACAGACAGCGCTATGCATAATAGGGGGCTTAGCCCCCTTATTACACAGGCCGTGTCTTGTTTTCGTCTAAAATACAAACAAGTCTAATTTTAGGTTTTGTCGCCGTTAGAAAATAGACAATTTACGGAACATTAGTAAAATCAACATGCAACTGTTTTATTAATTATTACCGTTTTTTTGGTAAGAGCGGCAAATGCTCGCCAACTCAAGGTCTATAGACGAAAATCGGGACCTTTATATTTTTTTTTCTGATATGGGTTTTTCTTTACTTTAAAATTTAAATGCCTTTTTTTCTAGATCCTTTTGCATTTGGCGGCAACGCACATTAACAAAGTGTCAAATGTTAATGATATGTATAAACTCATATGAAGAAATTCTATTTTTAAATTTAATTGAATAAAATAGGTAAATAATGCTGACACTTTACACAAGGCTCATGTTATGGGTACCAGATGATTGATAGAATATGTACCTAAATATTTTTTTTGTACTAAATACAAAATTATTATACATAGAAAAATACCCGAGATAAATATCTGCAGACAAACATTATATTTTCCAATTCGGTAGGTCCAACTTCGAGAAAGAGGTCAAACGTCGGATATCAGATGTCAATCCAACTCGGATGGGCAGCGTTTGGGAAACATCGCAACGTCTTTTCGTCCAACATACCTACACCTAAAAGATGGGTACACGACTTTGCAATAACCGCAGGTCAGCGATGGATGCAAGCCGCTTCTAACCGCAGTACTTAGAGATCAATGAGGCCTATATCTAGTAGTGGACGTCCTACGGCCCATAGGATGATGCTGATAAAACATTTTTTAAACTTTCGCGATCATGACACATTATTAACACATATTTAACCGGGTACTAAATATTCCCGGTCCCGGGGTCTTCCCGGGACCACGATGGGTGCAATCCTGTCGAAACGTCGGGCAATAATAAAGGTAAATAGCGCGATAAATACCCGGTTAAATATGTGTTAATAATGATAAAACATTTATTTTATTTAATAACTTCACAAAACAGATTACAATCAATAAAGCAAACTTAAAACTAAAACAAATATTTTTTGTTGGTCCCGCGGCGGGAATAGAACCCGCTATCCGCTACCTCTTGCGTATTAGTCGGTCAAGAGACAAACTGAGTCACGAAGGAAGATTAGCCATTAAATGCATTTAATGCTTAAGCCGTCCTAGGTGTTATTTAATACATTATATACATTTTAAAACTACATACGTTCCTACACCGTTCCCCTAACAGGATTTAGCGTAGGATTATTAAGTATCCGTAATGTATACATGCTTTTATATTCCAGATAAACTTGTTACTTGTTTTCACTTAATACATTCGACAAACAACATTCTCGTGGATACAAATTTACAAGTTGAGTGTGTCCTTTCCCGTCACCGATACTTACAAAAACAATGTTATGGTAATACATCCTGGCAAGGGTATTTGCCTTCATGAGCCCTTGCCTTTGTTATATGGCTCTCTTTTGCGTTACAACAATGTAAAATATTTAAGAAATCGCTATAAAAGTTAATAAGACATTAAACGTTATTCATCAGCTAAAAGTATACCACCTACTTGTAGATTAAAAAAAATGTGCACATTTAACAGGTACTTTAACGGTGAAAGAAAACATCGTGAGGAAACCCGCGGCTTATTCAGCTCCAGACGTATTGATATGTTCTTTCCTCTCAATATAGCCGACTTTGCTGAAAGGGTGAAATTGAAACGATTACACTCAAGTTTTTCTATAATAAATAACCCTTGTGCTAAAAGTGTATTCGATATTCTTGCGCGGTCGGTTTAGGAATGAATCATTGTGCATTTCATTCTAGCGCGCGGGTACACATACTATGTCAGATGATGCATACATTTAGTCCGCGCTGACTGACGACTTTGCCTTCGCGGCTTGTTGGACCTTAATTTGAATTAAGGGCGAAAAAAAATACATGCAGTCAGGGGCTCACGCCTGGAACTGCCTCGCTTCTCAACCACAACAACCGCCAGTAGTGAAAGACCAGTTTACTTAAATTCGTAGATTTATTTTTGTAGATGACAAATAAGATGAAAATTAAGGGTGTTATGTATACTAAAACGAACGCTTTATTTATCGCGTTGTTAACATTAATTTTTGCCCGACGCTTCGACAGGATTTCACCGATCGAAGTCTTCCCGCGACCAGGCGATAAAGACCTGGTTAAATTGTGTTAATAATGTATCGTGATTGCGAAAGTTTAAAAAATACTAATGGGTAGAGCACTGCAAAAGGCTCCATGGTATGTTATTAAGATTTTATTATTTTTATTGCCCATAAATGCCAAGCCTCTCTTGCCCGTAGATGCAGTAAAAATCCCGAAAATGGGCAGCAGCCTCTTTCCCTGAATTAACATCCTGTACATACTTCGTACGCTCACCTGCCTGATATGATAATGATGATAAGCCAAATGTCATCACCTACTATGGATCAAAGGCCCCCATCTCCGTTCACACTTACTTTAATAATAGTAATAACGACAATTTTATAGAGTAATTAAATAGGCCCTTAAACAAACATTGCATATATTTTGTGCAAAATATATTCGTAGGCCTACCTCATAATCCATAGAGGATTAATAAACCTTTTAACTTAAAGACGTTTGCAAATACTCTGGACGTATTTGTAGTGAGTGTTTACAAAAGCTGTACTGGGCTTAAGGATTAACATACAACAGGTTGCAAGCTGCAGCCGATACCAGCCTCCAGTACAACTTAGATCGGCAGGCGGCGCGGGCGCCATTATGGATTTCACACCGATTGCTTCACGATCGTACGCCAGCGAGTAAACAAAAATGTGATTTCCAACGCGCAAAGTCAAAAATGTTCTCTTATAAATATAAAGTTAAAAACAAAAAGGCAAAATGATAAAAACAACTTCAATAATAGTGCTCTTTTTAATTTTCATTACTTCCGCAGACTATGTCATAAAGGGAACAGTTAAAAAGCGGAACACTGTGATAAAAATAAATGACATCACGCCGCAGAGATGTTACGCCAACAATTCCGTATTTAGGAACAATGATACGCTGAGACGGATTGTGAGCGCTTCGAAGTATATTTTTACAGGGAAAATTTCGAGTGAAGTGCGAAAGCGCGGTAAACTAAAGAGGAAGATTTTTAAAGTGCTTGTGAGGAGAGTTCTGAAAGGTGACGTAGGCCCTTTGAGTGATGTGCTGTATTTTGAAACTAGAACGCTGAATTCATCTAACCGTGCTTATGTGCTTGTGGAGGGAAAGCTGAGGCGAGGATGCGCAAGTCCGCTAGGCATCGCGGCTTTGATATTCAGCGGTGGGGAATTTTCTTCGCCGCTGAAATTGTTGGTAGATCCTCTGCCTACGAATCTGGAAAGCGTGCGGCGCGTCAAGGCGACTATTAAAGGTAGAAATACAGTGATATTAAAAATGTATGTTTATAATAAACATGATAATAAATAATAATAATAAAGAAATATTGCTGGACAAATTACACAGCATCATCTAGCCCCAAGCTAAGCAGAGCTTGTGTTATGGGTACTAGATGACTGATATACTTAATACATTATACTACATAGATAGATAGATATTTTTATTATAACATAGAAAAACACCCAGAACACCCTGAACAAATATCTGCAGATCGTACAGACATTTGTCCCGAGGCGGGAATCGAACCCGCAACCCCTTGCGTCGCAGGCGGACCTTCGCCCGCTGCGGCACAGAGCTCGTCACATGATACATGATAATTACCTTGCACACAACCAGCGCTGAAGGCAGTTGCGTCGGTTGGTCTAAGCCTAGAATAGTCTTCAGTAAAGTTACTTAGTATGAACTTTCTCTCTCAGTTTGCTAGTAATTCTATTTTATTTATAACTTTGCAATCAATCCAACTGGTTTCAATCATTCAAACTGACTTTTAATACATTAATTATTATTATTATTTATTTAACCAAAACGGTCGCATAATGACCACTTACACTAATTAATTATTCAAACTTCTAATAATAAAATAAAATTAACAAATTATAGTTCATTACAAAATAATAATGTCTACTTATTATTAATAAAATAAACCATTAAATTAAATAAAAATATCTTTCAATGTCAAATTACAATATAGAATATTATTTATGTTACATACTAATGTCAAATAATAATTTAAAAATATCAAATTTAAATGTCAGTCATCCATCGATCTATATATCCTTTATATACAACACATATATGTATAGGTATATATAACTATAAATACATACACATATATACAACCAATAAAACTAGCACTATCATCCGGTTTCGTCCTAGTTATTAATTTTTGTTTAACTATTTTTTGCACACGGGTTTTCTCGCGTTCCTAATATCTATATCGAATAAAACAAGCACTATCATACTATTCGATTAGTCACCTTCAGACATACCGATAATTAATTTGTTCTGGACTCCGCTGTCTGACAGATTGTTCTGTAAAAATGGTTATAAAAGATTTATTTTCTTAATAACAGAAGTACGAGATAATAATAGCATGCTTCTATATTATTTAAAGTTTATCTTATTGTGTTTTTAGAGTCCACGTATTGCAAAATATTAGCGGGCGAAGCCCCCTATATTATGCATAGCGATGTCTGTCTGTTTGTCTGTGCATGACACGATTACAAACGCGTTGACCGATTTACATGAAACATTTTTTGTTAGCTCTGTCTTAATAAAAGAAGGGTACTGATTGATTTTGGTGACCCTAGGGTCACAGGGACCGGAGTTATTGTGACCTCAATGCATTTGAACTTTTTTTTTTGTTTTTTCGGAAACCTTCGCCCCCTTTTCTGGTAATTTTTTATTTTCTGTGCTTTTCTACAAATGCTTGTTTGTAATAATTCTAATTGACTTCAGTTCTACAAAATAATCTATAATAACTACAAAATGACGCAATCGATATTCACAGCCATAGTTGCCATTTGACTGCAACAGTTGAACTTCACCTCGATGTAGTTGTGATATCAACTTCGCAAAGTCATTAGTAATTTGACTTGGCGCTCGCATCCACGAAGATAGTATAAAGCATACCTTTTTAACAGACTCCAAAAAAAGAACGAGGTTCTCAAGTAGTTTTATGATGATGATGATGTGTAGGTAAGTATGATAATAAGTGATTATGAATATAATGTGTATATGGCTTATTTTTCGCATCGAGTTTTCGCTCCATTACATCACTTAAAAAAAAATAAAGATTATATCTTTGTATCACAAATTATCTCTCTTTTATGTGTTTGACGTTCACTCAGTGAAGTGTAACTTTCGAGTATGAATAAAATGAACTTGAATTCAACTAAATAAACTGAATGGTAGGTATAGTTGCTTGGGAAACCTTATAGTCAATTCTAGCAATGACCCAGGCACTGCAGTGTCTCATACGTCATGAATGCTGTATAAATCAACTATATGATGTGAAAAGCCAAAGGTAATTTTCAAAAGGCGTTTTTACGAAGAATGGCACTATGTCACATATAATAAACTGCCTAGAGAAGAGCAATGACAAATACAATGCTAGTCAAACGTGCCGAAGGCGGTTCTTGGACATGATCATCGGGTGTGAATCGTTAGGCCCAAAGGGACTGTTGTAAATCCATGTGATAGAAATATGAGAGTGGAGGCGGCATCTCAAAATTACTCCAAGAGTTATTGCATATTGTGTTTGATGAAAAATAGCAAAAGCTCTTAACGGTAAATTGTACGGCGCTCTTGAAATCAAATCTCGAGTTTGTTTTACCATCGCGTTTTGAATTATGAGTAAATTTTAAAGAGATAATAACCAATTATGTTTATTAATTATTCTAAAACGTTTCCATCCCTTACTGAATAAATTATTAGGAAAAATATTCAGCTCAAGTTATTTTCATTTCTGTAAATCACTCTAACTCGTTTAATTCGTTGGTATTTATTGAAGTAATGGTAGGTATAAAAGTTGATTTTTCTTCGAAGCAATAAAACAATCTTATATTCTAAAAGTTATCTGCTGTTACCTAATTTCTTTTATTGCATTGTCGCGTAGGCATCCACAGGGTACTTCGGGTGATAAATGTTGACACATCAAAAAACTGTGACCATTCGTTTGTCCACCTTATAACTAAATTATGAACATACACTTCCACTCCTTCTGAAATGTGTTCGAAGAAATATTATGTGGGCGTAGGAGAACCGTGAGAAAATACAACCAAAATCTGTACTATTGTGCGTCAGATGGCATGGAAACGATGCCCAGATTTATTTTATTTTACTAAATTGGTCATATCCTTTTGGTTTTGTCTTTATTAGTGGGCTGTAGCCAGTTGCAATCCTGCCGGCTTGTTTTGTTTATAACACTCAATCCTGTAATTGAGTAAAAATTTCGGTGTTAAAAACAATTTAATTGTCTCAGATCACTTAACAGCTTGATTGCAGCTTATCCGGCCGTTAAAGAACACTGGAAGATTAACGATCTCGTTCAACATTTACAAAGACACAAATTCTGAGATTACTCATTTGATAGTTCAGATAAAATCTGGAAGATATATTATAATAAGGACAAGGTTGGCGGCAGATAAAAACAACCATTCGCCCCGGAACATGGGTCCGATCCTGCGGGATGTGTCGCGCGGCCAAAGTTTATTGGGACCACCGACGAAGATACGAGACCACTGAACTTCCATCGACAAATTTATTGATACTCTTTCAATTAAACCTATTGTTGCCGGCAACAGTCATAACAGAATAAAACACGATAACGCGCTGATCCGTACGAGTCCTATCGACCGCCACGCTCTGACCGCCGTAAAAGGAGATTTATTAAAACTATTTGGAAACTGATTCGATCGAAACTGTACGATTTGACATTTAGATAAAGAGTAAAATTTATTTTCCCTCGAATACGCCGCATCGGCGGAGTGACAATGGAATAAAAAGGTTATAAAATGCGGCTGTTGCAGCGCGTTCGCCCACGTCCCTTGGGTGTTGTCGGATGTTCATACGGCGGCGTATCGGGCCGGGCCGGGTCACAGCTGCCACGCTGGCATATAAAATGCGACTGCGTTATTACCGACCGCTACTCGCAAGCACGTGTAAATTTCAATGTGAGAACATGGGAGATAAGCCGGTGCGCGTGGGCGCTGAGAATCCATGGCGGCGCCGCTTTGCCCGGAGGCCCTGTCTCGCGAACTTCACGCCTTTTTGTGTTGGTAAATAATGCAGGTGTATGCTAAACAGATTTCATAGATAAGTGGACCGTAATTTATCTGCTTGACAGTATGTAGACGTTTATTCTCGACTTGATGCGAAATTTGGAAATATCACCGATTAATTTACATTTAAAAAGTTTTTACTAATGATCTATCTGGTTGTGTATCAATCTGGTTGGTCTGGGGCCGTGGGGTGCCGGCTGTAGAATGTTACCCCTCCTCTCATGCTCGTGGATGCAGTAAGAGCCTGCTAAGGGATACCTCCGGAATATGGGCAGCAGCGTCTTTCCGTGTCTCAACATCCCGTACTGCGCTCGCCAACCCGCCTGTCAAGCATGGTGTGTATGGCAACTACCCCTCATGAGGGAGGCTTGTGTTCTGTAGTGGACGTTTTACGGCTGAAATGATGAATCTGGTTGTAAAAAGTGTTTTTTGATATAATAATCGTATTGAATAAATTAACAGTCTTAGACAACTAAACGTATTAACAGACTATTATAATTTTACGTATATTCATTTTGACGAGATAAATCAGTCCTGTTATACCTTTAATAGATAACCACCTAACCAATCGTTTTTAACTCAACTATTAAACTGATAGGAAATAGTCGTAGGCTCACGTCAAAGTCATAAATACGCCTACATCAGATTAAAAGTTGTCTAAGATTGCCAAAGATTTATAGACCTTTAACAAGAAAATGGTTGTTTTGTTAATGACAATATAATAAAAAAGCTTATAGCATTGTAAAACTCCGTTAAAAATAATACCTACCTCGCTCAAAGGTGGATTACAAGACAATCTTTGGAGCAAAACTGCCAAGCTTTGTGCCAAACTCCAGTAATATAAAAATATTAAATTGAAACAGACAGCAAAACTCGTTACAAAAACATAAAATAATATCCAAAGGAATGTTGAAGCTTTTGTTTTTGTATGCATTGAGGTAGATCAGTAAGATGAACATAATCTTCTTAGGACGTGACACGAGAAAGAGACATTTTTTGCTGACGCATTGTTTAGGGAGACGAAAAGGACGTGTCATGCTTGAGTGCGTGACATTTCGTTTATAAAATAATATTTATATATTCTATCCAATATAATAAGAATATGGAGGCCAACATACTTTTAAATGCTAGAACTTGAATATCTATGCATTTATTGTCGTTTGAACAAACATTGTGTAGAAATGAAAAATGCAATCAAAATTTTGTCTCCGACGGGACACGAACCCGTAACGTTCAGACGAACACCTTTAACGCAGGCTGCCTTTACCATTCGGCTACGGATTCCCTTTCTATTCCATTCCTACGGATACGGCCTGTCAGAGACAAAATTTTGATTGCATTTTTCATTTCTATAAATGATACTTTAGTGTGGGCTTAGACTTTAAATACAAAAATAGCTTATTAAACATTGTGTTGTTTATAAGATGCTGTTGTTACATGGTGTCCCAGAAGTCAAGGGTGAGAAAACCAGCGAGGTTGTTGTGCTGGGGAGCTGAAATTTTGCACAATCTTCTGGTGGCAATACAATATGCAATACTCAATACTTTCAAATATTAAATATTTAATCTGATGTTTAAATAAGCTATATGTTCTTATTTTCTACCAGTTGTTTGCAGACTCTGGAATTTTCCAGTTTTAGGGTTCCGTTGTACAACAAGAAACCCTTATAGTTTCAATTTGTCCGACTGTCTGTCTGAGTTCTAAAAAGTTGTAATTATGTGTGGACATATAAAACAACCACCAAAAATCTGAGAAATTAATTAATTTGGGGTACCTCCAATACACGCAAGAAGGGATAATTTATTTTTTGTTTATCCCATCGAGTTTTATTTCAGCGTTAAAACGTCTAGTACTACACTTCTTGTCATCCGATTGAGCTGAAATTTTGCACAAGCTTCTGGTGACAATACAATATGCAATACTCAATACTTTCAAACAGCTGCTGCCACATGATGGCGAGTGATGTATTTTGCTTTCAAATCCCATAATATTGGCATCAAATAATATGCTATAAATAGCTGTTTTTAGGGTTCCGTGCACAAAGCGTAATAACGGGACCTTATTGCTAAGGCTCGGCTGTCCTTCTGTCTATCTGTCACCAGGCTGTATCTCATAAACCGTAATAGCTAGACAGTTAAAATTTTCACAGATGACGTATTTTTCTTGCCGCTATAACAACAAATAAAAGAAAAATAAAAAACGGTTAAATATTAACCGTTTTTTACTCGATGGTACGTAACCCTTCGTACGCGAATCCGACTCGCACTTGGCCGAATTTTTTAACTTAAGATCATACTTTTTAATATTACAAGCACATGATATCTTACAACTCTATATCTCAGGATGACGGATGCAATACAATGAAGCTATTATCATGTGCATTGTGCCAGGTGCACATCACCACGGTATTGCAGTTGTAATAGGTAAAGGTTACCGTTTCACATCAGGTGGGCCGTTGGCTTGTCCTTTCATTTAGTATTATAAAATAAAATAAAAATATAGTTTTTTTTTATTTACATATGTACATATAAACCGATGGCCAGTTCTTAACATAAAATCATTTTCTTCTGTTGATTTCCACAGAATATTTATTCATTATGGATAACTGACCACTCCTTATGTGAATTGTAATAAACTCGATCCAAATTATGGCTTAGTAAGTATTTTTTTAGATTTGCAGTGTAGACCAGACACTGTCTACGTTGAGGTTTGTTCACCAAAGACGTTACAACATAGAGCATATCATAACAATGCATGTGTGCATGTGCATGAAATACTCAATTGCATGCACATGCACACATGCATTGTTTGTATACAAAGGATACTCTTGAGGGCGCTACACAGCTACCCCAGCTTTTAGCTGAATAGAATATTGCAAATGTTAACACCAAGACATGAATATCAATTTAACGATGGACTATGTTCCACTATCGTCAAACAGTGTTGCAATCTCGCAGAATAAAATCCCGAATGACCGTATGCTAAGTGCGTTTTACACGGGAGCGTGTAACGTAGTTGAAAGAGAATTTTTCAGCGAGTGAGTTGCGATTTCTTTATGCTTTTTGATACGTAAAAGCTTTAGGGATTTATGTATGGTTAAAATATTAAAATAATTTATTGTACGTATATAAACAACTGTCATGAAAAGAGACATCGCTCTCATCCATTATTTATTCTGTGTTCCGATTTAATAAAAGCAATTATCGTGCCATTTCAGAGATCTTTAAAGTTGGTAGGCGAAAACTGAGTATGTTATGCGATATATATTTGTTGCAATAAAATGATGTGTAACTAGCTTTTGCCCGCGACTTAGTCCGCGTGGAAATCCCTTTTTCACGCAGAGCCACTTTGATTCGAAAATATAAATCCCATTTATTCCCTATCCCGTTAAAATTTCGAAAAATTCTTAGTGCTCCTCTAGGTTACTCAAGGTATATGTGTGCCAAATTTCAAGTTTTTAAGTCCTGTGGTTTAGGCTGTGCATTGATATATCCAGTCAGTCAGTCAGGACTTTGAATTTTATATTTAAATATTAGGCAATAAATACTCGATATTCCAATATACTGATAGTAACAATACACTTATTTACCAGGACACAGTGAAAAAATTATCTGGATATTTTATAAAAACATTTTAAAATATATGATAAAAAAGCAAAGGTATAGCATAAATAAAAAATCAAGTAACATAGCTTCACCTCTTCTCGATTCAAAATGATTTCCAATGCAATGTTATTTACATATTACCCTTTGTATCCAACCGAGTTTCCATAAAATTTAACAACATTCGAGTTCACGTATCCCGAGCACTGTAGATGCTTTACGACGGTCCTCAACACCAACTTAAGGTTATGACGATAATTCAGTTTTATGAAGCCTTTCAGGTAGTATGCTTGGAACTTCTCATACGTTGAGATGAGAAATACATAATTGATTAAATTATGTTTCGAATAATTTATATTAATGTATTGATTTTATCGTACGAAGCAGTTCTCCTTCACTTTCACCTTCATAATTCGCATCGTTAGGCCCTACAACTCGATGCTGGCTTCTGTTTTCGCCGACAACAACCTGGGTCTCTTCTAATCAAAAGTGAATAAGTGTATTTGACTTATGTGATCCATCATCAGCCACATCTCTGCTTACCATCAGATGAGACTGCTATTACAAAAAAAAATGTTGCCTTTCAACAATTGGTTAATACTTTATGACACAGGATCGTGCAAAGTTTCAGCGGGTCCTGACATAGGTTCTGTAGCTTAGCGGTCAAAGTACTTCCGGCTTAGAGAAACGTCAAGTATCGATTTGTCGGACGTGGTTTCAAATCCCACCGGAACTGTAAAATTTTTGATAAGGTTATTATTTTCCTTGAAAATGTTCTACCTAAGTGTAGTTAAAAACTATAAAAATAACAAACTATAGAATAAGCTATAGCGACACCTCTAGTCATTGCTACTGAATGCAATTTTAGACAATGAACAGGAGAACTCTAGTAGTTACCTGTAGATGGAGCTCTAATCGGTTGCTCAAACCGACATCAACTTATCAAGAATTTCAGCGGGTCCCGACATGGGTTCTGTAGCTTAGCGGTCGAAGCGCTTCCGGCTTAAGGAAGCGTGGTCAAGTATCGATTTGATGGACGTGGGTTCGAATCCCATTAGAACCGTAAATTTTTTGATAAGGTTATTCATTTCTTTGTAAACTATATATAATTAGAATTTGTAAGTGAACCCACTTCTGGGGTTGTCTCTCGCTTTCTGGTCTTTTGTTTTAGAGATCTTGTGACAGGGCTTTTAAAACATCATCGTCTAAACCCTGACGGTCTCCGGCCGTGGGCAGAATAATGCCGTATGTCCACAGCAGCATACGTGGGCCTAGTAACAAACGCCTCGATAAACATGCCACGCGGAATGGGCCACTTTTGGTCCCCTGCCATTTCAGACCGCATTTTTATGAAAAGGTGATCTTTTTGTTCCATTTCTAAACATTAACTTACCTTCCTTTCTGTTTTTGCCAAAATAACTAATAAGTAAAGACAGTTAAAACCAAGTAATTACTTCTAAACAGATACAAAAACATTTTACAACGTCGGTTTACGACATCCTAAATTACGCAAAAACAATTAATTACCTAAAATAACAAAATAAGCCAAAGAGTTTCCTTTATACAAAAGTACAACAAGCTGTTTATGATATTTTGTAACTACGGTGTAAATAGTTTATTCAGAATGTAACCGACATTTTGGTGGTAACATACTTGTAGGATCTGTATCATAAATATTGTTTAGAAAAACAGTTGTTAAAGTTATCCGATTATTATTTGTTTAGTTACCACTATGACGTGTTTCCGTATTTAATGGTAGAAAGCAACTGTCCGGTATAAATAAAAAAACCACGGCATACCGTAAATGCTGACTCAAGAACATGTGCGAATAATACGGTTGTATAAACCGTACTGATCCCGAGGGTGAAATGAGATGAAGTGGGTACAAAGTAAATAGTAAAAAACAAAGTTAAAAAGTGAATTTATTATGACAATAAAATGCAATGAAAATATCGAAATATAACGGCTTTCGTTCCAGCCGCCGACCAGTCAACATCTCGGCGTTTCACCTGAAGATACCTCGCGGAGAGGCGAAACACGTGTCGTCGTGTGGGTTTGGGTATGCATGTTGCACTAACAGCCTGTTTCCCCCTGCATGAGCATAATTAGCGGGCGGGAGGGCGGTGCATATGCATCTCAGCATTAGCGGAATTAAAACTAGATATTTTCATTGCATTTTATTGTCATAATAATACGGATTTCCGCAAAGTAACGCCTGATTCCATTAATTATATTAAGTGAATTTAAGCTACCTTCGTATGATCGAGGGAGATAGTTGTACGAGCTGGATGGCTGGCTTGGAGGTCACCACTGGGAGCGTTGCTGAACAGCGCCATAAATAAACACCAGGTTACAATCAGCGCTGCGCCGGCCAAGAGGTACAGCATCGCATATTTTTGGTGAACATCGTGGGAAGATAAATGCTCTACCCATCCTTCATTAGCTTCTTTTTTCATGTGTTGTATTTGATTATCAATTTTGTTCAGTTGATCAATGTAAGGAATCAGCATTTCATCTTTAGGTAATTTGACTTCGTTTATAGGAATAGTTGTGTTGAAAATGTAATTGATGGGCGGTACATAGGTTGGTATATCTGGTTGCAAAGTCAAACGGTTAGATTGTTCCATATGCGAGAATATTGTGAAGGCCTCGCCCTTGATGACATAGCCATTCCCAAGCCTGATACTTGCTTACTTGCTATGCTGCTTCATGATGCTCGCATATCATTCTGATAGTTCGTTGTTTACAACAGAAAAACGAGTAAGTAATTATATAAGGCATTTAAATGATTGTTGCCTATTGCAAATGTCCCAGGAACTGCAAGTTCCGTATAGCACGGGTTTAGCAAAGTTGCTGGCGCCGTATAAATTGTAATTCTTTTTTACTTTAATGTGTTTATTTCAAACCAAACTATTGGCCGGCGGATTATTTCCGGTTACTCTTTACAATCGAACCTAGTAAGAAGGCTAAAGTAAGTGATATTTTTAACTTTACATTAGAGTCAATAAGAAAAGTGCTGATGAACACTATCTTAAAGTTTATTTTTATAAAACTAGGTTAGCATAAAATAACTCATTAGCCGGTTTGGCTAGATTGTAATGTATTTTAGTGTAGGTCATGTTAACTTCTACTAAATAAATAATAAAAAAAACCCTTTACAAACCCTGTAGATTTAAAAGGGGAACTTATTAATCCTTATTGAGTTTATGAACATTAGGTCGGTACCACTAGGCCAACGCGGCTGTTATTTCTTCAGAATCCTGTCGATGGTACAGTGTTGTTAATTTGTATACCAGCCAGGCTGCCAATCATACTCGTAGCATTACAGAATTACTGTTAGGATATAACACGTCAGGCGTATTATCAGTCGGCATTTTATCATACAAAGGCATTACAGCTTTTGCTTAAAATTCCTTAGCCAGTTACGATCTCATAGCAACGAGGAATTCTTGCTTAAGGTTTACAGCTTCAATAACTTACTTTACGACGAACGCATCGTGGTTTAAGCACGTGTCAAATTATAGCAGCTTTTGGTATAATTTTGCTTAATAAATTAACATCTTATATTATTGTTTTTTTTATTAATTATAATTATGTGTACATTATTAAAATAAGGTGCAAATAAATATTTTCTATTTCTATAACATCAAAAAATCAAATTAAGGCTCAAGGAAACATTTTGAGGTCCTCTGTTTTAAGTTACTGTCGGTCGTATTGTTAATATAGAGCTTTTGGCCATTTTGCGACTGATAATACTGTGTTAGAAATCTAAATCTTGTCACCTAAATTAAACTGAATGAAAATAAAAAATTAAATCACCAAGTTATATTACGACTAGATACGGGGGATATTTAGTCTTGATATAACTAGGTAAGGTTTTGGTTATATTGCAATAACAACGCACGAGCCGAGCGAGCGCGCCGCGGCAGCGGCCGGCTAAATGCCAAAAAGAATACTGGACAGTTCACACAGCACCATCTAGCCCTTAAATTAAGGAGAGCTAGTGCTGAGGATACCAGAATGATTGACAAAATACTTAATAAAATGTAATGAAGATATTTAGTTTCAATTCCGCTTGTGTATAATTATTGTTAAGTGTAGTTATTGTTATTATGCATAAGCGGAATTATAACTAAATATTTTGATTGCATTTTATTGTCATGGATTTCCGCAAAGTAACGCCTGATTCCATGAATTATAATACTTAATAATATTTTTTGTAATACATGCTTAACATACACAGAAAAATACCAAGACCTAAGAGAAATATGCGCTGAAAGCAAACATTTGTCCTCTGTCGGGAATCGAACCCGCGACATCTTGCGTATCAGCCAGCCATAAGACCAACTAAGCATCGGAGGTCGACAAATCTCAAAACGGTGAGGATATCTTTTCCTAGATTTAGTGCTATAATAAAACTAGAACTCGCTATAAATCTCAGAAATTGTGACCTATAAGAAGAAACGGGTTTTACAGTTAGCAGTAGCTTTTAGGCGAGTGAATTCAAGATGAATAGGCGTAGAATTGAATTTTTAACTTTCCTTGTTGAAAAATCCTGTAAAATACTCTTCAAAGCAGAGAGAAAAGTTGGTAATTTTTCAACGTTCAGCCCCTAAGATGGTCACGGAGCAATAACAAT
Source organism: Pasiphila rectangulata (assembly GCA_963082625.1). Lineage (NCBI taxonomy): Eukaryota > Metazoa > Arthropoda > Insecta > Lepidoptera > Geometridae > Pasiphila > Pasiphila rectangulata. Next base: position 13,701,025 of record OY720237.1, read on the forward strand.
TTCTCCTGCAACACTCTTGCCAAATATAAAATGGGTTATGTTCCAAGTTATTTTCAATTAGTGCTATTTCCATATAAAATGCTGAAAGTAAACTTTGCTTACAACTTCCTGTTAGATAGTAAACAGACTTTATATTTCTTAACCGACTTGAGATAAACTATATTTTTTTTTCCGGCAGTGGAATTTTCTTCCTCCTCTCATGTCCGTGGATGCAGTAAGAGCCTGCAAAGGGATACCTCCAGAAGTTGGGCAGCAGCGTCTTTCCGTGTATCCGCCCTGTGTTTAGTATGTGGACGTTTTACGGCTGACATTTCAGCCGTAAAACGTCCACGTATCATCATTTATCATTAAAAATGATGATTCTTTTCAGAATTACATATATTACACTCTTAATTATATGATTAACTTGAGTAATCTCCGTTGTTAAGAAACTTATTAAATTCACATCGTTTATTATAAATTTAGATATAATATAACAGACTTATCCAATTAGCTACATATATCTATTTACAAACAAAATTTATACCTTGTCTTGCGTTAGTTTTGAAGGACAAAGCTTGTGTTCTGTTTATGCACCCATTTTATCAAAGAGTTGTTAGTAATGTATACTCAAATGGAATCCCCATAGCTTTTAAATGAGAAGCCTTGTCTATACATTTTAACCTACTGAACCACTTGATAACCTTTATGTCTCATCATGCATTATAACCACCACACGAGTATACATTATGCTAAAAGTATTCTTTCAGTCTTTTTACATCCAACCAAGATGGCCTGAGCGGATGCGACGATCGTAAACTGGTATACTGCACAGGGTGTTTCTATCATAAAAGCTACACTAGAGCTTTAGTATTGAAGTCAGCAGCTAACCGTTTCGGGATAAGTGAATATTCTAATGCAACGAGGTTTTATTATATTGCCTTTTATTATTGTTTGTTCAGTGCTTTTATTGCTGGATTGTTGAGAATGTTGTTGGGAATAGATTTTTGCCTTTAGGGAGTTGGATTTCGCTGTTCTGTTGTTTTTAAATGGTGTATATTTTTGAAATGCTTTGTCTATTTATAGACAAGACAGTACCTTCTTTAAAAGGTACTGCACTATCGCCAAGAGTTATTAGGGGGTATAGGTTTTTGCCGTGGGGTGCCGGCAGTAGAATGTTACCCCTCCTCTCATGCCCGTGGATGCAGTAAGAGCCTGGTAAGGGATACCTCCGGAAGATGGACAGCAGCGTCTTTACGTGTATCAATATCCCGTACTGCGCTCGCCAACCCGCCTGCCAAGCGTGGTGAGTATGGCAACTACCCCTCATGGAGATCCATGAGGGAGGCCTGTGTTCAGTAGTGGACGTATTACGGCCAAAATGATAGGTTTTGGGTGTAGTAACGATTTTAAAACCAGTACCTTAACATGATCATGATAGATAAATTAACGACTTTTGTTTAGCCACTAAGTCACGATGGTAAGCAACGTTGTGGCTGACAACTTCTGAGGGAAAGCAGAAGCCGGCAACGAGTTCCAGGCTTCAGCGGCGAGGATGATAATGGTGGAGGATTAAATATGAATAGACTCAAAGCTATTCATTTATCTAATTACTTCAAAAGGCTTCTAATATCTACTTCTAACCGGCAACGTAATACATTTTCTATACTTAAGATGAGTAATAGCCAAGTACAGAATAATATTGGGCCGTCGCTCGGTGGTAAGCCATAGCCGACCCGAATAAAACACGCAGACATTACTGTGTATTTGATAAGTCAATGTGGGAACTCGTTTATCCTGTATATTATTATAATACTAGCTTTTGCCCGCGACCTCGTCCGCGTGGCGGTCATAAAACGTAAAATCTCCTTTTTCACGCAGAGAAAATATAGATTCAATTTATTCCCTATCCCGTGGGCATTTCGAAAAATCCCTTCTAAGTGCACCTCTAGGATACTCAAGGTATATACTATGTGCGCCAAATTTCAAGTCTTTAGGTCTAGTGGTTTAGGTTGTGCATTGATATATCAGTCAGTCAGTCAGTCAGTGAGTCAGTCAGGACTTTCAATTTTATATATACATATATAGCATACTATCAAAACATTTATAAATTTGATATTTAAGTTCATCGAAATAAAGTTGCTTTTAGGGTTCCGGACCAAAATAGTAAAATGTAACCCTTATGATTTGACTTTGTCCGTCTCATAATCATAATCACTTAATTATTTGACACATAATATAACAATTGTATTGTTGATTACTTAGGATCTTGAACTAGTCTAGGCTGTGTTTCGAAATTCAAGGCCTCTCCTTATAATATACACACTCATAACTATCATATTGTGTAAATAATTACAAGGATTCAAAAACTAATCTAAACAATGTATTTATCTGTGTAAGAAATATTTAAGATTAACATAAAAACAAAACAAGTATATAATAATCAAAAAAATATAATAATTAACCTCTGAAAATACCAATAATCTAAGTAATGAAAATATTATATAATATAAAAATTACTTTTTAAAACAATATTATGTCTGTCCCTCACAGATGTACTATATCTTAAGAACTACTGATGCTATCGACTTGATATTTAAAATGGTATAACATAAAGCTTTATCAATAATAAACCTTGTACAAAAATGTTGAAAAATATTCTTATTATGATTTTATGATTGCAAGGAAAGGGGATCTTAAAAAAAATACGTGTAGTTACTAGGTCGTGTGTGTATCATATGAAAGAACTTCATCTGCACATTAATAAATAGTTTTAAGTTTTCCTTTAAGCAGTATAGTTTTGGACATATTTACAAAAATAATGAAAAATACAGTTATCCTTATCTCTTACCTATCTCCGAAATTTACGGAGATAAACACCTGAAACTTTTAAAGCTAATAAAAATGTATGTAAAAATTGCAGGAAAATTATAACGAATTCTCTTATTTGCATAATTTTTTTTAATCATTGAAAGCGTAAAAAATCTACCTAAATTCTGCTATCGGAAAAGAGATAGAGCGCTTTTATCATAATTATTATAACAATCGAATGATAGCGCGGAAACTTCGGTGCGCGAATCCAACTCGCTCTTGGCCGGTTTTTTTGAATAATACAGGCTCTGATACAAACCGTCTTCTAGGTGGCACACGTTTGTAAGAATATTAAAATTTCAACAAAAATATGTTGATATAGGATCGATTTTTCAATGGCAGTCCCAAAATCGTGTCGAGCGCAGGTAGGACCGACATTCCGCTGCTTTGTTCAAATGAGGTCCTCCCACGCGCTTCCGGGTGCTGTAAACGTTTATCAAATTAATATTCCTCTGTTAAAACAGTACGGTGATGTCAAATGGGTATAATTAAATGTCATTCGACTTCCTGCTTTTATATTTTTGGAGCTTTTGTTGCTCTTTTATTTTAATTCTTAATTGATTGATTGATGCCCGCAGCCTTATGTTGTGTCGGGATGAAAAGTATTTGCCTTCGTATTTTCAACACATTTGCCAATAATCCGTATTCCGTTTTAATTTTCGGCGTTCAGTAATAACATAATTTCGTTTTCACATTTATCCCTTTCAGGCGTGCCAAAAAAGCGTGGACTTTTTCTTTATTTACAAATGTTTTTTCTCCTTAATAAAAAAAAAATATTATTTATATTATTAGCCCAAAATGAGACAGAATTGTATGATGTTCTGTCAATTAATTATTGACCATAAAAATATAAACACCTATTTTCTCTTTCTATATGTATGTTAGATAGGTCATATTCGATTCACGTAGAAAACACAACAAGCGCTTACAGCCTGTTGGATATCAGTTTCTTATTATGCTATACGGAACCCTTGGTGGGCAATTCCAGCTCGCACTAGACCAGCTTTTACTTATCTCGGCGTTATTATTTTATATGTCCTTCCAAAATAACAGCTTTTTAGGACTAAAGTATTTAATAAAGCCGCAGACAGACGGACAGACAGACAGCGAAACTATTCTCGTACGACGAACCCGAAAAAGATTCTATTTCATGCTTCCAGTGTGGGAAAAAGATCTAATTTGGTGCTTTTTAACACGCTTTTACGTAACAGATTCTTCGAACGTTGTTTTAACCCACATCAAGATAACAGATTTAATAGAAACTTTGCATGCATAACAAGGACCGATAACAATACAATATTCGGCATGTTTTTTCCTCTTTTATGTTATTTATTACTTTTAATTATTTTTATAAAACAGCTTTTTTAATAAAATTATTAAATTTTGCTTCAAACATTATTAAATTGTACTTACATTTTGTATTTCCACAACAACACATCCAGGTCAATATCGATAGGGGTGGAAACACATACCACCCCGATACGAATCATAATTTGACCATAAATGTATTGAAATATTAACTGCATTTTTGAACAAGATTCGGTGAGATCATAAACAGTTAATGATATTACCCCGCATACCAGTAGACAAAGAGCTCGTGATCGGTTTGTTACGTTGCCGTCACTTTTTGCGTACAATTTTATGCTTCTAAACATAAAAATAATGTTAGAATATTACGTAATTTCGCTCCGGACGTTTCCGAAACTGGTTGTGAAATAGAGAAATTACCGAAACTTGTAGCTTTATGAGGATATAATTAATAACTTATTTAAATCCGTATTAAAAACATATAAAACAGGTATATTTATTCATAAAAGCGTTTACCTATTTGATCATCGAACATAGAGGCCGATTTTTGTCGAAAATAATACTATATAAATAAATAAGCCTGCTCACTGAGCAAAGCAACATTTAGTCCGAAATAAAACAAAGCTTGTGTTATGGAAATCAAATGTTTTGATAGAATACTCACATTATTTTTGTAAAACCTCAGACCTAAGACCAATAGCTGCAGATAGCTGGAGACAAATGTTTGATATTGGCTCCAGCGGGGTCTCTATCAAACCTTGCGTTGAAAACTCTTGCGTCTAATCCGGTTATGAGACCAACTAAACTACGGAGGTCGGAAAAATACGGGTAGTTTTACTAACTGGCTTAACATCAATAGTGACTTAAAAAATATATATTAAACGGGTATAATATAGATGTTTTACGCGCGGCTCCCTGTCTCAAATAACTGGACCACAGAAGCTCCCGGCCGTAGGTGGTAATTAATGTTTTTTACTGTCAACACGGGACAAGCGTAAGTAACGACCTGCATCATCAATCAACACCAATGATGGAATAATGTTTTCAACCTTTGTTATCGAAGAAAGTGAAGGTTTCGATAAGTGATGGAGTGACAGCAAAAACGCGAGAAATGCCAGGTGATTGATTAGCTTCGAAATTAAACGGCGAATCCAAAGCTAACCATGCTTCAAGAGTTGAGACTAAGGAATGTTTTGTAAAATAGTTTGGGTTTGACGACTTTGGTCCAAAATTAAAAACTACTAAGTATAACAATGCCAACAATCCCAATGATAAAAAAATCATGATGTATGATGTGATGCCGTGTATGATTGTGTTAAAATTTTCATAAAGTTCACTCTTAACTGCAGCAGAAAATATGATTGAAATAGGTTAAGATTGCCGTGGGGGGCCGGCAGTAGAATATTGCTCCTGTCTTGCCCGTACATGCAATGAGTACATGATGATGAGCAGTTGTATATTAACCTGCCCTACTGCGCACGCCAACCCGCCTATAGCAACAGCTCCTAATGTTCAGTACATGGAGATCCATGAGGCAGGCCTATATCCAGCAGTGGACATCCCACGGCTGAGATGATGGCTAAGATAACGTGTGTAATTTAAAGTCTCTATCATTCATTCATCATTTCAGCCATAAAACGTCCACTGATGAACACAGGCCTCCCTCATGGATCTCCATGAGGGGTAGTTGCCATACTCACCACGCTTGGCAGGCGGGTTGGTGAGCGCAGTATGGGATGTTGATACACGGATAGACGCTGCTGCCCATCTTCCGGAGGTATCCCCTAGCAGGCTCTTACTGCATCATTGTACTGCCGGCACCCCACGGCGTGCCGGCGTGACGGCAATGTCTCTATACTTCAGCTCAATTCGATGCGCTCTAAGCCCTAGCCTTTATACGACGAACTGCATAATAAATAATTGTGGTAACATTATAAAATTGAGCAACATTCTTCCATAAAGCTATTGATTCCATCACAAATTGCTGGCAATTGTGGGTCAATTGCCATTGCGTTATTCCATAGTACCTAATTATTTGTTCAAAATAACGTTTCAATCTTTATAGATTATACACTGATTTTATGATGAGGATAATCACTGACAATTGGACACTATAAAATAGAAGTCCATAATCAATTCATGTCTTCGCTCAAGACACCCACATTGATTACAAGTAAGTGCGGGGGCACAATGTATTGTTATAGATGGAATGAGGTAACTGCATTACTAATTGTTTTTATTCTATTGTTACAGGTAAAGCTGGTTTTATAAGGAGTGGCAGGTCTGTCATGGAACTTATTTGTACCAAGGTTCAGGTAGCTAATTTATTTGGTTCTGTTAGCCAAGTAGTAAAGCATCCGAAACAACAAAGGCGAACTTTGAATAGCGTAGGTTTCGAACCAATGCCAGTCTAGTAAGATAAGGTATAGGTTGGCTGCAAAATTATTTGGCTACGGGTTCTAATGTATCATCTTAGATAATTTATCTATCATAAACTTTGTTATCTTGGTATTAGATCAAGATTTTTCTTTTTATTTATTTATTTACACAGTAGATTTAAAACATTACAGGATATGCACCCTAAGACGTTAAAAATCTTTATTTAAGAAAATCCTTACAATTCTAAATAAAAAATTAGATATATATAACTAAAGGCATTTCCTGGGATCTAAAAGCATTTCTAGGAACTAAAAGTTACTCGAAACAGAATAAATAAAACAAAATAATGCTGGACAATTCACACAGAAACATCTAGACCCAAGCTAAGAAGAGCTTGTGTTATGGGTATTGGATGACTGATATACTTAAAACATTATACTACATAGATAGATATTTTTTATTATTTATATAGAAAAACACACAGAACATCCTGAACAGATATTTGCAGATCGTGCAAATATTTGTCCCGATGCGGGATTCGAACCCACAACCTCTTGCGTCACAGGCGGACCTCTTTGGCGCAGCGGGCGAACCGCTGCGCCACAGAGGTCGTCGAGAATCATCATTACTTCATAATTGTGTTACGTCGCTAAAATTTAGGAATCCATGCAAAAGTCGACCTACTACAGCTTTGCTTTTGTAATCTAGTTATGTAAGTACTAGCAGTACGCGTTATTTGTGCTATGCAAACCAGATGATTGATATTATAATACCCACATTTTTTTTGTAAGCACCCAGACCTAAGACAAATAGCTTTTGGACCTCTTATTAGTGCATCAAAAAATTATGATTATTCTGAGAACCTCAATTTGAGCTTGCGTTTTGTATCATTTAAAATACTGCATTAAAACGCTTATGTAAAAGTCTCGTAAAAGGAAATATTGCAACGACGCCGCTGCTTAGTCCAATAGCTCGAAGTTTTGTTTACGTGTCTCGGCACTGTTGACAGAAGCTGTGTTACAGCGCACGTCAGCGCAAATATTGCAGGTTTTAGTGAAATCAAATTTCATGTCTATATTGCTTATGGCATGGGTTTAAATTTAGCTATCGTATCATGAAAAACGATGCATCATTATTTTAATAATAATGTTTTTTCACTTCAGGGCCCGTTGAAAAATTAATATTCCATACAAATGTATTATCAAAATTATTTGTATTAGAATAGTATTTCAATAGGTCGGGACAAGCTTTTTTAAAAATACTTATGTAATTTTTTTTTGTTTTTGTTTAGTATTTAAAACTACAATATTTCATATTTATTTTGCAGGAAATATAGGGCCGATTTCTAAACCCGCTGCAAATTGAATTTGTAGAGCCATTATTGCCGGACCCTTAATGTAAAACACAAATTCTAACTTCCTAAATCAAAACCGCTAAATACTAGTAGAATATGGTACCATTATTAAAAACGTATACCTAACCTTCCCTGCATAAAAATTACAACGTAATTTGAATCAATATCTTGATTTCACTGTCATGCATTCAGAAATGCTATGTAGGAACTCAACGAGACACGAAAGTGATGATTGGCCAGGAACATTGGTCTAAGCTATGTAGCAGATCCTTTTATAACAAAACTTCCTCGTCGCTTTACAAATGTAGAGAAGATATGATGGCACTCGAGTCGGCTATGTGAATATATCTACGTAACTTGATGTACTTAGACACCAGATAAGAAAACACGTCAACTTCTCGCGTATGTTATAAAATATGATTATAATTTGTGGGTAGTTGCTGCACGACGCTTTTCTCGCATTTTATTTTTTAATATTTAGCCTACTAGCTACTGCTCGCAACTTCGCACGCGCAAAAAAATCTATGTGCTAATCCTAGCCTACATCTACACGTGTGCAAAGTTTCAGCTCAATCTGTAGGGTAGTTTTTACGTGAAGAGGTGACAAACATCCATACAAACAAACTTTCCGCTTTATGATATTAGTGAGAATTTGGGATTTAAATAGAAAAAAAGAGATCCTGATATTAATATAAGCACGTTTAACCAAACAAACAAACTGTTCATTTTTATTAGAGTTCCGTACCAAAACGTAATAAAAACGGGACCTCATTACTAAGACTCCGCTGTCCGTCTGTCTGTCTGTCTGTCTGTCTGTCTGTCACCAGACTGTATCTCACGAACCGCAATTGCTAGACAGTTGAAATTTTTACAGGTGATGTATTTCTGTTGGCCGATTTTATTAATTATATTAATAACACTTACAAAATGAAATGAAATTCGTTAAATGAAATGAATGAAATTCGTTTATTGAAAAAGAACTGCGTATTATCAGTGTTGTTAGTAATTATACGAAACAAGGTTAACCCTGATCAGTTTCTCGTCACATAATAAGACAAGTACTTTATAAATTCGATTTTAAACAATGTTTTAGAGTGATAAAAATTTGTAACTTTGTTAAAAGGTTATCTATACAGATTACGGACCAAGCTTGTAGCAATCATATAAAGCGCGATTATTATAAAAAGCACATATGTAATTAACTCTTTCAAGACTGCACAAAAACGTAATTCTCTTTGAACGAAGCCTCTACCAGTCATATAAAGAACGAGTATTATACAGAGCACTTAACCCTTTCAAAATTCCACTAAAACATAATGCTATCGATTCAAACTTACATAACACATTAAAAAAAAATTATGTCTGTTCTGTTTATCCTTTGTTTGAAAGTAGCTGTTGTTCAGTGTTGAATACTAAAGCAGTAAGAGGTTTATTTTACCTGTACAAACAGCAATGAGCAAAATTAGTTCAATACATGTTTGTTTTCTACTTTCCCGTACGTGGCAGTGGTCGCTGCTATTGATCATATACTGCACACACATAACATTAATCTGAGAAGATTTGTCCACGACAGCGGTGGACGCTCTGTGACGGAAATATTTACATTATAAATGAGTAATAAATCAGCAGGCCACAGCACTGGCAGGCTTAATAAGTATCTCGCGGCAGGTTTCTTCTTCTTCTTTTATAGATACTTGTATTTGATTTTACATAATTCTGCCAGTGTATTGCAGCAGCCATAATGTATTGATTGTATTGGATGCAGACGGCTTCCAACCGCAGTACTTGGAGATCAATGAGGGAGGCCTTTGTCCAGCAGTGGACGTCCTACGGCTGAAATGATGAAAAAATGATGAATGTATTGATTATGTATTGACTAACGGCAAGGAATTGACATTTGACAGCGATGATTGCGAGTTTTTCGGAAGGACATTTTTCGGAAGGAATACTGTCAATTTTGTTCTAATAATAATTCTTTATTTTATCAAAAACAAAATTGACCTAATGATAAAATCTAAACTAGCTTATATACATTAAGATTTGAGTATTTCTCTCAACAGAATTCAATTTTTAAAAGTAAAAAAATCTAAATCGCTTTTATACAACGGAGATCTGAGACGGAACGGTAACAAAGATACAAAAATCCAACAACTAGAGAACCTCCTCCTTTTTTCAAATTCGGTTAAAATGTAACGTTAATCAGCACGTAGCGGCCGCTTTTTTCAAAACAGTCCCACATTCTATTAGCCTTATAAGTACCGTACAGTTATGCAAATATCGTCGTCAAATAATTTGGTGAATGTGATTAGTAAACAGTTGAGCGTCCAGTGATTTGAATTTTGAAGTTGATTAAACAAGATGAGAGCGCCCGTGTCGTTATGCGCTCATTTCAAAACTAAAAGCTATGCATAGTTATGGAGTAAAGTATATCGTGAATATGGATTCGTTAAATATGAAAAAGAAATTCGTATATAAACATGACTTTTTTCCGCAGTTTTAGCATCAATAATTACCAGAAGGAGAAAATCATCATAATCTCGGTTGTAAGACGTCTACTGCCGGACATAGGCCTCTCTCATGAACCTCCAAGTGCTGATCATGACGGGTTGATGCCATACTCACCACTTGCACGTAAAGGCGCTGCTGCCCATCTTCCGGAGGTATCCCTTGGAAGGTTCTAACTGTATCCACGGGCAAGAGAAAAGAGGCAACATAGTACACCTTGCACTTCACAGCATGAATAGCATTAAAATTTAGACAAAAGTGAACGAAAATTGAAATCACTTCGTATGCTTCGTAAGCATATTTTGTTTCTTTAAACCACTACAACACTTCACACAAACTTAGAAGCTAACTGTAAAAAGCAGTCCTTAGCTAAGCTTCTTATTCGCAAGTCCACTAGATGATGTTACAGCACTGGCTAAAGACTGCAAGGTTTAATTTAATAAGTCTCGTATCTCGAAGTCACCGCGAGTTCTTTCATGTGAGTCTCCAGGAGGACCAGGTGAATTTACCTGTTGGTAAAATTGATCGACTAGAGATGCGTAACAAAATAAAGATTTTGCTTGTTCACGATATTCTGGTAGTTGGCCAGGGAAATAAAGATAATGCCTTGGTTACCATTTTCCCAGACAAACATAAATTTGCCGGCATCTCTAAGGCTGACAGATTAACACGTCCCATCATGGGCAAGATGCGGGAAATATCTCTTCGAGAAAAGAATAACATCCTGTTTTGCAAGATCGTACGGTCAATATAGAGTGAACACAATAAACGCCTTCGAAATTTATTTTGAAGTGATTTTCACAAAAGTATAACTTCAGGCAAAGCAATCCGTGGAATTTTATCAGCCGTCCAAGGCAAGTCTATAAAACAAGTAGGTACGTGGTTCGGCCTGTTTCATACCCACGCGATGCCATGGGGCTGAAATATAAGGCGCAGTTACAGATACTACAGGATTTTATGGTTTATATCTAGATTTGCTTTAGATTGTTGCGCAATAGATTGGATAATTCAAACAACTTTGTGGGTATGGTAACATCGTAAATAATCTATTGAAAAAAGATAATTTACGATGGCAACTATTAATGAAAGAGTCCAGTGTAAATTTAATTAATCAGCTAGCTTTGAAAATACAATATAATAAATTAAAGCCGTGAGTTGCCAGAAGTAGAATTTTGCCTATCTGCTCTCACCCGTGGATCGGGATCCGGATAAGAATCTGCCTCTGGAAGATGCGCTCGCCAACCTACGTGCCAAGCATGGCAACAAATCTCTTATGATCTTGGAGATTCCAAAGAAAAGCCATGTCCAGAAGTGGATGTGGACAGCAGTTTTAAGGCTGTTGATGATTATGAAATAATAATTTTGCATGTCTAGTTTGGTGAATGATTTAGTAGAAGTATTAAAACGTACCAAGATGCAAAAGCCCAGTGTAGAGCTGCTTAGCGGTTAATAAAGGAGGCTTTCGCCCAACAGTGGGTCACTACAAACTGATAATTATGGCGATTAAAACAACCTCTACAAATTCCTTCATAATAGAGATTTGACATGATAAGGGATGGTATAAATGGAAAAAGGTTTCCATTAATTTATTGCAACTGAATCATATTTATATAACACATTATTTTAGGGGTTTATTAAGCGCCTTATTGGTTTTGTTAAGAAATAAAGGAGATATAAAAATAGGAGAGGCTACTTTCAATTACGGACTTTTTAACTTCAACAACATCGTATTAACTTATTTAAGCTGGGAGGACAGATACAAATCCATTTGACGACGTCCCAGTCACGAAGTTCCGTTCAGCAGTTGCTGACGTGTTATAAATAATCTATAATAGATGTGAAATACCTTAAATTATCATGCTGCTATTAATACACTTTCACCATTCACCCGTGCAGTTTTCCAATGCAATTAATAACACCGCAATCGGTCAGCTGTGAATTGGACATGAAAGTCAGTGGGCAATGCTTCACGTTACCCTGAATAAAGGATCGTATCGTAACGCGGCCAATAATTACAACTGTCCAGGTTAGTTTTACTATGCACAGTTAATCACTGTGCATGGTGAGCTATCAAAACAGCGGGTGAAAGTAGAAGAAGTTTTGGAAGTAGGATATATCAAAGATTTAAATCGATAGGTACACACTTGCTTTAATTAGACCGCACCGTTTTGTTTCCACACAAAATAAGTGAGCATTTGGAAACATCAAAAACCCTATTTATTATATGTAGTCAGCGGGCGCTACGAATTTTTATTCGTAATTCATATAAAAGACTTCAACGCGCTCGTTCTGATATTTTTCGCTAAATTCTTAAATTTATCGTGTATAGTGTAATGTAAAAAAAACATAATAACTTCTTAAATAGTTTTTTTTTATTATAAAATAAGAGTAAATTTAAAAATATTCAGTTGGGACTCCATCGTGATACGTCGAGTCGAGAAAAAATTACAATTGTCCTAAACTATAAATAAGACTTTTAGTTTCTTTATGAGTCAAATAAATAATTCGCTAAGCTGACCATCACTCAATCATTGTAGCAACTAGTTTTGCGTATTGAATTTATTTATTTTATTACCTTTTCCGTTCTGCTTCATAATGTATTTCCTTAAAACAACCATGTCGAATAACCTAATATTTTAAGTTATTTTTAAGGCTGCGGTCACGAAGTCAGCAACGCGGGGAGCGGCGCGGTAAAGCAGATCCGCAGGCTGATCATGTGTCTCGCGACAGGTTTGCAACAGGCGTAAATCTTGCGATCATCGCTGTCAAATGTCAATATCTCGCTGTTATTTAATACAAAATTGATGGTGAGATACGCCTGTTGCAAACCTGTCGCGAGATACGTAATCAGCCTGCCGGTCTCTAAATCAGCAGGCAGATCGTGCGGCTCTAGAGCGACGTAGTAGACTGTTTATGAGAAATTAGATAGATAGATAGATAGACTTTTATTTGGCAACAAAACAGCACAGACAAAACACAGTACGTATACAAGACCAAATTAAATAACTTATACTAAAAACCAAATTAAAAACTGAAAAATAATAATAACAGCTAACATACAATGAGATTAGGTAGGTTTTTTACACAAACACATAATAGTACAAAGATAGTCGGGCAGGGCACCGGTAAGTTCTTTCTGTGCCGCTGTTAGCCAAAAAGGACCAGTCTCAGCTATATGCTGCTCCGCACCAGAGGTACGAGGCAGCGCTGGTTTTCAGACTGATCCTGAAAGGGTGGCTTCACGAACTCTAACGCAGTCCATTCAATGATCCAAACAAAGAAAATAATAAGAAATAAATACTAAATAACTGTTACCTATACTGTTACATACATATATATAATTTAAATAATAATAATAATAAAATATTTTCGCTGTGTTTGTACCAAAATATATTACAAGGACAATAAAAAAAAACAACCATGTAGATACAACAATTAACATTATGAATAAACGAATAAATAAATGTCACTGTCAAAAAAGTAAAAAATGTTGCTGTCAGTGTCAAAAAGTGCAGAAGGAAAAAAGTAAGGTTATAATCTACGCATGTTGGTTACACAGGTTAGAAAAACACGTCATCGGAAACGTGGATATTATTTTAGAAAATATTAAATGAGTCCCTAAGACAGACACTACATGCTTAAAACGAGTACAGAAGGAGTAATAAAAAAGGAGATTGGAGTAAAGAGAAATCAAGTTATGTTCGTCAAGTTTTGGTAAGTTCATGAAAGTGATTTTTGTAAGCGCATTAGTTCCGTTTTATACTTCATTCTAAAACATCCAATTGTTTTTAGCGTACGCAGCGGTGGAGGTACGCTGTTCCAGCATTTAGTGGCAGCAAATCGGAACGAACAATTAGTTACTTTGTTGTTAAATGAAATGACGTCTTAACCCGGCGTAATGTCTAATACTTTGAAAAGTCGTAGAGTCGGTCAAAAAAAGATGCAACACTATTTCAATGCAGACGGGCGGGACGGACGTGCGGGCACCGCATGACAGCCCCTAAATTGCTCGTACACCGCTCATCGCGCCGCTGCCTTTGATACCAGTACCATATAATATATAAAAAAATCTGTTATAAATGACTAAGGTAACAATCAAAAAAGGCTTTATTCTGAAAATCTGAATTCATGATTCAGAACCTCCCATTATTTTGAAATCCGTTAAAAACAGCTGTCAACTGTCGTCGTCTTGCAATTGCACAAGATAAGTCTAGTCGTTATGTATTCTTAGACAGATATCTATGCCACATAATTTTTCATCCGCTTATCGCTCATCTCCGTTCTAATGGCCCCTGTCCGTGGCCCGACCCGTTCGCCCACGCGGGCACTCGCTGGCGCCAATTGTCAGATACCAACCATCGATATTCCGCTTTCGAAGCACTAACAATTTATATTCACCTGGTAATTAGATTTTTAAACGTCGTTTAACTGTTGTTTGTTTGTGTGATTTGTGTGGTGAGATATGTGAGTGGGTTTCTGAATTGTCTTGGTTCTTTTTTTTAGTTTGATTTATACAGTTGAGAAATATACACTTTTATGCGTTTACAGAAGATATGCTTTCTTAGTAGTAGTACTTTTTGTGAAGAGTTCATTCAGGGTAGTACTATAACCATAACTATTTCTACTTGGCGGCAGAAATAGTTATGGTGGTAGTACTTACTTAAAGTATGGCTTAAAGGGTAAGGCCGGTGAAATTACGGACACATAGGAACTTACAAAAAAGTCGCTGCTGCCCATCTTCCGGAGGTGTCCCTAAGCAGGCTCGTACTGCATCCATGGGCATGAGAGGAGGGGTAACATTCTACTGCTGGCACCCCACGGCACAAACATTTGCTTTTAACATCTATTAAATTAATGATTCTTACAGCATCAGCAACTGGTATCCATGCTGTACAGGTAGCTGCAGTTAGTAATAATATAGTAAGATATAATATACTTACAAGATATCACTTACATCTACAGGTAATTTTTAAGCAGGCTGTACTAATGGCCGTTTGTCATAATTTTTAAAGTGCGGCCTAATCCAGCCTTATCCATCTTACAATGTCCTAGGCACTGCTCTGTACAGCAAAATATAATTATCTTTAATGACATTCCAATACAGCCTGTATTGGCATTAAAGATGATTATATTTTATACAGCATTAGCAATTGTAACTTATGCTGTACAGTGCAGTGTCTAGGACATTGTTAGATGGATTAGGCTTACTCAGCACTTATACCATCCTCAATAAATAAAAATCTTTTTTCATGACTTCATTAGCAACTGGTAATAGCTATAAGCCGTGGGAGCCGGCAGTAGAATGTTGCCTCTCCTATCTTGCCCGTAAATGCAGTAAGAGTCTGCCAAGGGGTACCCTCCGGTTCTGGTGAATCAACATCCCGTACTGCGCTCGCCAAGCCAAGCGTGGCGAGTATGGCAACAAAACCTACATGATCTTGGAGAATCATGAGAAAGACTTGTGTCCAATAGTGGACGTGGACAGGCAGTCCTATGGCTGAATTGTTGAAGAGTTATATACAAGAAACATTGCCTTTAAAAAAACTAGAAAGCTCTGCCATTTACTTTACGGTTGACACAGAGTGGCTGGTTGAAGATAGATAGATAAACTCTTTATTGTGTAAATCATACAGAAAAAATAAAAACAAAAATAACTAAAATTAACTTAAACTACAAAAACAACAGAAATACACAATGGGCGGTCTTATCGATTAGAGCGATTTCTTCCAGACAACCTTTGGATAGAGAGGATTTGAATGGAAGAATGGGGTATAGTGTTACTATCCTAATATTTAAATAAGATACATTATTATTATTATTACAATAGATAAATAGGTTAACCCACATGTCGGATTTATTGCCAAATCACACGATAAGCATTAAATTATTGATGAAATGTAAACTGACTTTGGTTTCGAAATCTTAGTCAATCATAAACAAACTTGCGCAGAGTTGAGAAACAGTAAGGTTAATTTATAAAGCAGTTGCTACAGCAGGATCAAGGATAATATTTAATATGACTTTATTTAGCCTACAGAGTAGTTAATTTATTTACCACAAAACAAAAAGATATGTACAGTTAAAGAACATTGCAATAATGACTTAATTAAGAGCTAGTGGATTAGTGTAGATTAGTAGAGCCGTGGGGTGCCGGCAGTAGAATGTTACCCCTCCTCTCCTACCCGTGGATGCAGTAAGAGCCTGCTAGGGGACACCTCCGGAAGATGGGCAGCAGCGTCTTTCCGTATATCAACATCCCGTACTGCGCTCGCCAACCCGTCTGCCAAGCGTGGTGAGTATGGCAACTACCCCTCATGGAGATCCATGAGGGAGGCCTTAGTTCAGTAGTGGACGTTTTACTGCTGAAATGATGATGATGATGAAGAGCTAGTTGTAACAGCTTATACGCAGAAAAACTACGCTAGGTTTAAAAATCTTGTGCTGTAGTTCATCTGCCCTTCCTAATAGGCATCGAATTGTTCTGATATATTTAGCCTACAGAAACATTTTGCAGGCTAAATATATTTTGTATCTAGGTTCTTCATAAGAGATGCTAAATATTTGCGCAAACGTTATTAAGGACAATTTACGACTTCGTGATAAAGTGGTTTGGGGCTGTTACTCCTAAACACATAGCTTGAAAGTAATCGAGATTGAAGGTAAAATAAATTGTACAAATCTTCTTGTTAACTACTAGCCGCACCCCGCAGTTTCACCCGCGTAGTTCCCGTTCCCGTGAGAATTTCGAAAAATTCCTTCTTAGTGCACCTCTAGGATACTCAAGGTATATGTGTGCTGAATTTCAAGTCTCTAGGTCCAGCGGTTTAGGCTGTGCGTTGTCTGTCAGTCACTCAGTCTGAATTATTATTGTAATTTATGACTACTTTCAAAGATTCCAATCAATCACAATCTAATTAAAACCGGCCAAGTGCGAGTCGGACTTGCGCACCGAGGGTTCCGTACAAACCTGTAGGTATACATATAACACCCGAGTATTTGATATGCATATATTTGAAATATTTGAAATTATATATATTTGAAATTAATTGCTGTGGGGTGCCAGCAGTAGAATGTTACCCCTCCTCTCATACCCATGGATGCAGTAAGAGCCTGCTAAGGGATACCTCCAGAAGATGGGCAGCAGCGTCTTTCCGTGTATCAACATCCTATAAGTACTGCGCTCACCAACCCGCCTGCCATGCGTGGTGAGTATGGCAACTACCCCTCATGTAGATCCATGAGGGGAGGCCCGTGTTCAGTAGTGGACGTTTTACGGCTGAACTGATAAACTGATTTGATATGAATTTCAATTTAATACGTTCATGAGGAAAGGGGTAGTAAGTTTGAAATAATATTAAAAATATTTTTATTACAATGATGTTACTAAAAATTTACGGTTTTCGCATTTTTTCCTTTATCTGTGCTATAAGACTTTTACTTTTGAACACAACAAACATACATACATACATAGAACATTCTGAGTTCACGGGAAGTACCCTGTAGGTTTTGATTCCCTTGCGAGTGACGAAAATTTGCGGAAATTTGCGACATAAACGGCGGTATCTTTTTATTGCGTTGGCTTAGAAGTTTGATTTTTTAACAGCTTCAAGGGACCGTAGACTTGAGTATTTTGTATAAATTCCAGCTTGATACCTTCATGCGTTCTTGAGAAAAAGGGTCTTGACCGACAGAAGGACGGACAACAAAGTGATCCTATAAAGCTTCCGTTTTTTCCTTTCGAGGTACGGGATCCTAAAAAGTGATGAATCTAAACAAACATCTCAATAAACCCACCCACACACACAAAACTACGCAATACACAATAGCTATATTGTTTGTATTCATACAATCTGGCTGGGAGCCGTTATAAATTGCAAAAAGCCGATCCGCGCTTTTGAGAAAACGATTTTGTGAAATGCTTTACAATACAATACGCTCGCATTGTGTGGAGATCTGGGAGGTACCCTGCATCCTTCACTGGCTGGATATGCTCATTGTACCTACATTATTCTCGTTTTGGAGGAAGATTTAGGTGGAAGTAAGGGATTTCAACGTTTGTTGTGTTAGCTGTAACTCGTATATTAAGGAAATAATCGCGTGTCAAAGGTATTACGCGATAAATTCCCGTGTTTATGTTATTATATTATAATGAATTGTGATGGCGAAAGTTTACGAAAAACTATTAAGGAAATATTAGGAAAAGGCAACGAAAAATACATAATAATGGATTGCAATTTGTAAACTTACGCGAACTATGAACATAATTTAATTGTAATTTTAAACTGTTGGTTGTTTATCGCGTATTTACCTTGTTTTATTATTCCCCGACGTTTCGTGTGCCTTGCAGCCCTCGTGATAACGGATAATCTCACAAGGGTGCTGAATCTACCCGTGACCACGACGGCAGCGATAAAGCCCCGTTAAATATTTTAAAATTATACTGGAATGCACTTAATGAACAACACATTTCCAATCAACGAAATGTTAAAGTATCTTCGCAGCATTGAATAATCTTCTTCTTCCTCTTTTTTTAAGTTTGCCCCAACCAAACATATTGCTGATTGCTTTCACACCAACGAGGTGCTCGTAGTTCTTTAAACTTCTTTGATCTTCTTCTAGTGTTGGACTAAGAAGGTTCTATTACATGTAATATTGCCAACAGTTGGTATTTTTGTTTATTTAAGTGATGCCATTTAATTGACCGATAACGTAGCGATGCAGAACGTATGTACGACTTGCATAATGTCTTTATAGAAACGAAATGGTAGTGATTTTGACCACCCAAGACCCAAGCAATAAGTTTAGCTTACACACCTTTTAGGGGTTTTTTATTTAAATAAAAAAAAGACTAGGGAACTTTAAACTTTATGAATGAAAGAATGAATGAAAATACTTTATTGTACACAAATACAGAAGATAAGCAAATTACAAATAAAATATTACAAATCATGGTACAATGGGCGGTCTTATCGCTCAGAAGCGATCTCTTTCAGACAACCTTTGGATGGAGAAGTTACAGTTGTACTTTAATGCTGATTCTACGATGATCGCGACCCTAATGACAGTAATTCTGGACTGGTCAAGAAATGCTGTCATTAGGGTTGCAACTTGAATTTTTTAAAAGCTTAATTGAGTCCATAAGCCACGCTACCATGCTGTTACGTCTTCCAAAAATGAGAAACATAAAATCTGTTAATTTAACATTTTGTAATAAAAAGTTTTAACGCATAGAATAAAATACTGTAACAATTACTGACCCACCGCAATGTGACCTGTGACTGAAGACGATTAAACCACAATACAAATACCTGCAATATAAAACCAGCTCTAACTAACTGCAATAAAGTTGAAAATTACAACAAATGTTGCATGCAATTGAATACAAAACGCAATAAGGGCATTCGACAAAGTCCTTTTTTGGTGGCACTCCACTGATTGCATCGCGGGGAGTAATGACACAACGTGCGAAGAGGAGAGCTAGTCTAGTCAAAACGAATGGGCCACATTTCCTGTTTAAATTGATTTATTACTTTTTGTAGAAAAATGGATACTCAATAATAATATAAAATAATTGGGTAATTGCGATGAATACACGACAATCCAATATAAATAGTTAATTGTTCTACGTAATTTTCCACATTTTTTCCGATATATTTAACCGGTACTAGGAGTTATTTTTTGTTTTTAATGTGTAAACCCACACTAAGGTATCATTTAAAGAAATGAAAAATGCAATCAAAATTTTGTCTTCGATGGGACTACAAAACTACAAAAAAAAGGTTTTAGTCTGTGGTCGCGGTACATTTAAGGCATTTAGTAAATTAGCGCTGTGAATCAACACTAATTACACCACCCGACTGGCGTATACTCACAGTATCAGCGGATAATCGTTCAACGTACTCCTAGTGATCTTAACGTACTCTTAGTGAGCTAGCTGCACCATTAACTCGTAATGACTTAATACAAGGCTTTCAAAGAGATTGCACGCAATTACTGGTCACGATGTTCAATATTCGTAAAGGACTCATCAAATAATGTTATAATGCTTTATTTGGTGTGGTTTCGCAAAACATTAATTTATCTAAAGCGCTGTAAATATTTTCATTTAATGTTGAAATAATAACAATGCCTCTTTATTGGGGGACATATTATGAAAATAAATATAACACTTTATGATGGAAATCATCATCATCATTATCTTAGCTGTAGGACTGCTGTTCAAGTCCACTGCTGGACAAAAGCCACATGGAACACCAAGATCATTAAGGGGTTGTTGATATCCTCACCACAAGCGCAGTACGGGATGTTGATGTTAATACCTTGACAGATTCTTACTGCATCCACGGGCAATAAAAGAGAAGCAATATTCTACTATTTATCGCGTCTTAACTTTTATTTTCTTGTGGGGTGCCGGCCCGGAATGTTACCCCTCCTCTCATGCCTGTGAATGCAGTAAGAACCTGCTAAGAGATACCTCCACGGGGCACCAGCGTCTTTCCGCGGATCAACATCCCGTACTGCGCTCGCCAACCCGCCTGCCAAGCGTGGTGAGTATGGCAACTACCCCTCATGGAGATCATGAGGGAGGCCTGTGTTCAGTAGTGGACGTTTTACGGCTGAAATGCTGATGATAAACCTTTATTTTAACGGTCGCGGGCATACATGTGAATGTTTACGCGTGGTATACCTGATTATTCAATATAGTTTTAAAACTGGGGTGCCGGCAGTAGAATGTTGCCTCTGCTCTCTAGTCCGTGGATGCAGTAAGAATCTCCCAAGGCATATCTCCGGAGGATAAATCCATAAAAGAGGCATTTGTTCAGTAATGAACGTCTTACAGCTGAGATGATGACAGTAGTTCATGTACTACAATTAAGGCTTATATATTCTACAGGGAAATGTCTTTAGATTGAGATGCATGGATTGAATAGGGCAAGGGATTTGCCCAGTAGTGGGATCAGATGGTATTAAAAATAATACTTTAATAAACTTTTATTCAGCCTCATCTTAATCCGTGCCATCCACATTATAAAGATACAAGAAAGCAATGAGAACAACTGGAAGCCATCAAACCCCAATCTGTTCTCAACAAGAGCCGTATAAAGTTATACGTAAGATAACAAGGCCCCGCAAAACTGTTACAGCTACTGTCAAGTTGTGAACTTAAATCCACCATTAATATGAGCTTTGGCTATATTTGAACATCTCTAAGTTAATTAAGACAGTCGGTTTACCTTATCCTAGTATTGCAACATCTAAACGTTCCAAGTTTGCGGCAAGTTATCTCTGAAGTTACGCAATCTACGGTAGGACGGACCGATCTGTGTAAATTGCTCTGTAAGTAGCCTGAAGCAGTGTCTGTTCCCTCAAATGTTGTTATGAAAATCCCTTCTGCATAATGAGAGGATCGTGCCGGCAGCCGGTCCGGGACCCTTGACCAGTCTTGCTCCTAAATCGCTCGATTCAGCAACCGAAAACAGATTTATTGAACGGCATAAATTAAGATAAAGGATACTTCACGGAGAAACAATGTTATTTTTTGTATCGTGCAGAATTTAACAGATTTGTTTCTTTCATATTAGATAGCGGGAATGTTCACGTAATTGTTATTGTTGGTGGAGGCACCAACTATTTCGACCCTTATCGAGGGCCTTCGTCAGGCCTCCACCAACAGTAGCAAGTACGTGAACATTCCCGCTATCTAATATGAATGTAATAAGTCACGAAAGTTACTATAGATTTGTTTCTGTTTTCTGCAATAAATAATTGTCTCTCCACATACTTGATAAGATTATTGTTTGGTCTAGTCAGCTTGGAATAAAAGTTTAACATCCTAGCTTCCCATTTCTAGACTCGATGCTGACTTTCTATTCAAAGACTTTGTTAGGAGTAATTGAAAAAAACGTAAGGAAATCAGTAGTTCTTAATGTCGGTCTGAAAGAACCTTAAGCTAACAAAATCTAACACAAAATCTAAGACAAGACTATCCGATATAATGGTTCATACAGCTGATACAAATACGAATGTAATGTTCCACTTGTATTCCACCGAACGCTACCAACATTACAAGCAAATGCTGCTCAAACAGAAACTTTAAAATGCAATCTTTGCAAAGTGAAAGATTAATGGGAGAAACGCTTAAACGGTAGTCAGTGACGGTGCCAAAAATCTCCTCCACTCGTGTGTTGGCTAACAAAAACGTTTCTGCGGAGAATCTCCTTCATTAACAGAAATTGTTACGCCTGTAGCACACCTTGGAATCTTTGCAGGGAAAGTATTGGAACATTTCGTTTTTTTCTTCTTTGTTACGAACACGGCCAGTTTTAAAACAGACATGATTTACAAACCAGCTATTTAGTAAATGGTGTCTTAGCATTGAAACTCTACAAATTCAACCAATATTTTATCGAAAAACAAAACATTGGAGAAAAACTGCTGACTAAATTACTCTCCACTATTATTCTTAAATTCAAAATTTTTAATCCCCGACAAAAAGAAACTTGTTATAGACCCAAAATATTGGAACCAAAGCATTGGAACCAAAATGGTTCTTGTTTTTTTCATAAGGA
Organism: Pasiphila rectangulata; assembly: GCA_963082625.1. NCBI lineage: Eukaryota > Metazoa > Arthropoda > Insecta > Lepidoptera > Geometridae > Pasiphila > Pasiphila rectangulata. The sequence goes on from OY720237.1 coordinate 13,723,990, forward strand.
TTGCACCCATCGTGGTCCCGGGGAGACTCTTCCCGGGACCACGATGGGTGCAATCCTGGCGAAATTTCGGGCAATAATAAGGTAAATAACGCGATAAATACCCGATTAAATATGTGTTAATAATGTGTTGTGATCGCGAAAGTTTAAAAAAGACTAAAGTACGAATATTCCAAATGGGACCTGATAGACGCGTATCATCGAAAAAGGCTAGAATGTCGACGCAACAGCCCGGGAAATCGCGGGTGCAATGATCCTGCATCACTTTTACAAGGAAGAGTTGCCTGAAGACCTAGTAGGTGGAAGAAGAAATGGGTGTGACCTTATCTAGCAGTGAGATAGTTCTGGTTCATCATTGAAATTAGAAGAAGAAGCAATGATAATGCTTTTTAAATGATCCATTAAAGCTAAAGCTCATAGCTGGAAGTATATCCGCGTCTGTGTGCGACAAGCTTTACAATGTGGAAATTAGTGAGCGTTAGTTTGAGGTGGTCGCGAGAGGGCGCTGCAAGTCATTATGCGGACGATCATTGAATTAATTACGGCGGTCGGAGTGTACGACCCTGCTCTTCTCAGCTCACCACAATGCACGCCTCGGCTGAATACAGTTTATGGCTCAACTTTGAAAAAAGTAATCCTTTTAGAATAAAGTTAGGTTTTCTTCGCTTGAGCGTATGATCACAGTATGATACCAACGAGTGCCTAATTTGTCAAAACAGACATAACTGTTGTTATTGTTTAAGAATCAGGAAAACTTAGAAACGTAGTCGAGATTAATAGAGTAAGGTTCGGGATTAATTTCCGTTTAATTGTCGAAAATTACTGCTTTAGTTTAAATCTCGTTTTTTTTTAAGTTTTAAGCTTGGGAAACTTATCTACCAATATCATTCGCATAGCAAAGCTAGTGTTATTGATAATGTCGTAAATTAACAGCCGATTTTTCAATTATAGATAAAACTTATCCAACGAATAGAGAGTGAGACAACAAAGCAGTATTGATGAATGTTAAAGAGGAATAGACAATATCTGACTGAGGATTGAAAAATCGACCCTGAGGGGAATAAATCAGTCGTTACGAGTATCAAAATGTTATCCATTCTAATTTTAATTCTGGTGGAGGATACCATATTTGCATTGACGTCCGCCTTGAGGTGTATTATGCATTGTCCCCCGTGACACTACTCCGACCCTAACCAGCCCAATTCATTGAAATACTGAAGAACTCCGGACCGCTGACAGCATTCCATGAGCATCCCTATTGTATCCCTGTAAACTGATAGTCTTAAATAGACGCAAAGTTTGTATACAAATAACACAAGGGTGTTATTTCTGTTAACGGTGAACGTACAATAAACAGTTAATATTATCTATCAATGAAGATTATCTGAGGTGTTGGCGGAACTTTGGATAATGGAAATAAACGGTATTTAATGGAAATGCAGAAATGACAATAATTTGGCTTAAGATATGTTTCACGTATTCTAAGCAATGACCTACATAGTTCCAAGTAAGTTGTTATATCACTGATCATTAGCAGCTGGTAGAAGTACTTAAACTTTTACATATCCTTGTCATCAACGTCACCTACATACGAACTTACTAGTATTTTCTAATATCATTTTGTTCATTTTTGTAAGATTTATTTTTAAGCTTCGTGCGGTTTTTAGAGATTTGAAATTCTTTAAGTCACTATTAAAACAATTATCTATGTCTGGAATAACTATTACACATAGAACATTATTTCAATAGTAAAATATGTGAAGAAAATGTAGGATACTTGTTTTGGATACGGAACCTACAACGCACAAACTGACGTGCTCTTGCTGAGCTTAATTTAAACATGTTTTCGTTTAGCTGCTTTTTCAAACTTTCACATTTTTATTCAACTTATTCATGCAAAAACTATGTTAATTTAATGATGTATCTCATCAGAGATAAAGCTCTTTTCAGTTTATAAAGTTTGCGCTAAGCAATAACGTTTTATCTTTGTACTAACAATCCTAAACCAGTTATAACGTTTGCGAGAGCTCCTAACTTTATACGACGCCATTGTTAAGTAAAATCGCGTTTAAAAGTTTTAATCTAAAATCGCCGACAAAGAAACTATTTGAACGGGTATGTGCAGATACCGAGAAAGTGTTAGAACGAAATTGCGAATTGATTGTCGTGATCCACCGCCAAGTTTGCATGTTACTGTAGATAAGGGCTGTTACTACAGGATTTACAACAGCTAACGGAAAGATGTTTCGCTAGCTACCGAGTGATCGATGTTTCTAGCAATAATAGAACTTAAAATCAGCTAGTTAGGGATTAATTTCGCTTTTCAAAATACTGCGATAAAAAACCTAAAGATATGCATGCGATCCCTATCTATCTAAAGTCGGTGTGACAAGGTTCAATTTAGATTGTAAGACGATTTGAGCTGACACGAACCTGCGTACATTTCCTGTTTTAACGATTTTGCTTAGTCGGTGTTAACTGGAACATTATGTAAACCAGCGATGAGTTGCAAAGCTATTCCTTAACGGAATTTAAAATCTTCGGTTATTCTTAAAGCTTTTCTCATACATTATGATAATTATCTAGCATAGAGCGTAAAGAAATATTACGGAAGCACACCATTACTACACCGTTACCGATTGGGAATTCCAAAAATATAGCACCTTTGGAGAGGACAGTCTTTGATAGAGTATTCCGAGCAATCCTTCTGTTTTTAGCTTTACAACACGTTAGTTAGTATACGCCAATAACGAGGCTTTACAAAAGTATCTTAGGTATTGCTTATAATTAAATATAGGTCCCGTGGAAAACTATTTATTTATCTAATTATCTACCATACTAACTGTTGCTGATAAAGATGAAAAAATAACATGATAAAAGAGTTATTTGTTTTATTAAATAAATTATTTAATTTAATCCGTTCAACTGCGTCAAAATTCAAATATTCAAATCAAGTTGAAAAATACCATCTACGTAAAGTTTGTAAATAAAACGCAGCGGTTGTTAATATTAAAATTTATAATTCGTTGAAAAGGATTAGCCAATAATAATCCTGATACGAGTGCTTAAAAACAATGACAAGCGAAAATGGCTTTTCATTAGGCAGCATAAGGTGCATTGTTAAACTGCAAAGTTTATTGACCATCCTGCAGGCTACGTGCAGTGAAGCCTCGTATGTTACCATGTTTCGGTGACAGCGTTAATCGCAGGTTCCCTTACATAATACGCTACCGTTTGCTAACGGGGTTATAGCCGGGGCGAAGTATACAAATAGATACGGTAGTACTGTGATCATTTTAGATTGGTAACTGTTATTGTATTTGCAATATCTATTTGCACAGGGTTAGTAAAATTGGAAGTGTCAAATTGCATTATAGACCAATAATCTCCTTTTAACTATATGAGATTATAATCTCTATTATTACGAATGTTCATGATTACAAAGACCTAAAATAATATTCAATACTTATGCCATTTTTATGTTTAATTCATTTATATTTTAATGTAATGTACGGTTTTTTAAGGACGGTGTATAAATGTAACGTATCTTTCATGCATACGTACTAATTCATTTGTGTCGATAAGACAGTTATTCGTTTGATAGCCTTAGACATCAGTGTGCCTAAGGCTTGCAACGTTTGTACGCTCGCTGGTCTGCTCATATTTTCTACATTGCCAAAGTGAAGTCCAGTTAGAAACCCTTCCAGGTGACGTGGACTTGGCTGGCTCAGCGAATCGAATTAGGTCGGGCGCGCGATGGTATCGCTGCAACGACGCCCGCGTCGCCCACCCGATAACAACGTCTGCAGATACTAGCTTCTGAATCAGAGGCAAAGCTAGCCGGGCAAAACTCACTTTATTCTATGAGCATTGGAAAAGTAAAGAATAAAATTCTCGGAACCAAAATAGTGTGTTTGAAATTAAATTTGAAATGTGAGAACGGATATAATAATGTACTGTCACCCGATCACAACGTCTGCAGATACCTTCTGAGTCAGAGGCTATCCGGGGCAAAACTCACTGCATTTGTGCATTGTAAAAGCAATGAATAACATTCTAGGTTCCTAAATAGTGTGTATGAAATTAAATTTGAAATTAGAAGAGGGATATAACGATGTATTGTCATCCGATAACAACGTCTACAGATACTACTTTCTGAATCAGAGGCAAAACTAGCCGGGGAAAAACTCACTTTACAATATTATGAGCATTTGAAATGTGCTGACTGAAATGGTCTGAAACAAAATAACTAATGTAAGTAATTCAATTTGAAATGTGAGGAGGGAAACAACGATGTATCATCATCCCATAACAACGCCTGCAGATACTCATTTCTGAATCAGAAGCAAGAGCTAGCCTAGGCATTTTTTTTCTATGAGCATTGGTAAAAGTAACGAAATTAAATGTTTAGAACCAAAATAGTTCTGAAATGGAAATAAATGTGAGAAAAGAAATAATGACGTACTTACCATCATTTATACTTATTGGAACTGTGACTTATTTATTACTATTGTGTCTTCTGAATCAGCGATTCTGAAGAGTAAATTAGTAACGTTTTTTTTCCATTAGCAGTTATTTCAGTCATAACAAATTATTATACATTATAAAGTTACGTTTTGTGTTTAACTCTATTTCTATTATGGTGATATATGTAATTCAATCCAGGTACAGTATTACAAGTATTAAAAATGGAAACGCTAGTAGTGTTTTTAGTTGGTAATAAATATTGGCCTTTCACATCTGTTATTCGATGATTTATACAACGTTAGTAACCTGATATTTATGGGAGGACGCTGCAGTGCCTGGGACATTGTTAGGTGAATTAGGCTTGCCAAGCACCTAAACCAATAACTCAGTAAAGTCAGCTATATTCGGAGGAAATAACATGTCAATACAGATACCACGTCTGAAACTGAATAACCCACGGGATTTTCACGATGTTTTCCTTTACCGTTAAAGCACCTCTTAAATGTACATATACATTTTTCATGAAACAAAAACTCATTGGTGCATTTTATTGGTATAAGTTAACAAGACATGATCATTTATAAGACAATGTGGAATTATGTTGATCTATTCGGGTATGTGTGAATTACTAGCCTACTATTGTTAATTTCTTTTAATTTGTCCTTTGTAAACCACTACTGTGTATCATACATATAAGTGGAAACTTATTAATAGCCACTTATTATTATACTTATAACTATTGTGTATCTTGTGCTGATAGTTTCCCTAAGATGAATAAATAAATAAATAAATAAATAAAAATACAAAATATATGCTTCAAAGTTAACAAACTAATTTAATTTATAAATCATGTTCAACTTAAAATAAAGCCGTTTGCCGTGGAGTACAGCTTACCGAGAATGAATTAAAAATCAGCTTCAGAAGATGGACATCAAGAAAAGGCACAAAGAACGAGGAGGTTCTCAAATCGTCTCTATTTTTTTCATCTCTTTTAAGTTTCGGTATCTATACTTTTGTACATACTACTTACTCACTCCATTGGCTCAAGGACCCAAAGTGAGTCTTGGCTTCCGATACGAAAACTCACCACTTTCTTTGTCGATATTAGTAACAACAAATTATGCAGTATAATATGTAAACCTTCTCCGCTCTACTGTTTCCAATGCCTATGTTCTTCGCTTATTACTTTCCATTTGATGACGACTCCTTTAATAGTCCACGGAAAGGTTTTCCGTGTCCGTGCCTTATCTACTCTTTTCTCATTTAAATAAAATCGAGGCGGCCACTCGATGACGTGTTTTGCTTCGAATTTGCATATTTGTTAGCTGGGTTTTCTGTGCAGGAATTTACCGTGGAAAACTCTAATCAAAGAAAATATATTTTTATACAAGGTTATTTGTTTCTGTGTCAGTTAATGGATTCGATTATTGATGGATAAAAAGGTAGTGTGTTTATGTTTAAATGTCCAGCAGTGGACTTATATAGATTGTGACGATGATGATGATGACTTTGAATAGTCACTTTTGTTTTATATTCTATACCCATTTTTGTAACAATTTTTTTTGTGCAATGTAGATTACAAGATGGTTATATTGTTATTTTAATCGGTTTTAATTAATAAATCAGGCCAGGTGCTTATCGAGCCACGCGAAGTTTATGTTTTAGAGGGAGGAGGGGGGACGTTCGAAAAAAGATTAAAACTTTAATATTTCGCAAACAGAACTCTAAATCGAAAGATTGTCTTCGCAACCCCTAAATGGTATAAATGAAGTATCGACACCATACGATGGGAAAATCAAGAAAAAAAAGTTCATCCCCACCTTACGTGTACCTTATGTATACCCCAAATTAATTAGTTTTACAACATTTTTTATAGCGTTATAGCTTGTTATTTTAAATTAGCAAAGCGGACGTCACCGCGTCCGGATATACAGACAGACAGACTGACTGATAAAGCGAAACTATAAGGGTTTCTTGTTTTATCATGAAACCATAAAAAATAACTTTGACTTAATCATAGTATTCATATTTTAGTGACAAATAAATCCCAGCATTTACCTATCGCTCTTGATATATGCGTTATTTGTCTTTATGTTAGCAAGAAACACATTGATTCGATTTAAATTACGATAAAGTCATGTACACAGCGTGGCGTCGCAGATAGAGTGTTTTATTTTAGTGTTTTCCGAGCTCTCAATTTTAGTGCAGCACGTATTTCGGTCGATTAATTCGGTCTTAGACACCGGACGGGAAGAAATCTCGACTTAAATTTAACTTTAGAACTGTAGGTATAGAAATAAACGATTTTCCAAAATGATGGATTGATACCGCGTTATCATACATTTGTAGAATAGCACAGACATTTATGGCTTTAAGATAGTATAGCTCATAGATAAACATAACTAATTAAATGGCCAATATAATAACCTGACCCAATGGATATTTATATTATATAAAACTAGACTACCACTGACGGGTTGGGGGGTGAGTACGAGAAAAATCTAAAACTGATGATGTTGCGCGCGAGCAACCTAACCTCGAGTCTTTTAAAACAACCCCCGCGTGCTGCGAAGCAGCTCGCGCACAACCCACTCACTAGTTTCAAATATATAACTAAATCAGCACTCGTGTAATCGCCGACGACGTGTTGCGGCGCAAGGGATTACATGACAGGTGACCCTTGAACCGCTTGAACTTATCCCTTTCATCAAAAATTAACTCATGGTGGTCTCAAGGCACTCCGTGGGGATCGTCTTCTTCTTCTTCAGCCCAGTTTTACCCATTTTTGGGTGTAGGCCTCTTTATGCGTCTTCCATTCAACCCGATTCTTCGCAATACGCCTCCAGATCTTGCCCACGATTTCGGTGATGTCCTCTGTAAGAGCATTGACTGCCTCCCTATTAGGGACCGTCACCATAAATCTCACATTATTATAAAATAATTAATGATGAATTTTGTGCTCCAATTGAACTCTTAACGCCAATAGAAATATTAAGTTACTAATAACATCTATATACAATCCTACTTATATATTGCATAGGTATGGTATTGAAAGTATCTGTGCTGATTACTTTAGTAAGTAGACATTTTATTTCGGGCAAAAATAAAGCCGAAATACAACCCGAATATACCCAAGCCCCACTGAAATCGACTAAAAGACAGCTGGATACTGTAAGCTACCCGGTTTTCTTTTGTCCGGTCAACTGTCTAAGTTTTTCGATTAAGTTCGAAGAAAACTAGTTTTTTTTGTCTTATTAAGGTACAAATGTTTTTAGAAACTGCACTTCAGACTTTGTTAACCTACTTATCATGGACATAGAGCTCTATAGTAGGCTGTCCCCATATTACTCTATTATTGTAATGTATTATCTACTAATCATCATCATTTCAGCCGTAAAACGTCCACTACTGAACACAGGCCTCCGTCATGGATCTCCATGGGGGGTAGTTGCCATACTCACCACGCTTGGCAGGCGGGTTGGCGAGCGCAGTACGGGATGTTGATACACGGATAGACGCTGCTGCCCATCTTCCGAAAGTATCCCTTAGCAGGCTCTTACTGCATCCATGGGCATGAGAGGAGGGGGAACATGCTACTGCCGGCACCCCACGGTTATCTAATGATAGGTATGTGTGAATTATTGTATTTGCAATACAAGCAGATTGTCATATATGATTTTCCTCGTATGGGAAGTATGTATTTAATAAATGTATCTAAGTTTTCTATTAACCATGTGTTTTCCATACAAGTTTTGCTTAGTTTGGGACTATGTGTAGTGTCCGGCATTATTTATTTTCATATTAATATTTAGTATATGTATCGTGTACCGTGGGGTGCCGGCAGTAGAATGTTACCCCTCCTCTCCTAAACGTGGATGCAGTAAGAGCCTGCTAAGGGATACTTTCGGAAGATGGGCAGCAGCGTCTATCCGTGTATCAACATCCCATACTGCGCTCACCAACCCGCCTGCCAAGCGTGGTGAGAATGGCAACTACCCCTCATGGATATCCATGAGGGAGGCCTGTGTTCATCAGTGGACGTTTTATGGCTGAAATGATGATGATGATGATGATATGTATCTATCACGAAAATATGATCTATTTTGCTATCCCTACAAAACCATTTTTAGTAGTCCGAGATAAATATATGTACATATATTATAGTTATTCTACTGTAATCTCTTATCCTTTCATACACTTCGCCTCTAGTTCCGGCTTTGCCCACTCATCCAATCCCTACTAGCGCTGGACAAGTGCTATATAAATATCTAACGGGATCAGGGGATTTCGAAAAGGAAATTGTCTTTGAGCATCAAGAATATGGTTTTATGTAAGGAATGAACTTATCGTGTAAAAATGTCGAAAATGGTGCTGGAAATACATTTGAATGTAATTTTATTTATTTATTTATTTATTTATTTATTTTATGGGTATCTTATCAATGTTTCGCGTAGCTGTATATTAATAAGCTGCCCAAGCTGTTAACAACTCTTCTACTAGACTCGTAAATTCTTATCTGATATTATTGAAAGCTCTGGATGAATCTACATACGAATGGCACAGTAATAATTTTATGATTTTCTTTTCTAATGCCATGGAAGAGCACAGTCAAAGTACTTCTTTCTCAATTTTGTATATTTGCCTCGATAAGCCCGGCAAACCATGATTAAGATAAAAGGACGAATGTGAGACGAGACGCAGGTGACGAAACGGACCAGTCTTTGCAAGTGATTGTGTAGTTACGGACATTTTATTCAATAAACTAGATGTGTACATTTTTATTTAGTGATCATATAAACGGTTGTCACCGTGCCGTGAGGTGCCGGCAGCAGAGTGTTGCCCTCCTCTCGTTGATGCAGTAATAGCCTGCTAAAGGATACCTCCGGAAGATGGGCAACAGCGTCTTTCCGTGTATCAACATCCCGTACTGCGCTCGCCAACCCGCCTGCCAAGCGTGGTGAGTATGGCGACTCCCTCATGGAGATCCATGAGGGAGGCCGACTGCCTGATATTCAGTAGTAAACGTCCACACTGAACACCTTCAGTAGTGGACGGTGGTTGTGTAGTGAGTGGTTTTACGGCTGAAATGATGATGATGATGAAACGAGTGTCTAGATAAAAAATGACGTAAACCAGAATATCTTGAGCAGCGTCATCTCATTAGTATGTTATCCAGTCTCATATTATACCGTATAGATGCCCACAGGCTATCTGATGATAAAGAATTCATGATACTATATTTACATAGTCGTTGACATGTCCCACTGAAATAAAGGCCGAACGTCCCATAAACTCCTCGCAGCATCATGTTTTACCGCGATAAAAAATAAGCAAGAAAACATATTTTTATAAGTATGTACGTAACTTAAGGTGAGGTACATGTCAAACAGTTAACTCTATAACATCTATTATAGATGATTTAAACACCAGCGTCACCAGCCCGTGGGGTTCCGGCAGTAGAATGTTATCCCTCCTCTCATGCCCGTGGATGCAGTAAGATCCTGCTAAGGGATACCTGCGGAAGATGGGCAGCAGCATCTTTCTGTGTATCAACATCCCATACTGCGCTCGCCAACCCGCCTGCCAAGCGTGGTGAGTATGGCAACTACCTCTCATGGATCTTCACGAGGGAGGCCTGTGTTCAGTAGTGGCCGTTTTACGGCTGAAATGATGAAGAGCCTGTACTGTCCCACTGCAGGGCAAATAATTATAATATATATATATATATATTATTAAAAAAATAATTACACATATATACACTTGTAATATATGCAACGCTCCTTTATGAATTGGCGATATATGAAATCAAAGAACTGTACATTTTTAAGGGAGGTTCTTAACACGACCTAATTTTTGTTCAGCCAAGCAAGTAGCGGGCCAAGTTTCCGTTACCTAATTAACTAAGCCCGCGCACTTAAGACGGCTGACTCCATTATGAGACCTAAAAGCAAAATATGAGAGATGCTGCAGAGGAAAATTGTAGACGGCGCTTCTCAGTCGGGCGCATGATTGGTCATGAGATATTCAAAGGATGAGCCGTTTTGGCCCAGTAGTAGCATTTACCCCCGACTTTCGATACGCAGGTTCAATACCGGCTGTGCACTTATGGATTTTTATTTCTTTTATCATCATTATCATGGATCTGACGAGCGGTTGTTGCCATACTCGCAAGCGGCTTGGCGCAAAAAAAACGGGATGTTGATACATGGAAAGACGCTGCTGCCTATCTTCCGGAAATGTAGCCCGTGGATGAAGTAATGAAGGAGTTAGCCAAGGGATAGCAAATTCCTTCATTACTTCAACCACGGGCAGGAGAGGGGGGGTATTCTACTGCCGGAACCCCAAGGTACATTATATATAATAGAATAGATGTGAAAGGCCATATATACTCGTAACAATATTTAGAGTTTTTTTTAAACTTTCGCGATCACAACTCATTAATAACATACATATAACCAGGTATTTATCGCGTAAATTACCTTTATTATTTCCCTACGTTTCGCTTGTATTGCACCAAGCATGGTCCCGGGAAGACTTAATAAATAATAAAGGTAATTTACGCGATAAATACCCGATTATATGAATGTTACTAATATTTAGAGTTTTTTTAAGAAGAAAAATACTTATTGCAGTACTAGTTTTTAACCCAAATAAGTAGCTTATGTTTCTGTAAAATCTCGAAAAATGCTAATCCTTATGCTTCTGAGCGTTCATGAATTAATTGTTACTTAAATGACGCGGGCATGTTAACCCTATTCCATTTCGGCGAGTAGGGTGGCTCGCTACTGTTGGTACGTACTCGTTTGCGCTGAATCTTCCTTTAATTTAAATAATCAATGAGTTATTATTGGCGCGTGTGGGGTTGATATCGCCATAGGTACAGGTAATCGTATTAACCTTAATTAACTATTTTTCCGCTATGGGGTGCCGGTAGTAGAATGTTATCCCTCTCATGCCCGTGGAAGCAGTAAGAGCCTGCTAAGGGATACCTCCGGAAGATGGGCAGCAGCGTCTTTCCGTGTATCAACATCCCGTACTGCGTTCGCCAACCTGCCTGCGAAGCATGGTGAGTATAGCAACTACCCCTCATGAAAATCCATGAGGGAGGCCTGTCTGTGTTTAGTAGTGAACGTCTTACGGCTGAAATGATGAACTATTTTTCCGCTATGGGGTGCCGGTAGTAGAAAGTTACCCCTCCTCGCATGCCCGTGGATGCAGTAAGAACCAGCAGCGTCTTTCCGTGTATCAACATCCCGTACTGTGGTCACCAACCCGCCTGCCAAGCGTGGTGAGTATGGCAACTACCCCTCTTGGAGATCCATGAGCATGTATTCAGTAGTGGACGTTTTATGGCTGTAATGATGAACTATTTTTTCGCAATTGTTATTTTTCAGACTGTATTCCGATCTCAAATATTTTTTTAATGACACAAAAAATATGTAACATTTAAAATTAAGAATGAAATATTAGAAAACGCGTTAGATAAACTTTTTTAGGGTTTCGTAGTAAAACAATAAAATCTTTACAATTCTGCTTTATACATATGTCTGTCTGTCCATCGTCCGTCACCGGCTTTGCAAGGAGACTTCAAGGAGACAGGCTCGCTCCACTATATGAGTCACTCACTAACTCATATAGTGGAGTGAGCCTGTCTCTTTTTATATTTTTGTTCATAATTTTCTGTGAAACCAAAAGCGTTGTTTCCAATGACTACTGAACCACTTTGAATTCCCTTTGGATGCAAGAATTAAAAAAGATGGCGTCTTACATTTATTATTCAAATCTAAGTCTAAGTCTGAACGAACTAAGGTATTTTCCCTCCAAGATTCAAACGACAACACCATAAGCCCCGCTTCATCGCTATGAGGCAAGTTTACATCGGACTTTGGGGGAACTTTCATAAATAGGCTTTTCCGTGTCCCTATGAATTAGTGGCGACCTCATTAACCTATATAAGGAAACTCATGATACTGCGTTAATAAATAAAATGTAACCCTCTAACTAGATTCATAATGATAGACATAATCAACTACAAAAAACTGACTTTTGAACTTGATGATGATGAAAAGTACGTAGGTATGACGTTAAGTGATATGTACATCTTAACCTGTATGTCTCGATTTCATGATGATAGTTAAATAAATAATGATTTCTTCTTACAACAAAAAAAACTGACTGAAAAAAACCTGAATGCTAAAGAGTAGTATGTAGGTAGGTATGACGATCATCTTAGCTATCTCTCAGCATTGACCCATAAAGTTTTAATAACAAAGAGTTTCTATAAATATGTATATCTATGGTCTTCTTCATCAGTTCCACTTTACCAAATCATACTTTCTGAATGGAAACGCTTGATTTGTTCCTGAGAATATCAAAAACCCTTATAAAATTAGAGGAGACACTTCAATCCTATCCTATCCCACTTCCTACTTATATAAAAGTGAAAGTAAGAATGTATGTATGTATGTACATATGTTCCCTTTTCACGACAATACCGCTGAACTGATTTGGATGAATTTTAGTACAGGAGTAGATTAGACCATGGAAACGGACATAGGCTACTTTTCGTTGCGTAAGTTAAGTCAGAAGGGGTTAAACTGGGGGATGAAAGTTTGTATGGAAAAAAATATTAAACACATGTTTCCGCGCTAGTTCTAGCGTAGTTGTAGGGTAGTAGTAGTACAGTAGTAAACATTGTAAGAATAGCGGAAACCAATTTGGATTTTTTTTTTTTTATTCTTAATTTTATGACCTTTGAACTACAAGTTCATGCCGAATTTGGATATAATGGTGTGATAAAAAGGAGGCATGTACCCAACAGTGGCTGAATGTGGGCTGATAGATTGCTAGAAATAAGTGTATAATAATATTTTTCTTTATGCCTCTATGATAATGTTGAACCTTAAATCTTAAAACCTTTTGGCTTTTCATGTGATTTTTCACAAGGATAATGTACCTTCTGTGTAAAACTAGACGGAGAAAAACAGCGAAGTTAAAACAATGATTAAGCTTATGAAACGATGAAAGATAGAGCACGTCGCACACTTAGTTAAGTAAACGATTTAAAACATTTTCTTGGTCTTGAACGTACGTTTTTGATAAGAAAATGTATGACTAGGAAAACTAAGTACTACCTTAGCTAAGAATATAGAATTCATTAACTATCATCTACGTGATTACGGGTTGTTAATATATTGGAGGTTATTTTTCTGACCTTTATTTGTGTAGTTTACGCACGAAAACAGCCTCGTTTTCACATTTATATTAAGTTGGTTTTGTCCACTCATATGGTGGAATGGGCTTCAAAGTTATGTTCTAACAATAGTCATAATTTAGTTATTTTAAAAAGTGACATTTAATTTAAGATTCTCTGACATAGCCAAGTGTACTTTATGTTCCTACGGTGAAATTAATGAGTATGTGTTTTACAGAAGAAAAAGCTAGACAAGGTAAAAGGCTCTCGACGTTAGCAATTTCAGGTAAATTTTAGACTGAAGAAAACCGTGTATTTTATGTATTTGTTACTGAGTCACGAGTAAAACGTCTGACTCGGAATACCATTTCACTATTTACAAATGAATTTCGTTACGCGCATCAGTCGTATAGAAATACGTTTTTGTTGATACATTAAACGAATGAATATGTTTGAGCTTTGTGCTAGTCTAGTACTCGATTGCACCAAAAGCAACGAGTACCGATACGATCGTAACAAGTGCTAGGTAGTAACGAATACATACCGTGGGGTGCCGGCAGTAGAATGATATCCCTCCTCTCATGCCCATGGATGCAGTAAGAGCCTGCTAAGGGATACCACCGGAAGATGGGCAGCAGCGTCTATCCGTGTATCAACATCCCATACTGCGCTCACCAACCCGCCTGCCAAGCGTGGTGAGAATGGCAACCACCCCTCATGGAGATCCATGAGGGAGGCCTGTGTTCATCAGTGGACGTTTTATGGCTGAAATGATGACACAACTAATTGTTACTTATACAGCTCTGGTAAATTTATATCATCACGGGTCGCCTACTGCGAGTGGAACAGTGATACTAATGACTAATTTTAACTCATAAGCTTTATATTGCTTACTTCTCAAAGTCGCGATGAATCCCGAAGGGCTGTATCAGCTAATAGAGCAACACACATGGCCCAGCAATAAAATCTTAACCGACACGTGACGGTATTTCATGGCAGAATACGCTACGTAAGGCTACGTGAGGATGAGATACTCTGTAATAATGTAGTTCGCTCTTTTGTACCGAAATTATTTTGAAGGAGTCGCACGTCTTGTCATAAAATACAGTCCGTAATATTGTCGATTATATAAAAATAAATGGATTTAGGTCACGTTTTGTCTATCTATCTGTCGGAAATTTGTACAAAATATCAAACAGATAAAAAAAAAAGATAGGCATAATTCTAATTTCTAATCTCACTCACGGTTTAATGCTTAACAAGGTTATATTTTACCGTGGGGTGCCGGCAGTAGAATGTTACCCCTCCTCTCATACCAATGGATGCAGTAAGAGCTTGCTAGGGGATACCCAAAAATCCTCCGGAAGATGGGCAGTAGCGTCTTTCCGTGTACCAACATCCCGTACTGCGCTCGCCAACCCGCCTGCCAAGCGTGGTGAGTATGGCAACTACCCCTCATGGAGATCCATGAGCGAGGCCTGTGTTCAGTAGTGGACGTTTTACGGCTGAAACGAAGGTTATATAGGTGTTAACTTGCTAGTGGTTTTCGAGATTTATAAGACAAAATGTACCCTTAATGATAACATGTTATGTCCTGTTTGGTCATAAATGTTGAATAATAAAAGTGATCTTTATATATGTGTACTCGCCCAAAGAAGAGTAAGCCTTTGACTACCAAGCCTTAGGCCACAAAAACATGTATTTTACTTGTCTTTTTTAAACTTTCGCGATCACAACACATTTTTAACATACATATAAACGGGTATTTATCGCGTAAATTACCTTTATTATTTCCCGACGTTTCGCTTGGATTGCACCAAGCATGGTCCCGGAAAGACAGTCTTCCCGGCACCATGCTTGGTGATAAATACCCGTTTATATGTATGTTAAAAATGTATTTTACTTATTAAGTTATAGGACTAAACCTGCGTTTTCTCATGTTTTTTTTATTACGGTACTCTTTTTTTTCCCAGACAATTTCTTGCATGGAAAGGTGCCATTCTCCTTTGCCATCTCGTCCGCTGCGGGCAGTTTATAGCGGAAGAGTTGGCACATTACTCAATTTGGTTCATCAATTTAGCTGTGGTGTTCTTATTTTAAATAGACTTGTCAAAACGGCCTTTAGGGCCGTAGAATAAACAAGTTTTTATTTGAATCACCCGAAGAAACTAGCTTTTCCGTAAAGGAATTTTTAAGAAACTCTGCTGATGATGATGAAAATTAAGATATGAATCAATATGCAAGGGAAGTATAAACTCTAGGCACACATGCTATTCCAAGGCTCTTTCTAACGTGTCGCTGAATCCACCCTGGCAGTAAACTGCACATGTTACTGGAGCGACCAACTCTGATCTTAGTCGGCACAGGACGGCTGGTACACAGCATCCAGCCGTCCGTGCGGTACTGCCTCAGGAACAATCACTGGATTCCGAGCGAAGGTACCTACTACCTAGAGTTGTGGCTTGGGCCGTATTCAACGCGGACATGCTGATCGTTGTTCTCTCGAAATATATTTCAAAAGTGTGCAAAAAGTGAACAATTCTTCTTGGAACTTACACCAAACTGTGCCGCTATGTTTCTGTTATCCGGTTGCAAAATTTCTTAAAAAATAAACAATCCTAACTAAAGTTTTCGTCAAAATAAATTCAAAACCGTACAGTGTTATTAAATTTGTCATCGTTCAAACAGTGGGTTTACCCACACAATAGGCGTTGTGAGTAAGACAAAAGGCAGTGTGAGTCATCGCCCCCAACGGATGCACTGTTAAAACTGCAGTTAAATAGTATTGGATGCTGTTACGCTTTTTCGAGTGGTATTTCAATCGCTTCAGTAGCCGTGTGGATTCCGCGTTCCGCTATAGACCCTCCTCGCTGAGTACCCTGGTTCGAACCCAACAAAAAGCAATCTATCTTTTTGCTTTTTTAGTTTATTTTTTTGGAACACTACAATCTGTGTTTGATTTTTATAAGGGTTTGGCTGCTATATTATTACAACACAGCTACTACAATGGCAAAATGCTCAGCGTGTGGCAAATTTCTTTCAGCGACGGGTGCCGTTGCTTGTAACTCTTGTCCGTCGCTTTATCATAAAGCATGCGTAGGCCTACAAGATATAGGCGTCATAAGCAGAGTTTGGTCTTGCCCTGAGTGCAGAAGAAAACTGAAAAGAGGAGGCGATAATACTTGTACGCCTGTTAGATGCGCAAGTGAGTCAATAGTGGAGGACAGTGCGACCCCATGTGTGTTGCTTGCGGGTTCACCGATGATCCAACCCAATCTTGTAGATGAGTCTAGTCACCGAGATCTATGCCGTGAGATAACCCTGTGTCTAGAAGAAGTACGTGCATTTCGCAAGGAATGCTTGGATGAAATGCGTGAATTCCGAAAGGAAATGTCAGAGTTTCGACTTTCGGTGGCTGGTATAACGGCGCGTTTAGACAGCCTAGAACAAAGATTAGAGGTGTCAGAGCAAAGGGTAACATCTCCTGCGACTGAGGTGGTTGCTGAGTTAGAGCGTACCGTAACACAACTTAAACAGGACATCAATGAACGCGATCAGGACCTTCTGCAATCGGATCTCGAGATCGGACATCTTCCAAAGGAGAAAGGCGAAAATATTCAGCATACCGTTTCTGTTCTCGCCGCCAAGCTCGGAGTGACGCTGGAAGAGCGAGACATTGTCTTTGCGGAACGTGTAGGCGCTGTTCAGGGGACAGCGACTGGAGGCGCAGCACCGCGTGAACGACGCGTAGTGGTGCGATTGGCAAGGCGTCACTTACGAGACCAGCTTTTGCATGCAGCACGTGTACGACGCACAATCTCCGCTGCCGATGCTGGTAGGGCTGGTACGGGCGGTCGCATCTTTATCAACGAACGTTTGACGCGAACTAATCGACTTATCTTTCATCGTGCCCGCGAAGAGTGTCGTAAGCTTCAATGGCGCTACTCCTGGACGAAACGCGGCCGTATATTCGTCCGACAATCTGAAGGGAAGGCTGCTCACCATATCCGGCAGGAGGAGGACTTTGCGCGGGTTTTTGGAGCTGCTCATGTTTGTCCATAATTAAAATATTTGTTGATATAAGCATAGGCTCCTATAATTATTTTAATGTTTTTATTGTTTTTATGTACCTAATTGAATGTGCGTTAATTTTAGACTGTCAATATGCTCTGTTATTTTGTAATTTTAGCATAGTTTTTATTATTATATATGGCACTTGGTTCTTCTGCTTATGGTTTACTTTCATATTTGATTTTTGGTAAACTACTTAAAATCGGTTTGTATAACCCAGGTTCCCTTGGAACAAACCATGACAATTTTGTGGCTTCCATAAGTCGGCACGATCTGAATATTTTGGCAATAAACGAAACTTGGCTTCAAGATGGCCAGGATGGCCGTGCGCCTAATCTACCAAATTATATATTGCGTCACATACCTAGATCAAGAGGTAAAAAGAAAGGTGGGGGTGGTGTTGGTTTCTACATAAAGCGTGGCATAAACGCGAGGACAATACCTCACCCAGTTGCTCCGCACCACGCTCATGTTGAACAATTCTGGCTTACTGTGACGATTAATGGCAAGAGGCTTGCAATCGGTACGGCCTATAGGCCGAATTGGATTGGAGTCGATACGTTCTTTGATGCGCTTACAGCTACAGTTAACTCGCTGCCTAGCTACGACCACTTGATTATATTGGGAGATTTCAATGAAATTAAAACGAAATCAAAGTTTGACTCATTTCTAATTAGTTTTGGACTTACACAGGTAGTCGATTCTCCCACTCATTTCACTGAGAAATCCCAATCACTTATCGATGTCGTATGTACTGATTTGCGTGTCAGGAGCATCAAGCTTGATCATGTTGGTAGATTGCACGGTCATTGTTTGGTCGCATGTGACTTTCTCATAAAGCAAGAAAAAACTGTACCAATTTCATTAACTTATAGGTCATTTAAGAATATCGATGTAAGCAAATTTAACGATGATTTACAGGCAATACAATGGAATCAGATAACAGCACTTGACGACGTTAATGAAATGGTAAAAAAATTCAACCGAAATTTACTTGAACATTTTGATTTTCATGCACCCATCAAGTCATCTGTTTTTAAAAGCCGATCTTATCCATGGATTACGGACACAGTAAGGATAATGATGAAACTTCGTGACGATGCATTAGCTGACTATCATCGAACCAAAATTGACACTAAAAAAATGTATTATAAGAGTTTAAAGTCCACTGTTAACCAGGCAATTTATTTTGAAAAAGTAGCATATTTTAACCACAGTATTAACAGTACTATACACTGTCCTAAACTGCTATGGAAAAACCTTAAAAAAACCCTTTTACCTAATAAGAATGTTGAACTGCCCTCTGATTTTAATGACCCAAATGCTATAAATGTCCACTTTTTAAATATTCCTGGGGTCCCTCTTGTATGCAATGCTCAGTTAGCCTACTTTAAGTTGCATAAGTTTAGTGATGCTGTATTTCATATAGATCCTATAAGTCTTGACGCAGCAGGTAAAATAATTCGTAGGTTAAAATCAAACGCTGAAGGGTGCGATCACATTAGTCTGACGATGTTAAATCTCTCATTGCCCGATACCTTAGAAGCGATAACGTCATTGGTTAATACGTCGATCATATCAGCAACCTTTCCAGATTTTTGGAAATTAGCCATCGTCCGTCCATTACAAAAGGTGTCTAACCCTACTGAACTTAGAGATCTTAGACCCATAAGTATCTTGCCTTGTTTGTCTAAAATCTTAGAAAAGGCAGTCTGTACTCAACTTACAGACTACCTTGAGAAAAACCAAATACTCCCGGAGTTGCAATCAGGTTTTAGAAAGGGACGTAGTACTGTAACTGCACTTCTTGACGTTACTGACAACATACTTTGTGCTCAGGATGAGGGCATGTGCACTCTACTTGTGCTTCTTGATTTTTCAAGGGCTTTCGATTCTTTGGATATAGAATTGCTGCTTGCCAAGATGAAGTTCTATGGGTTTGACTGCGATGCGTTGAAGTGGTTTAATAGTTACTTAACTAACCGCTACCAATGCTTAAAACTAGCACCAAAGGCAAAACTCTCCCATAAGTTACCTGTAGTCAGAGGCGTGCCACAGGGATCCATCTTGGGACCTATCCTTTTCATTTTGTACGCAGCTGATCTGGGACTGCATATACATCACTGTCAGTTCCATGTTTACGCAGATGACACGCAGATCTATATCTCCTGCAAGCCATCTGAGATAGATAAAGCCATCGGTAAACTCAATGCGGATTTAAAAAGTATAGAGCTTTGGTCTAGAAACAACTGCCTTTTACTAAATCCTGACAAAACCAAGTACCTGATCTTTGGCAGCCAATATCAGGTGGCTAGCCTTAAGCCACTTTCAACGGTCTTGCTTATGGATAAGCCCATACAACGTGTTTATAAAGCACGTAATCTTGGTCTTTTAATGGACTGTTCTCTGAGATTCGAGGAACACGTTGCCGAGACGGTTCGGGGCTGTTTCTTTAAGTTAAAAATTCTTTATAGAATGAGACCTTTTATTTCAGAAGAACTTCGTATCAGATTAGTAGAGTCACTGGTCCTCTCCAAATTAAATTACACGGACGTTGTTTTCGGGCCGCGGTTACTAGCCAGGACGAAAACTCTGATACAGCGAGTACAGAATGCTTGTGCGCGTTACTGCTTCAATATACCTTTTAGAAGTCATGTTAGCCCTTTTTTGAATGCCAAAAGTATTCTGAAAATGAAGCACAGACAAAAACTCCATTTGGCATGTTTACTTTTCGGAGTTATGAAGCACAACGAGCCCAAGTATCTGTTTGATAAATTAAAAAGTGTGTCTAGCCTAAGATCCTGCGTGCCACGTCAACGCTCGATGCAGCTGCTCTCACAGCTACATAGGACAGCTGCCTTTAGAGGCAGTTTTCGCTACGCTGCATCGAAGTGTTGGAATAATATTCCACCTCCACTTAGGAACCTGCAGAGTATTTATGGTTTTAGATTAAAGCTTAAGAAACATCTTTTACACTGGCAGATGATGCAGGAAAGCCTTTTGCATGACACAAGTGCCATATAATATATATAATACAACACAATCTTTATATTTTTTTCGTAACGGATTTGGAGCTAATTGTATAAATATCTTTAATTGATTATTGTCTTTTTTAAATCAATTACATAAATGTTAAATAAATTAATTTGTTCATCAATTATTATGCATTTGTTAAAATTATTGAGATTTTTTAATTTAATACTATTCTAATTTGCATGCTATAATTTGATTGTTTATTTATTTTATTTCGTTTTAATTTTCTGTTTCAATTCCAAGGTTATATTATAATAATAGTTTTATTGTTATTAATTTCGAATAATATATTTTTACTGTTTTTTTTGTTAATGTCTATGTCCGCGTTTTCGAAACGGTCCTTACGGAAGATCAGCGCGGACTGGCCCTGCAGCCCGCAATATGCTGAGTAAGGACCCTTTTGCAGCGACAAACCTATATCATAACTTTATTAAACCTGTATGTAATGTTTGTTTTGTAGTTGCAAATAAATGATTATCTATCTATCTATCTATCTATCTATCTACCCGACTGTTCGTCTCACGGGTTAACTATGACGTGCAGAGCAAGGACGTGGAGGATTTCCTCACGAAGAAGACAGGATACCAACTCAGGGTTGTAAGGTTGTCTACTTACCACAATATGAACTTTAGTTTCTTTATAGTAAGATCTCCAACGGACGAACTTCTAACATTTGTGAGAGTGGAATTCTGCTCTAAATAAGTCAAATTCCGGCGGTTCATCGGACGCTTGCAAGCGGACACCGTGAATTGTCGCTATAAGACGTCATGAAAATCATGAAGCGTCACAGGCGAACAGCCACGACTAACGAATAAATAAACTTCAAAGATAAACTTACATATTCTAATCAGAAGTAAGATGGCTAACACCGTCAACTTTTTCCTTTAAGCAAATGGTTACAGTGAGTCTATTGTTTTGCTTGTGCTGTGGTAGCATGTGACTCGATCCCTCACGGCCGGTATTCGCAGTAAACCCTCGATAAATACGCCGCAAAATTATTCGATTACATCATCGGGATTTGGAATGTGTGCAATCCAGTTTCAGAAGACTTTGCCCATACCACACCATTATTAATTGACCGTACTTTATTGAAATGCAGTCTTAATCGAAAACGATATTGAAAAAAAGAAGAAAAAAATAATTTAAGATTGATTTTCAGATGAAGTAAGATGACGTGTGTGGGCAAATTGGTGAAAGTGAATGAATCGTCAGCGTCATCAACTGATATTCACGCTGTGCGGAATGCTGCTGTGCTTGCGACATTGTAAGATGGATTAGGTTTGCCCAGCACCTATGCTATCCTCTTAGCTTAACCAGCTATAAGTCACAGAAAAGAACAGCCCAATACGTCTGAGGCTAACTAAGCTGTGGGTTTCTTTGCAATATTTTTCTTCACCGTTAGAGCGAGTGTTTATTTGGTATGCACGTAATCTCTTCAAGAAAGAAAAAAGGTTTAGGGAGATGTTGCATGAACAATACGGATGAATAGTTTTTGAATCTATACCTTAGACTTTTCAGTAACGTAGCCCTATTTGTACAAACGTTTAGGAGCTAATCTTGTTATGTTGGTATGTAAGTATACATAATTCTGATTTTTCCCCCTGCATCGACTCCCACCCTGTCGAATTCCTGCCGCATCGACATTGTACAGTATGGGTCCTCTAGCTTTTATTTTACTGAATTTATTAGAAGTAGAAAGTTGATATTATACCTTCTCGTACACTGAAATTATTCCAACTTACTTCTTAATTCAAAAGCCCTTATAATTATTTCACGGAGATACAGTGTTTTCATATTCAGTTTTACTGGAAAATTTAAACTGTGGAAATGCTTATGTAACTGGTACCTAGAAGATATTGTCCATTGAAAATAAGTTTGATAATGAGTTTTCTTGAATTCATGATCTAGAGATAATAACGAGCTATCATCATCATCATCCATAAACTAGTGGGTAGTTACGGGCTATGGATGATGATGATGACAGCTCGATATTGATATTGCTGGGTGTATGTATCTCTTTGTGTACGCCACATAAACCGGTCCTGTGATGTGCTGAGCCAGGAATTTCCCGCTGGGCGAATGTCGTCGAACCATCGCGCCATCGGACGATCAAGACTTCACTGCAAAATTTTGCTTCACCTGCCGCCACCGCGCGTAGCCAAGTGTCCAGCCCCATATTGAGCTATTTCGTATCAAATATTATAGTGAAGTGAATACAGAACTTGCAAAAAGCGTGCGCCCAATCTCTGAAGTTTGATAGAGCAAGCCGGGCTCAGATTTTGCATGATGATTACAGCCAAATATTGATAGTACAATATACCTACTAAGAGAAAATAAAAGTACGAGGAAACCGTACGAGTCCTTATCAATGAAATAACTACGTTGAAAATTGCCAACTATGAGCCACATTCACATAAATTGCGGTTGTGCTAACCACGATTAGTAGTGTAGAGCCCTACTAGTTCAACCGACTATTTCCGGTATGCAGATGGGAACGTATTTTGTAGCTGACATACTATCTAGTGCGATGCGCTTTTGTCGTTTCTTAAAATAAACGGTCTCGAATTGAGAAACTTTGGTCACTACAGAAGACCTGCGCTGTGGTACGACCGGTTCTGCCACAGCATAATTACGCTGAGTAATGACCATTTTTGTCGCATTTTTTTAAACCTAATTATTAATTAATTGTAATTTGTGTGACAAAATAAGCGTATCTTTAGTTTTAAAAGCTCCTTCTTTTTTTCGTCAATAAAAAAAATAAGAAAATGGCATTAAAGATTAGAGTTCAATAATAGTTAATATAAACTTAAGATGATTATAATTTTATGTGTACAAAATTGTTACTATGACTTTGGTGCAAATAAACGGTTACTTTCTTTCTTTCTTTTCTTTCTTTCATTTTCAAATACTCGCAAGCTATCTCTATCTATTTGTAGTAGTAAATACTTCATACTATATCATCTGATTTACCTGTTAAAAATATTTCAAATATCAAGGAAAATTATGTGGTGTTGTAATTAAACAATATAAGAATCAATGAGAAGAAGAAAGAGTCTGATATAATTTGCGAAATCTGGAACCATTAAAAGAATCAGAAGAGAAAGTTAAAGAACTCTTAAATCTAAGAATGTTTAGAATCCAGTTGCAGTTGTGCTAACCACGATTAGCGTAGGGCACCATCGGGTTCAACCGACTATTTCCGGTATGCAAATTAGGATGTATCATGTAGGCTTTACATGCGATCTGGGGCGATGGGCTTTAGTCAATTATCACAGTAGGTGATCGTGGGTAACAAACAAGACTCCATCCGTAAACAACTAGATGTGCGATGAACGCTAGTGAGACAACATCAGAGGTGATCTGTGGTGGCGGGCACTGTTTGTTACATAGTACTTTGTGAACTTGCGCGATCTGTAGACATAATTTAAAACTGCGCCTAGCTTTAGTCACTTAAGGACCCGATTGAGTTTGCACGTGAATACATTAATGTCTGCAAGGGATACGGTTGGATGGAGGAGTGCCGCGGGACGAAATAGGTTTAGAAAAAAAATTATCTGCTACCTTATAGTTAGGTCTTTTATTGAGATAGATACGAGTATACATTGAGTTTATTTTAGAAGTGCCAATTATTTCTGTTTATGTATATTTTATTCGACATAACTTTTAATTTTTTTAACATATGTACATATAAACGGGTATTTATCACGTAATAGTGTGTTGTGATCGCGAAAGTTTAAAATAGACAATTATTTTTCATTATTATTGCTTAAATATGTCCTACTAGTATAAACAATATTTACAGTCATACAATGAATGAACCCTTGACGGTAATTCAATAGTTATTATTTTTAAGGTCTTTGTTACATGATTTCGATTAAAAGCAACCAATCATTCAGTTTGTTCGCTCGATTTCATGTAAAAATGACGTAAATGCCTCAGAGGTGTAATTTAAAAGGTATCAGGTATCACAATTAAAATGAATAACGATGTCAATATAAATAATGTAGGACCAACAAATGCGTGGGCTGCACTAATAAGCAAATAGCTGAATTTATACAGAAAACAGGTAACCTAACAGGTAACATCTGCAACTTTACATATCGGTATAAATAAATAAGCTTTACACATTTAGCCGTTGGGTGTCAGCAATAGACTCTATTACACTCTGATCCACTGAAGAAATCAACAATTGGATCTGTTTCTACTGTTTTTGCCACTCTAATCCATCGATGGATCGTGTCCTCTCCGTTTTTGCCCGTTGATACTGTATGAATCTGCAAAAGGATATCTATGGGAGATGGGCAGCAGCGTCTTTCCGTGAATCAGGGCTCCTACTGTGCTTGCTAAACCGCCTGCCAAGCCAAGCGTTGCGAGTGCCGTATCCACCAACAGCCGCATCATGATCAGTACTTGGAGATCTATGAGGGAGGCCTATGGGCAGTGGATAAACACATTTAGAGATGTTTCATAAGGTCAAAGTATTCGGTAATACATGCAGACGCTGCTATGCCTAACATATGGTTACTTCCCTGTAGATAAAAAGATTAAAGATCAACTTTATTACTGCTGAAATAAACAAGAAAATACTTCACAAAAGTAGTATCTGGCCAACTTAACCTTGTTTGTGATTGTGGAATCATTATTTTACAAGATTAAATAATTATATATACTTGTACATTGTTGGTGGTAATGACAATGTTTCTACCAGTGCAGGTAACAAGCGCTTGCAACCTGCTTTCTAAGAAAATGCACAAGCTTAGTGCCTGTATCGTGAATTATATACCTTATTGTTATATTCTAATTGACTAAAAGATACATATGTATTTATGGCCCCTAATCCCTAATTATGGATTGACTTGGACATTATATATGGGCGGACGATTTAGTCAAGGTTGTTGGACGACAGTATGAATGTGTTTAGAACAGAACCGTTAATGTGGACGTTATTGAGGAGGTCTTAACCCAGCTCATTGGTGTCTCAACGGACTGACATCATGATAGTAATGATGACTTAGAACTTACAAACTTGATAAGCCTTATATCTTTACGATGAATTAAAGTAAAGGTGCCGTGGGGTGCCGGCAGTAGAATTTTGCCCCTCCTCTCTTGCCCGTAAATGCAAGTTAAATCGGCTAAGGGATATCTTATGGTAGGCAGCAGCGTATTTTAGTATATTAATATCCTGTACTGCGCTCGCCATGGCTCCTGCCAAGTGTGGCAAATATGGCAACAACCTCTTCATGATCAGTACTTGGAGATCCATGAGAGGCCTACGTACAGCAGTGGACGTCCTACGGCTTTAATTATGGTAATTAGAAACTCTCAAAAAGTTACATTAAACAGCAAGCTTACGCCTCTGTTTAATTAACGTTTGATATTAAGGTGTTCCCATTTTCATCACCAATAAATTCTGAGAGCACCAAATTTTGAACACCAACTATGAAGAAGTCTCTAGCGATGAGGTTTTGATATAACTAGCTGTAACAAATTTGAAGGTTGTTAACGATAAAGTGAAGTCACTTCACGACTTCATAAAGAACATATTATTTACGTTTTGTGTCATAACATTCTAAGACCTTTATTTCAGTATACTAAAGGCTGATAATACCAAGCTTTAAATTCAGCCTGAGAATATTTTTATTTATGTTCTTACTATTTGTGTGTTTTAATCTACTGATCTATAGGCTATACGTCATTAAATCTGTCGGTGATGTTTTTGTACCTAATATTATATTCTTTTACTTAAATTGTTCATTACATTGTTAATTTGTGACTACTCCTATCGATCTGAAGTGGAATTCGTCATCATTACCTCTTAGAAATTTGATACCTCCGCCTCTTCGGAGCCCGAAAACACTGTCGATACCTTTAGAGCCAAGCTCAAGCAGGAACTCCTGTTCATTCAAAAAACCGAGTAAACATGTTTGGCTCCCACTCACCTACTACTTTGCTCCATCTAAATTGTCTCAATTCCATCTAAAGGTCTTCAATTCTTCACTCGACCCTGTTCTCGTAGCTTGTAACATCCTCAACTTATTTCTTGTAAAAATAGCTCAAACACGGAATAATTCTCTTTTGATGACGTGTCACGAAAAACGCATGGACTGTTGACCACAGAACAATATCCTGCCTGCTTCTTCGTCTTTGTTTTTTTTCTACCTTATATGCCTTAGACGAGATAAATAAGAAGAAAAGAAACTGACTTAGAATACATGCCAAAATACCTTAAAGTGATACCAGCATCATCATTTTATTCACACATATATTAATACTGTATTATACTTCACGGTTATGGGTTTCGATGTGGAATAACTTAGGTAGGAACGTTAAATCTATAATACTACGTTGGTGTTTATTGTATGACATTTTTTTATCCTACACAAATTGTGACATTTTTATTACAAAATTTGCGTTTTTTAGTGATTTCGGATAAATTGTGTGGGTTTAGTACTATTAATTATTTTTATATCACCGTATGTATTTATGAATCTATTATTGTTTTTTAAAATGAGTTTATTTAAGTTTATAATACAGTGATGTCACCCAACCAGGAGCAGTCTGAAAATCAGCGTTGCCCTGTACTTAGTGTAGGGCAACATGGAGCTGAGACTGCCCCTTCTTAGTTTATACCAGCGCAGACGTTCTAGCCCTCTGTCGACGACTTTATGACAACTATAATATTGTTAATCTGTAATTTATTTTTGTTTGGTTAACCATATCCCTATTTTGTTTTTTGTTTACTCACCTAAAATCTTTTTTTTTCTTAATTCCTCTGTGTCGCTTTGTTGTCCTATGTTCTAACTTTAATCTGTAAAGTGCGTCTGTATTCTGTGCTGTGTGTGTACCAAATAAATGCATTATCTATCTATCATCAACCTTCTTCATCCCACTGCTGGGCATAGGCCTCCCTTTGTTTGCCATTCACCTCTGTCGGCCGCTACTCTTGGCCAGTTGTAACCTATGGTCTTCTAAATATCGTCAACCCATCGGCATGGTGGATAATTCAGTCAAAAATAATGATAAATAAAACTATAAGTGTTGCAATTTGTTAACAAACCTTTCACATTGAATTTGGCTTATGTATAAACCTAAATCTTACGACGGCGACGTTAGCAAAGCTGTGCCAAGTACGTAGAAAGGTCAAACATTTGTGGCCACTTCGCAGCTGTTAGGAACCGTGCGTGCTTACATTGCAAGGACCATAACACGCTGGCATGCGGGTAATTAGAGTAGGTGTGCGCGTGCTCCTAAATAGGGTCGTTGGATTTATTGAATGTCTGTAAAGTTGTGGGAGTTATGGGTTTGGAATAATCAACTTGTTCTCACAAAGTTTATTGGCATTGTCGAAACAAGACGTGGCAGTCCTACCTCTTAAATGCCATGACTGATTTCTCCTGAAGGACTCTTTACTTAATTTTGTTGTGGCTTTACTCAAGGCCGTCTAGTCGTGACAAATTTAACACAATACCTCTATTATAGAATCCAGATGATTGACAGAATACTTAAATTTTTGACAGAAAACCACCACAGATTATTCTGTTCCTATTTGCAAAAGTTATTAAAGTTATTCTTCTTTTAATTGAAACTAAATAAGCGCTGAAAAATAATCTCCGCCATATGAAATTAATAGAAGCTAAATTCGAGTGCTTTAACCTTATTTTATAGTAGTCATGACAAAATAAAATAAATTAACCGTTGTGGGACGCCTGTCAGATGTAAACCATTTTATTTTTTTGATTACTCCTAAAATAATAATGTAAATTTGGTACAGTACATTGCTTGAGGTAAATAACGTATATCATTCGCCAAGGATTGATATTAAATTTTGACCATAAGGGGGTAATCAGTACTTGGCAAACCATGAGGGGGGCATTTGTCCAGCAGTGGACGTCCTATGGCTGAGATAACGATGAATATTTCGTATCCGTGTCGTTTTGTAATGATTGCATTCTAAGTGACATTTTTTTAAACATTTGAATGGTTTTATAAAAGAGGAACAATTTTACCTAATTCAAATTGCATACGAGTTGCCCCAATGTCACTTTAAAAGAAACAAATAAACAACCAAGCACTTAAACTTTCGCGATAACAACATATTAATAACATACGTATATCCGAGTATTTATCGCGTAAATTACCTTTATTATTTCCCGACGTTTCGCCTGGTTGCGTATATTGGAGGTAATTTACATGATAAATACTCGTATGTATCTTAATAACAAGCACTTTAATACCTGTTTGATCAGCATGACCACTTTGAGCTAGTCTATCTAGTGGACCTCATGGCGGTTATCAGGCTGATCCTACCAAATAGCTTCGTCCTTAACTTAATATGGACACTAGACGAGTAAGAAATATTATATTCGAATTCATTCTAAAGAGTCTTTCTCGCTCATTCAGTTTTTAAAACATTGACAAATAAAACAATTTTAATTGCAGCAGTTATCTTTGACATTTTTATTAAAAAGTCACCTTTCCAGACTTTTCAAGAAAATTAAAAACTTAAGAAAAATCATCGAGCACATATCTCCTGTCATTTGTTAAATAAATAAAATAAAATATCCAATAGAGGGGAAACAAGGTCATAAGAATTCCGAAACACTAGCGCTTTGCATTAATGCAATGACAACTGTCTCTCGCCATTGACAGTATAATGCCAACCTGTGTACTTTTCTTGTATGTAATATTCTTGTCGGAATTGTTGTTTAGACAAAATAAATGACATATCCTCTCTATTGGGTTTGTCCTCCATGAGAAAAAATTAATGATCTTGACGTGGTCTGTTACTGAGTTGATAAAATCATCATCATCATCATTACAGCCATAAGATATCAACTGCTGGGCATAGGCCTCCCTCATTGACTTAGAGATCCAAGTGCATGAGGGGTTGTTGCCATACTCACCACGCTTGGCAGGCGGGTTGGTGAGCGCAGTTCGGGATGTTTCAATAAATAATTAATAAATAAATAATTAATTTTGTTTTGATAAAATCGATAAATCCTAAATCCGGAAGTGCTACGAAGCCCTGTCGGGCCCAGCCAGAATTCTTGTTAGGATCAGTAATTGATTGAGCGCTTGGAGATTTTAGTAATTCAAATTCTTTAAAAATTAATAAAGCAATTTTAATGTATTTTATGCTCATATTACATTTCCTGCTCCAAATCCATAAATTAATCCTCAATTCACCCCAATACCACAACTACAGCCAGCGCAAATAAAACAATAAATAAAATGCAAAAAGCTTCATAAATAAAACCAATTTTAATAAATGCCCTGCAGCCCCGGCTTTCATATTGCATTTGTAATAAAAGTTAAGTTTTCAGATATAAATTCAGTAGTACGCCTGAACTCCTACGATAAAGCCTAAAATCATACAAATTATTATACTAGTGGAATAATTCTTTGGATTTTTGACAGCGCTATCGAAGTTTTCCCTTTAGGCTCGAAGCCGGCTTTTAATTAAGAGCTACCATATCCACTAATAGCTCGTGTCGAAACTACTTCAAATTATAACACTCGTCTTTTTTGTCGGGGGTTAATAAAAATGAGGATTTTATTATTATATTTCGTACTCTGCAATATTGTGGGTTAACTTTTTATTGTAATCAGTAAGATACTGTAAGATCTCAAATTTGGGGACCACAGTCACTGCTTTCAAATTATCTTTTTATTAATTTAACTGACTGACACATTTCTTTTTTAAGTTTTTCTAAAAAATAAGTTTGAAATGGGGGATCAAATCCGCAGTCCCTTGCAAATGCAAGGGACTGCTTGTGCCCTCAATTTAACTGTGTTCGGAAGCACTGAAAAAAATCCAGCCAATCAAGCATGACATTTTACT
Organism: Pasiphila rectangulata; assembly: GCA_963082625.1. Lineage (NCBI taxonomy): Eukaryota > Metazoa > Arthropoda > Insecta > Lepidoptera > Geometridae > Pasiphila > Pasiphila rectangulata. Next base: position 13,754,592 of record OY720237.1, read on the forward strand.
TGATAGAAAAAAAAATGAATGAAACAATCAAAAACTTATAAAACTAGATTAATCACTATTTATTGTCACAATAAAGGTGAAATGATCAACTTTTCTATAACATTCACTTCATAAAAGGAATAAAGATATCATGATTATGTTATTGTAAACATGGTTTTATTGTAAATGTAAACATACAAATATTTGATTCGAGTATCGAACAGAATCAAATTAATCAAGTTACCAATACACAGTAATCAGGTCCATTGATTGTAGAGATCCCTACCTATCAGTGTTTACATTTAACAGAACTAGATGTCGCAACTAGAAAAATTAGAACGCGCTATCGAAGTGTTTCACCCATTTACTTAGGTCTCGGGTCTAACTTTTTGTGATTTGACCATATACAACTACCACTCCTAAGAGCGGCGCGTACCTAGCTTCACCCTTGTTTGGACTAGCAGCGTATTGAAAGTTGAGACACCCTCTGTAGTTAAATTTGGTTAATTTGATTATATGTTCTTTATTCCATCTTCATGCCCTCTCATTTGACGAAATCCCGCTCACACCCGCTATATTATATTTATCTTTACTTTATAAAATTAAGCATACACATTACTGAAACTACTAAAATACTTGATAACCATTACCACGTTCGTTGTAAATTCAATCAACATAAATCATTGGAATGTTAACCAAACTTGATTGTATTGACAATTACTTTGTTTGATATCCACTAGTTTGGTTACGCGAAAATAATTTTTCGACCCTTAATTGGTTTGCGTTTTGGCGGGAAAAACGGCGGGCGCTCCGCGGGCGCTCCGCGTCAGCGCTAAGTGGATACTGGCTCGGTTTTTACAATGGAGCGTAGCGTGGTATTTACGCTCTATGGAAAGGGTTTGAATGAAGCTTGTCAGTAGAATCATTCATAATGTAGTCTGTGTTCGGGATATACAGCGTAAAAATTATTTTCTATTAATTATTGATTTAATTTTATATAAAAAATACTTTTGTTTGTAATTCAAAATGTATTATCATATATCTACATGTTTTGCGGTATATACATAGTATGTGGTATAACCTCACTATATATAACATAACATTTAGGTGTCTTAGAACAAAATATTTTTTGATCGTAATTATAAAGTGCATTTTTTATGCATTTTTTTTGCGTAATCTTTTTTTTAATTTTAATTTAATCGAATAAAATTATTTTTTCTTGGGCTACGTAAATTTTATTTGTTATTGTCATTGTCAACTTCATTGAGAAGGCTACAAAACAAAGAAGAAGTTGATAAACACCATAGTTTAAAAATGACAATTGTTTTCGTGGAACGATGACTCAGCGATGACTCACTGGTCAGTTTACTTACCAAAACCAAACGACGGCTAAAAAATCTTGGTAAGTAAACTGACCAAAACCAAACGAGCGGATATCATCAAGACAACTTGTCTGTTGCTTATTCAACATAACTTTATTGCCATAATCGTATTACTTTATGTGCTCGTATATAAACAAGTTCCTTGATAGCTGCAAACATTTTTTTTATCAATGTTAGCAAGTTTTTTTTTCAGTGAGGTAAGAAACTCGATATCAGTACAACTGTGAGTTCTAAAATTGCGGTATGGATCGAACTAACTCTCTCTCCGAATCCGAGCTCTGCTTTGCAACAGTCTGTTGCTCTACGCTATACACGCAAACTTCATTGATACTTTAATTTGTTCGCTAGTTCCCATTGAATGCTTATCTTAACTCTAAGAGAGCAGAAGTTTTTCAATTAACCTGGACAGAGAGAGCCATCCCATTAATAAAGTAAATGAAATGTTGATACAACCTTCTCCAAGTTTCTTATCCTGAGACTTTGTTTAATCATTCGAAGGAAAAACTCTGTCCTTCATTTTCATTCGCAGTGGAAACATATTAAAGCGTAAACTCGCTCTTGTTTGTTTTTTTTTGGTAAATAAAATGTTCTCATTATTTCAACCGACTTCAGAAAAGGAGGAGCTTCTCAAGTAGTCTGTATTTTTTTTTCATTTCTGTTAGATCAGAACTCAGTCGTTTATGAAACGATTTAGATAATTATTTTTGAGTTCGAATAGTCAACGAGAAGCACTACTATAAGATAATGGTTCGGGAAGCGATTGAGATTAAGAAGCATCCTAATTTCAATCGTGAAGACGGTTTCAGACTCTCTGCCTCATGGAATCCAGTGATAGCAAAGTGTACTCGGCGTGAAAAATCAACTCAGTATGTGGATACAGTCAGTGTAGTGTGCTGTCCCAGTGGAAACCGGCCCTAATAATTTTTATGAAGATCAAGTGGGGGTAGTTCAACAAACGCCTTCGCTTTGCTGCGGTACCTCCATCACATCAGTCTTCCCGGGACCATGCTTGGTGCAATCCAAGCGAAACGTCGGGAAATAATAAAGGTAATTTACGCGATAAATACCCGGTTATATGTATGTTAATATACTTAACTGGACCCCTCATGTTGATTATTCACGTACCAAAGCAACGACAAAAATCAAATCTGAACGTTACGGGATCGAGTGCCGTCAGAGACAAAATTTTAATTGCACACTATGTTTCTATTTTTATTTATCGGATGTAATTAATACTAACATATAATCAAATGGATCTAAATTAGATGAACCTAATTATGCTAGGTCTTACAAGCTTGTATAGTCAATTGTAAAAATTTGCGCTCAACAAAGTGCACATATAAATTTTATAATGATGTTTGTTATGTGTTTTAAATGCCTGTATTTAACTTCAAACTTATAAGGTAGTTATAGAGGTATGTATAATTAGTAATTTTGTTGAAAAGCTTTTATAGGCGCTATAGCCTGCTAAGTTATTTCTTTAGATTAATTTGTAATTATACTGAACAGTGTTCAGTATATTTTATGTATTGTATGGTAAATAGAGAACTTTAAAAAACGAAACAAACAATGTAAGATAAAGGATTTTGCCAAGATTTGAGACGGGTGAATGGGTTGGTTTAAAAAATATGTAACCATACTATGGATGAGAGTAACCATTGGTTACTTTGCTTTTATGATACAAAATATAAACATAACAACAACATAATAATAATAGCCTAGTGGTTCGATTTTCGAAGGTCGTGGGTTTGGGTACCGGCAGTGAAGAAAAGGATTTTTCTAAAAAAAATATTTTCAGTGAAATCTAATCTCTGAAACCCGCGGCTTATTCAGCTTAAGAAGCATTGACATGTACATACTTTTCTGGCTGGGAGGATGGTATAAGTGCTGGGTAAGCCTAATCCATCCAACAATGTCCCAGACACTGCAGCGTTCTGTACAGCATGAACACCAGTTGTTGACGCTGTATAAATCATCTTTAATAAATGTAAAAGGCCTTAACAATGATATGTTGTATTTAAGGAACGAAGAGACCATAAACGTATAAACTGCTGAACTTTCTATACCCTCTTCTAAGATACATTGTACATCATAGATATAAGCAAATTAAATCGTTCGCAAAATAAAGAAACCCGAGGAGGGTGCCATTTATACTCAGTAAAGTTGAGTTGTGTTCATTTGGGCTCAGGAAAATCAGCAGTAATATTTATCTCACAACTTTAGATGAAGAGAGCTCTCATTAAGGAACCGTTTGGGAAAAGGTACATAATACTGCCGAATCTGCCGTGCTCAATCAGCCAAAAAGGTTGGAACTTTTTTATTGCTTGTCCAAGGCCCGCGTGCAGAGTCTAACGAGCTCATTGGAAATTCAAATCGTACAGTACCACCGCACCCTGTAATCAATATTATTACATGTACGTGCTTCCTGGAGTCCCCTCTACGAAAGCCCAAATCGGACGTGGCAATATTCGGCTGACCGCAACTAACCGACCCGTTCATTTCTTATTTTAAAAGTCTTTGGCAACTTCAAAAACCGCTACATAGAATTATAAGAAGTCACAGTATTGGAAAACATTATTATCTACGTCATTAGGCACGCTCGTAAAAATAAGAGCCTTGTTTATCCAGAGAGAATAACTATGGAGGCGACACCAATAGCTAACTTCAGTTATCTTAAGTGCGAATGGAGTGTCTTTAAATAAAGAAGGCACTTACTCAATCGCGTTTAAATGAATAGGAGCTAATAATGATTCCGTGTTACTTATGCGAAAAATTATGCGAATGCAACTTGAAAACGGTGTGGACATTATGCAAATACTCGTTCAACGTTTATATTGAGTTATAATAGTTAGACTTTATAATGAGGGCACATCACAGAGGATAGCCAGCCATACAAATTATCAAAGTCCAGTCTCGGAACTCGATTTCCAAGTCAGATTCCACAGCAATTACAAAGTATTATTCATTCCGAACATAGCGCAGTGCACTCGGCAATCGTATTCGTGTAGTGGATGCGAAGAAAATTGCACTAACTAATGATCATATCGCTTCGAGAATATAAATTCAGGTCTTTCAGCAGCGGCCGGCGGCTGGCCTATTACTACCGTGTTACAGAGGTAAATTGAAATGGCGTTATGATTTATCGCGAGACTCCTCGAAAGGGAATTTCAGACATCTTCTTGGCGGACGTGAAATGAACACCAACGCGCTGCGAATACGGAACACGTTTTGACCGCTCGTAAATATTAATAACATGTATAAAACACGGAAAATCCAATCAACAATCCTATTTAGAATTAAAATGCGTACTCCACGTGTACTTTGGGGCCGGAAGCTGTTCTTTGCTAAAAAGGTTTTTAAATTCACCGCGTATTTTACCCGGCGCGTGGCACAAATTCAAATCACATTAATCTCACGTGATAACATTTTGACGAGTCGGTGTAAATATCTTCAGTGGCAAATTAAATGTCTAGGTTGGGAACGGCTCCGTATGGAAATGTGCTCGTTTAGCAAAAAGGTTCGCGTTGGGAATATGGAGAGGCTTCTGGCGGCGAGCTCTTAGTTTAAAAGTCATATTTAGCTAATTAGGCCGTGAGCCGCGGTCGCCCGAATGGCGGTCTGGCTCGCCTACCCAATGTGCTGTACCGTAACCGGCGAAAATTCCAAACTCTATCTGAATATATTAAGCCCCATGTCCTATTAAGTAGGAAATTTAAGGCTTGCGTGAAGCATATCTTTTATTACAGCTGCAATACGCTGCACAGTTGGTCTATAAACAATGGTCACTGTGAAATAGACTTGTGCTTTGTATATTTTTATCTAGTTTGTGGTTGCAATATTTCAAAGAAATAATTAACTCAACCGTCAATGTATTAATAACCTTGTAAGTATTACCTGTTCGATTGAATACCTTAATACCTTAAATAAAAATTAATGTTTACTTAACATATCAGGCATTATATCAATTGCCGAGCATTGAAATGCCAAACTCACTATTATCTTCAATTATTCAACACCTTTCAATCATCCACTATTTACTCGATACATTCCTGGAAGCAATTTTCCAACAGCATGGATCCATGATTCAGATTATTGCTGAATAATAACCGTAATTGTTAGTTAGGTGCCAGAGACCCTATTATTTTGTTCATTTAGCGTTTTACTACGTAGTATAAAGTTCAAACTGTTAAAACTCAAACGGTTATTATGAACCTTAGCTACAAACATTATTATTAGGTACTTACGATAAATAAATGCCTTTTTATAACCTTTCCATCCCCCTTTACTTACATAACTAAGAAGTTAGGTATTACTAACAGTAACAGTTTTCATGTATGGAGTTTAAACGAATGTCGTTCCAGGCGATTTAAGTTAAACTAATGAAAAACTTGTGAACATCTAATGTGTGAACGGTAAAACCACTCATTAAATTGAAATATTTATCCGGACCGATAAAATACTCCAAATCAGCGGGCGTGTTTTATATAAATGCAGGCAGTCTAGGCTGTGTTTAGGTTCTGATCATGTCCAACATACTTAAAGCGTGTCAATGTTGGCTTTTTACATCTATACTAATAGTTGATTTATACAGCGACAGCAACCTTCATGCTGTACCCAGTGCTTAAGACATTGTTAGATATGTTAGGCTGTCCCAGCTCCTATACCAGCCTCTCAGCTACGACAGCCATATTCAGAGAAAATAATAGGCCGCAGGTTTCTTTACGATGTCAATCCACTTAAATTCAAAAAGCGTTTAATTATTAGGATCGCAAGGGCCTCTTAAAAAAGTTTATTTTCAAATAAAACAACACAATCAGCATTCTTCCTACGGCGGAGATGATGATGATGATTAAAAATACACTATATTCATTTGGACCAACATAACACAAAACATGGGTACAAACCACAGATAATATAATACACTAGTACTGGTACAAAAGCAATAAGAAAACGTTAACTTCTACAAAAGTTGCAAAAAGAACTGAACAGAGTCAGCGCTCACCTCCGAAATATATAATGATCCTACATGAGTTTATATGTTACAATAAATGAAAGATGATTAAAATATAAGTACATCTAACTAAACAAGAAACGTTGTAGGTGACCCGGTTAGTAAGAATCCTTATTGCGGTGCTCTTACAAGTGTCTGGGGAAGGCGCTGTTATTACGCGTAAATTTATGAGGTGAATTGCTCCAAGTTCTAAGTTTGCCGTAAACAACAATATAGAAGTTATCCAATGTTACGGCGAGAAGCGAGAAGGTGGATGTGTTGTGTTACTTGTAAAGTGATACTTTTGCTTTGGCACCATCGATTTTGCAGTTGTTTCAAGTCAAAGTCAAAATTGTTTTATCATTCGGAACTAAAGCTCGCATAAAAATGTCAATTAACAAAAGATAATCAAAACACATTTCAATTGAATAAAGCACATTAGTGTTGGTTGCTTCAAATAAGTTTTTTTCCCAGTGAGGTAATGAAGCAAAAACGTATGTTGTTGCTTCATTCCCTCACTCATTCACTTTACTCATTACTATAGTGTTTGTACTTAATTGAATGTACGCAAGTTTATTGGATAGTTTGGATATTGCATGATGACATCGTTTTTCATCGCTGATGAACCGCGCAACACCCGGACCCCAACACAAACAACGGGAGTGACTATAGAGCTTATTAATGGAGTCAGCGCTGAATTTCATACTAATGATGATGGATCTATAAATATTTTATTACATTTTTATGATAGTTTGACCAGTTTGACTGACTAGCACGGGTTTTCAATTTCCATAGCAATAATGTGTCTGAACTACATTTATAAGACATAAGTTAACGGCACGAACAGAAAGTAGAATTTAGGTCGTAAGTATGAAAATATACGAGTATGTTGAAATTAAAATCTATTCACATTATGTGACACATTTTGTGAGCGCTGTAGCTGTAGCGGAAAATGGTAGCTTTATCTCTTACTTTGCCATTTATAAAAGTACATATCGCCTTTTTGTTTTTTCTATGGCACCAAGACTAATTTGACAGTAAAAATGGCATGGAATCCACTCCAAAAAATTAAGGTGAGCCGTTATGAGACTTTATTATCTTAGTGGGTACTGACCTGTTGTCCTGTCAAGATAAAGCAAATTTATGTCAGACTGGGAATGCCCAAGTTTTGTTTGCAACATTCCGTGGAACTTTAAAAATTCTGGATCTGGATCAGGCTGCCAAGCAAAAAAAGGTAACACTATTTGATTCATTTTGTCGCGTCATCAATTTACTTTTGAAATGCGAACAATCCCGATGTAACAGAGCAACTGATTGACACTTTAACCTTGTAGCGTCAGGCAAAGTGGCATAGATGGCCAAGCCTGAGTGAGAGTTGCGAAGCGACTAATCTATAAAATAGAAGTGCCTGATAGTTATACCAATATATAAAATCTTTACTAAATTCCTATTAAACTCTGTTTATTACGCAAATCAAATCGGTCAAGCATAACTTTACCGATTTTCACGGGATTTTCACAGGAGAAATATGGCTAGTAACATTTTACAAAAATAATAAGGGATCTACGCAAAAAATTAAACGCGGACAAAGCCGCAAGCAACAGCTGATGTTATAAATAATTGACATAATACACTGTTTTTTATACCGTAGTGCGTTCATGCTTCACGACCTGTAAGGTATTCTTTCTCCTCAAAAGCCAACAGTGCATCAGCTTCTCTGGTGCTACAAATTTCCGTGAGGAACGGTGACCACCCAGGTGGCCCTAGGAAAATGACTGATCATCTTCCTGTTTTAGAAGAAGTGGCTGTGCATCTGATAGACTGTCATGTACTTAATTATAAAGTTTAGAGCAATTGAATCTTCATTTTGTTTCTAACATGAAATTACCAAAGGTATATAAAACCTACTATCACTATAACTTTTTTTGTATTTAAAGTATTAACCCACACTAAGGTATAATTTATAGAAATGAAAAATATTGACCCGACGGTAAGTTTGCTCTGAAGCCGAATTGGTAAAGGCACCTGCGTTGTAGGTGTTCGTCTGAACGTTACGGGTTCGAGTCCCGTCGGAGACAAAATTTTTATTAAATTTTTCATTTCAATATAAAATGTTTAATTTTCGCGATTTGTTAACGTATACGTTTCAAAATGTTTACCTTTGCGTATGCGTACCTTTTATGTGGTTTTTCCGACGTTTCGAACACGTTTCAGCGATCTTGGTCGCGGGTCTTTACTTAGTTTAAAACTAATCTGTAAATATGAATGAATGAAAAAAGTATTTATTGACTACATAATGATAATACGTTCCAATCTTTATTTTGAAGAGGTATGTGTATTATGTGTATTTACTATGTATACTCCTACTATATTTTATTTATTTAACTGGTGTTCACGACACAGGCTTGTACACAGGCCTGATATGGAGACGGTAGCTTTAGTCACATCTTTCAACGAGATCAGGAAACCTAATCATGTAAGGCATTGTTATTAATAATTGTTACTACTTTAAGGCTTACTATGTTGTTTCAAATATTTTTTTTTATGTAGGTGCTGTTTTTGTCTGTGATGTTTTTTTGCCAAACAAATGTCTATCTATCTACACATCAAGGTGTTATTGCACGCACCTGAGTACTCAGCCTTAATCGATTGAATCCTGGCACAAACTGTAAGAATTATTGATATCGCGCCCGTTGGCTCATACAAAAAGTTTATATCTTAGAGTAATGTCACAGGACCGCAGTCTTACTTGAAGATGAAATGTTATTGAAGGATGTCGTTATTTTAAAATCGCAAATTTGCAGTTTTTTCTTTTAAAGAAATGGTTTGGACCGGGTGTAGATTATGTTAATTTACATGACGGACTAAAAATACAAAATTGGTTATCTAGCCTATTGTCAAATGGTTTTTTTTTACCCTCACATTGTACAGACTGTAGCTGAGTTTACAAGTCTGTACAGTGTGGAAGCTGAGTAAAACTGTAAAACGTTCACTACTGAACGCAGGCCTCCCTCATGTGTCACCATGAGGGGTAGGTATTTGCCATACTCACCACGCTTGGTAGGCTGGTTGGCGAGCGCTGTACGGGATGTTGATACACGGAAAGATGTTCCGAAGGTTCTACGGGCATGAAAGGAGAGGTAACTCTACTGCCGGCACCCCACGGCATGGCTATAACCAGCATAATTTTATTATTAAAAAAAGTATCGTCAGCCTCGGTTAACCCATGCAGGACGCTGTGCCTCGTTGATTCTTCGATTTAGCTTTCCCGGAGCATAGGTACATATACCCACAAATGTATTTTATTTGAATACCTTTGAAGGTACGTAGTGAATTTTCATACTCCACGGTTTATAAAAGGAAGTGGAGCGAACAAACTGGCCGGGAACAAAGTTTTACGCCGGGACGCGACGCGAGCGAACGTTACTTATCTACCGCTGCGTAGCTGACAGCTGCAGATGAAAAATTGAAATTGTGTGAGAGATAAAACTACCTAACTGCCACTGCAGTGCCGGCCAAACAATGTGCTGACAACAAGAGGGCGCTTACGTTTTATTACAACTCTATCTATTTGGTAACGATTGAATGCGGCTTGAATACGGTTAGAAATTATTGAATGGCAACTCTAGCATTTGTTTTTCTACCTGTTAAGATTTGAGGGGGAGCTCAACACAGTCATAACGACCTCTGTGGCGCAGCGGGCGAATATCCACCTGCAAAGCCTGCAAAAATGTCTGTGGGAGATATTTGTTCAGGATGTTCTGGATGTTTTCCTATAAGAATAAAAAATATCAATCTATGTATTTATTTATTTATACAATAGCACAGCATTACAGCACAACCAATGCGCTATATTATACATAATGTATCCGTCGGACCGGTTGAGGCCCCCGTGATACTCATGGGGATCCTCACCGAGATCCTGATGGCCATCGCCGCGGGAGAAGACACGCGTGAGGTAGTGGTCCGGGGACTGGAGGCCATGCGTAGAAACTTCTATGCATAGGCCGCCTCCGCAACGCACCTCCGCCCGGGAGAACCAACGACACCCGCCCACCCAAAGGGCTACAAGACGCGTGACCTGGGGGTTGTAGCCCCCAGAGATGAAGCCGGGGCAAGGAGACTAAGTCTCGAGGCCTCACCCGGTGACCCCGAAGGGGGTCCGGAAGAAGAGGATGATGACATAATGTATAAAGTATATCAGTCATTTAGTACCACAAGCTGTTAGTTTTGGGCAAGATGATGCCGTGTGAATTTTCCAGCATTATTTATATTTATAACAAATACGGTAATTAAACACAATTACAGTGTTTTATGCCGTGGGGTGTCAGTAGAATGTTACCTCTCCTCTCATGCCCGTGGATGCAGTAAGAGTCTGCTAAGGGATACCTCCGGAAGATGAGCAGCAGCGTTTTTCCGTGTATCAACATCCCGTACTGCGCTTGCCAACCCGCCTGCCAAGCGTGGCGAGTATGGCAACTACTCCTCATGGAGATCCATAAGGGAGGCCTGTGTTCAGTAGTGGACATTTAACGGCTAAAATGATGATGATGAGAGTGTTTGTTATGAATGTGTTGAGAAGTCATTATAATGCGACTGTAACATCTAGATAATTTAAAACTATGTTAGAAATATTATTTAAATATTTTGAGATTCCGTCTTTTTAATTATTAAATAAATTATTGTAATCACAATGTTCCTTACATTTTACGCCACGACGCGGTTCACTTTCGGCTTTCACTGTACATTCAAACATATTATTGGTTTTAGACGTAAGAATAAGTTTATTAAATTGCAGCAAGCTCTATTGCGGGTTGTCTAGTGCAAGATGGATGTCATTAATGACTCTAAAGGCATACATTGCAGGCATTGATTGTAATTTTTTGAACCAATGCAAAAATGCGAATCAGTGCTAGCTATATCATTCAAGCGAGTTAATATAGAGCTTGTTTATCCTACTTCAGACGCAATATAAGGGTTTTGAACAGTGTATCAGTGTATACACTGTTCAAAACCCTTATATTACATCTGAAATGGGATAAACAGGCTCTATATTGACTCGCTTGAATGATATAGCTATGTATCTCAACATGTTTTATAGGTTTATTTGAATTCGGTCTCTTTATGCAATACTCTATGAGTAATCTTTAATAACCACAATTTTATAATGAGGTTAATGAAACATAGATGCTCCATTAGCCTCATCGTTTACTTTATGGCCATTTTGCTGCCATACTTGCATGAACAAACGAATTATCATTATCGCATTATCAACTTTACGACTATGAAAATAGAGTTATGAGAGTAAATGGGTAGTCCGTGCTGTATTAGTGCAACGCCATTTATTGTGTTTAAATATTTACTGTAGTTGTGTAAGTGAATACGATATTATGTACCTAAGCAACATGGTAGTTATCCAATAGTTACCCAATCGTGAACAAACTGTCCAGCATGTAGTCACAGCCAACAAGCGTCACTTTAACTGCTAGAACATATACAAATATCGAATATCGCTTCTAAAATAGAGTTAAAAGTCGCTATGCAAATATGACTATTTCGCTTCCGGTGTCAATTCGGGTGGATGTTGATTAGTGTCAGCATTTGTGGAAAGCATGCAATAATACGAAACAGACCGGGATGTCAACGACCCTTCCGTATTTATGGACGCGCTGCAGGCACCACGTGAAAAGTCTCGCGTAAATCAAAGTCATAAATTTTCCTATCATGAATGAACATTTCTCAGTGCGGACGTCTAAACCGGGTGAATAGATAACGTCGGCCCTCCCTTGCAGGATCACCTACAGTCATTTGCTTTTGTTCCTGGGGCAATTAATAACGTGCAGAAGGCGTTTTCGAACCGCAGTCGACCGCCATTCACATATCAGTAATGATCTAGCGCCACGGCCAACCACTCAACACCTATCGATCATGTCATCTAGTAAACGTGTAGAGGCTTGAGACGGGACACATTGATAAGTAAGACATGATATTGATTTAACGATGCTCTACATTCATTTTTGTGGTAACAGACTTCGAAATATTTGTTTAACACGGGACTGCATCCTACATAGTGAACAAAAAAAAACTTTTAACTATTGCTTGTTTTTGATGTTTAAATGTACGTTTAAAGATAAAATTCAAGACTATTAACTAATTTTATTATAGCGTGCTACAAAACTATTAGAGGGTTTTTGTCTGCTAACGACGAACCTTGAAACTTAATTTAACTAAACCGAATAAGTAACGTCTATAAGGGTAGACTTCAAAGGAACTGATAGACATCGTGAAATATGTATTTCAGTTTCATCCACAAAATTTTTATATAAAGCAAAGTTGGGAGCCCATTTTCTTTGCATCATAAGTTCATAATTGAGAATATTGAAGGTTACAAAGTTACGCGGCACTGAAAGTCAATCAGCGTCGCCCATTTAAAAAGTTATACGTAGATATCTGAAAGGTTGTCGAGCCTCTCGTTTGTTTAGTTATTTCACGGACAGTTAATTAAAGCTTCTTAGTTTGAGTTGGTTGAAGTTTTACAGAGATAACACCGTTAATGAAAACTCTGGATTTGGGGGAAAGGGGCCGGTGAGGCGAGGGAGGGCGGGGTTGGTTTCAGTCAGTCAGTCCGCGCTCCACGCCGGCGAAGCCCGTCGCTCCTTTGCCCGTCGCAGACATCGCGACCGCGAACACATTTTCATCGGATTTTTGAACACTATGAAACAGTAATGGGGACATTACAGAGAACTAACGCGGTGTTGTGTGCGTGCTAGTGTGTTGATGTGAAGGCTCCAGCTTGTATGGGTGCACTGGTTCAACGGCCCTACCGTTTGTCACCTACTTTTAATGATTAAATGGTGCCAATTAGATGATTTGATGACGTTTCTATGACGCTAACAACGATGGTGCTAATATTTTTTTATTACAAAAATTATTAAAATCAGGCTGATTTATGAACTAAATAAAAAAAACAAGTTTAAAATTATTTAATAAGGTTACAAAAATATCAAAAATTACCGTTATAATTACTTTTATGATGATACAAAGTTATTATATTTATGATAGATTTCCAAGCTAAATAAAGCATTGTACGTATTGTAAGTAAGAGTTCACCACTAAGCCTTATCCACAAAGTATGAAAGAAAAATAAACGGGCTAATCTTTTATCATCCCAGTACCCACGTAACTACGTACAGATGAGTAGACAAGGGTGGGCGGGTATTATTGGAGACAAAGTTCTTTATTCTTACACAACCCGTATTGTCCGGCGTTTAGCTTTGCGTTGTCGCTGATACGTGAAAACTGGGATGGCTCTCTAGAAAATTAGCTGTATTAATTACGTATTTTAGTAGGGATTCTGAATAAGATTTCGTTTCGTAAACCTTTAAGCATTCTTATAGTTCTTGTTGGACTAAAACCATATTTTAATTAGGAAATAGATTTATATTTCAAAGTCTACTGTTTTCAGTTTTATTGATATAAGTTTATGGATAATACCGTACATATGAATTATTATTAAATAAATAAACGCTAACTACTAGAAAAATCTTTGACTAAAAAAATCATTACGGCCATAAAGATGAAATATTTTTTTTATTTAAACATTTTTTTGAAAATTCTGTCATATTAATTAGACTAAGTATTACCAGTGTTTGTATTTTTTTTAATAAATGATAATAAATAGTATTAGTACATACATAGTTATTAGTTCTCACAGCATTATCTTGCCCAAAAGTAAGTATAGCGTGTGTTTCGGGTATCAGACGATCAATATATTTTTTATAATACCTACTACACCAGAGACAAATATCTACAGAAAAATATTTATTTTTTCGGCGAGAATAGAACCTGCAACCTCTCCTGCACACCCTCTCCTCCTCCTCAGCCGGCTATTAAACCAAACACGCCATGGAGGTTGTTTGTGTGGATTGTGTTGAACAATAATTTCAGGATCAAGATTTATGTTGGTTCATACACATAAGGGTAGTTTACAGAACCTAATTGGAACTAGCAACGACCGAATGGCTTTAGATATATGTATTTAGGTAAATGTAGTAATGTCTGCCGTCTCCATTTATAACGTGAGCTAGGGCATAGCTCCATGAACAAGCACTGCTCGATAATTCAGACATACAATTACCTAACTGGTGTACCTCGGGGTTTAGTTCATTGACTCTCTTGGAGATTATATTTACTTGTGTAAATTATTAATTACTAAATTATTTATTTATTATAATTCCACATCATTTATTTTTAAACTCATAAAAATATTTTTTTTACTATAAAGAAATATAAAATCAAATACCCTACAGTAAAATATTTTATTTTATTTTAACAATTAAAATTAATTATTAATTTAATTTTTATTAATTTAAATTATATTAATTTTATTTTATATTTTTATTAATTTAATTATTTTAAAAATATATCAAAACGGTGAATCACCGGCCGTACTATACGTGCCGAGTCCAGGAGTACTGCCTTTTGGATCTGGCTCTTGATCCAACTGCCTAGCGAAAGTCTCTCGAGATGTTGATCGAGACCCTTCGCTGTGAGTCCGTTAACGGAAACTGTTATTAATTATTAATATTTTTTTTTACCTACAGAATCTTAATGATATAGATTGTTTATAGATTGCCGCAGTTTTACACAAGAAACGAGGGTTTGAAAGTTATCGTAGTGTACTTATTACTCGTACATACCGAGCAATTGATGTCGCGATTAGAAGATGTTTAATTTTTTTTGATAGGCATTGTGATATTGTTTGTGGATAAACCACGTTCAATTTTGTAAAGTAAATTGACCTTTTATTCAAACTTCAAAATATAAAATCGGTAGATTATGTATACATTCATGTCGTACGAGACGCTCCAGTGCTTAGGGACATTGTTAAATCGACCAGGTTTGCACTCCCTTTACAATCCACTCGGGTTAGCCGGCCACATTTAGAGGTAAAAACAGGCGCACAGGCCAAAAGCCGCAATAATGAGCTACCAATATTATAAAATAGTAGAACCGGTAAAATATGAATGAATAAATTAACGATTAAACTAATTCGTTTTTAAGAGTTGGATCAGTAATATACGAGTAATTTAACAATAAACTGTGACACGGCAAAGAAGTTCTTTTTCCCCATATTTATTAGCTAAATCAAGAAATTAATTAATCAAGAATCAAGAGTTAGTAGGTATTGTGGCATCTAATATAATAACAAAAAAAAATCTAATAACATGACATATGAGATTTTTAAATACTTATTCCGGTAAAAAAAAATATGTTTATATAAAAAATAGAATGAGCTCTATGATGATCATAATAAAGCATTGCACGTATGGGTATAAAAAATCTTAAATTATTGCTTGCGGGTTACGATACTCACAAACTCATTCTGGACACAAAGCATACAGACAGATAGATCTCTTCTCTGGACTATTTCACCGAGTAAGGCATTCAATGGAAATAAGCAAACAAACAGTCTATAAACCAAACATAGCTAGACGAATGGAATAAAAACTTTAAAAGGCCAAAGCAAGCGCCGCGCTGAAATAGATAAAACTTCATCCGTAATTAAATAAGTTTATGAGTGTAGAGATCGGAAAACTTCACCGTCCTATACCTTGAGTAACTGAGCAGTTTTTTGTTATTTCAGCCATGTTCACGATTTTTAGAGTTCAGCATCGAAAAATCTACTAATGCTTTGTACCTTACGATGGATTGCTGTAGCAAAAGTACCATTTTATGTCAGAAAGCTATTCCTATTGATGTTTTAGAAAACCTATCTTAGAATCTTAGGTGTAAACTATGAATCAACAGAGAATTAATGACATGTTATCGAAGGATATACTGTTTTTATACTACTGAGGTAGCAGACAAGTGAACGGCCCTCCTAATGGAAGCTTGCGACACCAGAATATCTCGCGCTGTTAGACCCTTGAGAGTTATTTTTTTTTATTTCGTTCGTTTACCACCTGGCTGGTAGTCTGTCTGGACCTACGACCGGCTACTCTTCTGTAACAGCCTATGTGCATATCTGTCTTAATGTCACAGCCTTTGTTCATCTGCCGTCTTTCCGCCTTGCCAAGGCGAGTACCTATGGTTAATTCAATGGATAGTATCTACGGATTACATGATAATTATCTTAAGTTTTACTGTTAATTTCAGTTTACTTTGGTTTTAAAAGATCTAACTAGTACGATACCCTACCTATGGGCAAAAATAAACCGACTTTACCAAAGCAATGTAAACTTGGTAACGATTGAAAACGTTTTCAAAGTTATTCTTTGAAGTCTTGCGTAACTTATATCACTTCAAAATCACGTTATGTTTCCGCCAATTGAACTCTTTATTTTGTTTTTCTTTCAGTTTATCCATATTCGATAAATTGGGTTTATTTATTTTCGCCTTATTCATAAGTTAAAAGTACTTCTTCTCGTGTGTTAGTTTTCCAGATACACAGTTTACGACTTTATTGCGACGAAACGAAGGTAAACTTTAGAGCTGGAAGTAAAAGCAGGGATTGTGAGTTTTATGTGAATGTATTGTTTCGAGCATGGATCTAATCTGGAACTTTTAGAAGCACTTACGATCGCACTCCTTTAAACGCTTTTATTATTCACCCGGTTTTGTGAACTCGCTAAACGGCTGAGAAGCTTATTACTCTAATAGATTTGTTTCGTACTTTATACTCTTTCAATTGGTTTTTAGTTTCTAGTTTAACAGCTGGTAAATAGGGAAGTAAAAACAACGTGCCCATTCTGTCGAACAGTAAAATTCCAGGCACGCGAGGGTCTTTAAAACTTTATGCCTTAAGTTGATTTAGGCAATGCATCGTTGGGCACTCTCCCAACGTGTGACCGGTAAGTCTACTAGAAAATAAAAACACACAACTCACAGACACGGGTATCATAAAGGTCCACCATAACGTATAACTGCATATGAGGCAATCACTTTGTCCTCCGGCAGGTATCAGACCCGCAACCTCCTGAGTCCCAGCTGGCTCCAAAACCAACTGCGCCACAGAGGTCGGGCATCCGCGTTTTGTTAAGTGTTACCAGTTATAACGTTATCCTCCACTCACCTGCTGATAAGAGCTAAAGCTTCCAGACATGAACAGGCTCATGTCCAAGAGTCTACACTGAAAAAAATCCAGCCAATCAAGCATGACATTTTACTTGATAGAAAAAAAAATGAATGAAACAATCAAAAACTTATAAAACTAGATTAATCACTATTTATTGTCACAATAAAGGTGAAATGATCAACTTTTCTATAACATTCACTTCATAAAAGGAATAAAGATATCATGATTATGTTATTGTAAACATGGTTTTATTGTAAATGTAAACATACAAATATTTGATTCGAGTATCGAACAGAATCAAATTAATCAAGTTACCAATACACAGTAATCAGGTCCATTGATTGTAGAGATCCCTACCTATCAGTGTTTACATTTAACAGAACTAGATGTCGCAACTAGAAAAATTAGAACGCGCTATCGAAGTGTTTCACCCATTTACTTAGGTCTCGGGTCTAACTTTTTGTGATTTGACCATATACAACTACCACTCCTAAGAGCGGCGCGTACCTAGCTTCACCCTTGTTTGGACTAGCAGCGTATTGAAAGTTGAGACACCCTCTGTAGTTAAATTTGGTTAATTTGATTATATGTTCTTTATTCCATCTTCATGCCCTCTCATTTGACGAAATCCCGCTCACACCCGCTATATTATATTTATCTTTACTTTATAAAATTAAGCATACACATTACTGAAACTACTAAAATACTTGATAACCATTACCACGTTCGTTGTAAATTCAATCAACATAAATCATTGGAATGTTAACCAAACTTGATTGTATTGACAATTACTTTGTTTGATATCATCAAGACAACTTGTCTGTTGCTTATTCAACATAACTTTATTGCCATAATCGTATTACTTTATGTGCTCGTATATAAACAAGTTCCTTGATAGCTGCAAACATTTTTTTTATCAATGTTAGCAAGTTTTTTTTTCAGTGTAGCTGTTGAAATAGCTGATAGTTCACGTCCCAGTTTTATGTCAGGTATAGCAACCGGTGAAATAACCGAAAATGTTTGACTTGACGCAAAAAGAGCAGTATTTCGCTCGTTTTTATGACCCTACAAGGTCAAGCGCATAACAAGAACCCTTTCGGAGTTATCTAAAATGTCTGCCTCAAAATAAAACAAATCGCCGTATAAAGCATTTTATAGTTTCCGATGCAAGAATTAAACAAATAAATTAAGCCGAGTGCGTGTCGGGCCTCCAGACGTGTAGGGGTTCCGTAAACTATTGATAAAAAGAGTGGGGAAAAACTACAAACATTTGTTTGTAGTTTTTTTATATTTGTCCTGCGGCGGGAAATTGAACCCACTATCGGGAGGTAGCGTGTCACGCAGGGCCATATACAGCGCCAGGCAGTACCTGCTTTTGTGTTGATTTGTTAGGTTTTCTTTTTGGGCTAAATGTAGGTTGTCTATCGCATAGCTGCAACACGATGCAGCAAATTATTCAACATTAAGTAATACAGGGTCGTTCAGGTAAAAGTGGTCGCTATTTGCATACATTCACAAATTGTCTTACCAACCTGCTTCTACGTTTGCGGTGGAGTAGGTGGATCTCTATGGCTATAGTAATAAGGTCTAGATTAACGTAATTGTAAATCATGTCCGGGATCCTGCCGCTATCATCAAAAGTCTAATGTGAGGAAATGGCATATTGAAAGCATTGACGAAAGTTTTTGTCGCTACTACTTAACTTTTTAACTAAGTGCTTTAGGTTAATTGACATGATGTTTGCGTTAATCTTTTAATATTTATATTTTTGTGTGAACATCTTTAACCTCTACCACGTTTGAAAAAATCCAAAATAAAACAAGTCGCCTTATAAAGCATTGGGTAGTTTCCAATGCAAGAATAAAATAAATAAATTATGGCAAGTGCGTTTCGGGCCACGAGACGTGTAGGGGTTTCGTAGTAAACTTGTGGTTAGAAGTTGGTTTGTGTTTTTTACGTTTATTAAAACATATTAACAGGTATTTGCTAGGTTTTCAGTTTAAAGTATTCCGGTATGTTTAATAAAGTACGTAAGTAAGTAAGATAAAGTACTCGGGAAGTAGCCATACTCACTACGCTTGGCAGGCGGGTTGGCGAGCGCAGTACGGGATGTTGATACACGGAAAGACGCTGCTGCCCATCTTTCGGAGGTATTCCTTAGTCTTAATGCATTCACGCGCATGAGAGGAGGTATAACATTCTACTGCCGGCACCCGCACGGCATATCACGTTATCGCAACGTAAATAATTCCATTCAATTACACGTTTCAAGGATAGACTCTTCGCAAAGCCGCAGGCAGACAAAGCGAAACTATAAAGGTTCCTTTTTGTACTATGGAACCCTAAAAAAAGGTTTTAGTAGCCCAGTACAATAGTGACCTATATACAAAACATTTACATACAACATCAGCATTGCAAAATACTTTTTTAGTCTCTGGCAACACTTTTTCATTAGAGATATGCAATGTTGTTCTATGTAGGATCGAGCTGCGTAGGTCGCGTTGATTCAAATTCAAATAAATAAAATAAAGTTTAAAAAAACTAAAAAACACGCTTTAATAGCAAATCGAACTAAAAATCAGAAAACAACTTTTAATTTATATTTTATTCAACTGTTATAAAAAATACTAACTCAATATGTTTCAATAATTTTCAAAAATTCTGAAATATATATAAAGTTTTGAAAAGAAAATTCATTTCATTGTAAAAAAGCTCTTGTCTCAGGTGTGTTAAGTGTCTTCGTGGCCGAAATGGTAAAGGCAGCCTGCGTTTAAGGTGTTCGTCTGAACATTACGGGTTCGAGTCTCGTTGGAGACATAATTTTGATTGCATTTTTCATTTCTATATAAGATAGGTAGAATAATTACTTTCTGAAAAGAGCCAAGGATGCGTTTTATTTTCAGGCTAGCATTCAAAAACGAGGCAGTTTTAATTTTAATGGGCAGAACGCCCTAGACTAATAATTTTCGGGCAAACACACCACATATTTTTGTTATATCATATTTTTTCTTTCTATCTTTCTATCTATTTTATCCCATTCCACGCTAAGAGAATATACGTAACACGCTTCTATTTACAATTAATTCACAATCTCAAATCAAAATAATAATGTTACAACCGACGAGACGAGCTCTGTGGCGCAGCGGTCCGCCTGCGACGCAAGGGGTTGCGGGTTCGATCGTTCTGGGTGTTTTTCTATATATAATAAAAATATCTATCTATGTAGTATTAAGTATAGCAGTCATCTAGTACCCATAACACAAGCTCTGCTTAGCTTGGGGCTAGATGATGCTGTGTGAAAGTAATAAAAAAAATAAAAAAAAAACAAAAAAAAAAACAAAACTAGCTTAAATTTGGTAAAATAAGGTTTTCAAGGTAAAGAAAACCTTAAATTCACCGAAATGGCAAAAACATCGTCATCGGCTCTTAAAATTAACTTGCGTGTAAGCGCCTATATACGTTTAGTCACTGCTAACTTTAACAAATCGTCAGGTAAGGCTACGCAACCACACAAGGGTCGCGTACTCCAGTAATCTGGAACAGGACGGGTTAAAACAAACTAAAAACAAAACGCGAGCACGTCCACGGCCCGTGAATCAAAGATATAAGCGGAAGCATTTTTTCGCTTACCTAATTTATGTTCCTGTAACACTTTGAGAATGTTTTACGGCGGGTCTCCTACTAACCTTCAATATTTTATAGAAACAGGCATTGCTGGAGCTTCAAATAAAGGAATGTTATTGTTTTAGAATTGGCGAGTCAGCTCGGAAAAAGGTTTCTCTATGCCTGTTTTCTCGACATTACATGGTTAGGGTCATTTAATAGTTTGATTTGACTGAATTGCATGATAGGTGCAATTCTATAGGCACGTGCGTCGATCGGTTTAAAGTACAGTTAATTACCGGTAAATTTTAATAATTGCAATTAAAGATGCTGTAGGGGCAGTATAATGTTGCCCCTCCTCTCTTGCCCGTGGATGCAGTAAGAATCTGCTAAGGGATACCTCCGAAAAATGGGCAGCAGCGTCCTTTCGTGCATCAACAACCCGTACTGCGGTCGCCAAATAATAAAAAACATAATAATATGTTATTCAATATGAATAAACAGGGCGAGCCACGGCTATGCCACATGAAGGGAAAGTACATTAAATAATTGTAAACAGAAAATTTACTGCAAAAAGACTTCACCGGACAACCACTGTAATAAAATTATAAGATTTTTATAAAATAACACGGCATCTTAAAATAAAGAAAGACCATCCAATTTAACATTTACTTAGTATAATTATTACGTTAAGCTAACAAATAATTATATATCATATAATATAACTTAATTTTAAGGTTTTACTGTTGTGTACTGGATGGATTTTTATTTCTTGAAAATTGTAAGTTCACATTTAACACGTGCTTAACGGTAAAGGAAACATCGTGAGGAAACCCGCGGCTTAGGTTAGCTTCAGACGTATTGACCTGTTCTTTCCTCTGACTAACAGCTGACTAAGCTGAGAGGATGGTATAGGTGCTGGGCAAGCCTAATCCATCAAACAATGTCCCAGGCACTGCAGCGTCCCGTACAGCATGATTACCAGTTGCTGACGCTGCATAAATCATCTATAATAGATGCAAGGCCTTAATAATATATACTGTTGTGGGTGCCGGCAGTTGCCGTGGGGTGTCGGTAGTAGAATGTTACCCCTCTTCTCATACCCGTAGATGCAGTAATAGACTGCTAAGCGATACCAAAATGTCCCATTCCGTGATATACAAAATCGCACTTTCATGGCGCATATCTTTTCATGGTGATTGTTTAAATAAGACAAACGATGGGTTTTAAAATGTTTTAAAAACAAAATTAAGTACTCTCTTCCAGAAAAAATTACTGGAAGAGAGTACTTAATTATCTACAATATTTAAAGTTTTTAATTTATGTTTTGTGGTGAATGTACAATAAAGAGTTTATCTATATACATACTATCCCTTCATGTACAAATAGCATAGCCAAGGGATACCCTGTATAGAGCTGCTGTCAAAAACTAGTTCTTTGACTCCAAAACTACTTACAAACTATATGATAACGCAGGAAATACGCTTTCGTAGGATATTCTAAGTTACATAGCCCGTTTTTCACAGGTCTGGGAGCTGGAACCGCTATCAAAACTTAAACTTATGTTCGAAACAGTGAAATCTAAAAACTTTTATTTTACGTTATTAAATCCTTCGCGTGCTGTTTATGGAATTGGATTGTAAAGCAGCTGTCCAGAGAATAGCGACTCTCCAATTTTAAATTAAAAACACTTAAAAGTTTTACGATTTTTTATTATTTTTATGACAGTAGGTTGATTTTTATCCAGTCCTAGGGAACTGCGGATTAGATGGAAGATATTGATATGTTATTGTATTGTTTTTTTCCAAAATGGTTAGAATTATTTATTTATTTATTCAATAAAAGTAGAATTAAACGTGTTAAATGGCTTTACTCTACAGAGTGTCAGAGTGTATCTCTACAGTTTGTAAAACTGAATATGTCTATTATAATAACAATAATTATCGATTGATTGGAGCGGAAGGCTCGTTAAAGTCACCATTCCACATGATGGCAAACTCTTCAAAGCCGAGAAAGATAAGCTCAGCAAATATCTTGATTTGGCCCACGAGATTGCCACCATGTGGGATGTTGACTTAGCGACTATTGTTCCGATAGTCATTTCCGTTAACGGACTCATAGCGAAGAGTCTCCATCAACATCTCGAGAGACTTTCACTAGGCAGTTGGATCAAGAGCCAGATTCAAAAGGCAGTACTCCTGGACTCGGCACGTATAGTAAATAAATTCCTCTCCCTGCAGCCCTAGTCACCGATCGCTTGAGCCTTGCTTCGCGTTCAGTGATTCACCGTTTTGATATATTTTTTACTGTAAAGTTCATATTTGTTTTTATATTTATTTATAGTAAAAAATGTATATAAGTTTACAAATAAATAAAATGATGTAGAAAAATAATGGAATACATGCATTATATAAATAATTGTTTTTTGTTACACATACATATGTACATACAGCTATCCGTGCTTTAACTACTAGGGAAAACATCATGAAGTAACCCGCGGCTTAGTCAGGTTCAGGCTTATTGACCTGTTCTTTCACAGGTATAGGTGCTGGGCAAGCCTTAATGTTCGAAGCACTGCGGCGTCCCGTATAATATGAATACTAGTCACTGACACTGTATAAACCATATTATTAAAGATGAAAGCCCTTCGTCGATGCTGTCAATAGATCTGCTAAACTGAAGTGGGACTGGGCCGGACATGTGTGTCGCATGTCGGAAGAAATGTGGGCAAAGATAGCCACCGAGTGGGTCCCACATGCGGTACAATGACCGCGCGGCCGGCCCAGGCGCAGATGGCGGGATGAGCTGGATATGTACTGTGCTGACTGGTCGACCAACGCCTTGGACCGGGAAGTATGGAGAGAGGGAAGGGAGGCCTTTGCCCAGCAGTGGGATCCTACAGGCTGATTAGATTAGATTAGAAAGCCCTTACTTTTTACAAATAAAAAACTTTAGATGTTCACTGATCGAATACAAAATATTGATCCGTTAGATAAATTTAACAACAAGAAGCCTATGTCCGTTTTATATAATTTATTAAATACCTACGTAGCAAAGGCAGCACATTATCGTAGGAAAAACTAGGGTAATTGTAGGGTTCAGGCAGTACGGCTATCGCAAAGTACCCATGTATGGCTATCTTATGGAGGCTTTAATGGTATCTCATGAAGGTTTAAGGACAGACTGGCGCTTAATAGTCTATTATTCCCTAATTTTCCAAAGGTGTGACTCTAAATTGCGTTAATGAGGGTTATAATATTCCCTGTCACCAAAACACCAGATATTTCATAATACAAAAATGTTTACCGAAATTTTTTTTTGATACTTTGTTCCTTTTGGTGATCATGAGGGGGTTATTGGTTATTTGGTGCTGTGAGGTGCAGCCAATAGAATGTTGCCTACGAAAGATGGGCAGCAGCACCTTTCTGTGTATCAACATTTGTACTGCGCTCGCCAACCGTCATGCCAAGCGTGGTGAGTATGGCAACAACCCCCTTATGATCTGCACTTGGAGATTCTTAAAGGAGGCCTATGTCCAGCAGTGGATGTCCTACGGCTGAGATGATAATGAGGGGGTGATTGCCATACTTGCCACGCTTGGCATAGTCAGTTCTTGAAGATCAATGAGGAAGGCCTTTGTCCAGCAGTGGACGTCCTGGGGCTAAGAGATAAGAGGTCCTTTAATATTCTACTAGCTGTCCCGGCAAACTTCGTTTTGCACCTACGACTACAACTACTAATTGCTCTTCCACTACTACTACTACTCCTAAACTACTACTATAACTCTTCAAATACTCTTGTACTCTAAAAATTACTACCACTACTGAAAATATAAACTGTTTGAGTTTAAGTTTAGTAAGAAAATAATATTTCTGAACGCCTTCCCGTCTTTAAAAAATTAATAGTATATCTCACGTTAATTTTGAAAGTGAAATTTCTGAACGCATCAATAAAATATTTGAGATCCAAAAAATGTAATCGTCTGCGTTATTCCGGGTACAGACTAATCTAAAAAATCTCAGATCATTGAAATTGGCCAAGCCGATCTCGAGTTTTATGTGGTTTAACTAAACTGACTTTGTTTTACTCGTATATTATACTAACTGTCCCGGCGAGCTTTGTACCACCTCTGAATCAACTACTACTGTACTTCTACTAACTACTACTACTACTCTACTTATCTGAAACAGCTTGAGTTTTGGCTAAGTCATAAACTGTTTTTATTCTGTACGAATCTTTCAAAATATTTAAACCAGCTGACCCGGTGCCCACTTCGTTAGGCGGTATTTTATAATGACACTCACAAATTCTGTGGCTTTCTATTAGTAAAATAATTTTGAAAATCGGTTTTGTAGATCCAGAGATTACCCCCTACAACCTCACATACTCACAAACTTTACCTCTTTATAATATTAGTATAGATGCCATCACATTATCCGTAAAAAAATATGAGAAAATTAATATACGTTATAACTCTTTTTTCTGTGAACTTTTACGGTGGTTAGGTAGCCTATATATGTTAACCCGGGCTCAGATAAATCCATAACATCTAAGATCATTGAAATTGGTCCAGCCGTTCTCGAGTTTTAAGTGGCGTAACTAATCTGACTTTGTTTTGTATTAAAAATATATAAATTTTAAAATAATATATTTGTACAATTGGTCAGTTCATAAGTTTAAAACAATGCTATATTTTTTATTTTATTTTGAAAATGATAAGAGATATGACATTTCTAAATTTAGAGCTGTCAACGTAAATTTAGGTAAAATGTTCCGTTATACATTTTACAACGACATTTAGCGAATAACTGTATTTCATTTAATCCATTTTACGAAATTTTAATAGCTTATGCTAGGACGTGAGCCAACAGAATTGACACCAATAATGACCTAGTTAGCTAGGGTTTACAGAAACAAACTAACCATTCTCATATTTACATGAAATAGTTTTTAACAAAACCAACTTGTCCTGAACAAATTATGGCAACTAATTGGACTTCTAACATGAATAATTAAGTGACTGTATCTAACATTAATTATATATCGCTTGTAACCATCCCTTTTACTGAGTCGTCGGCCATCAGGAGCTTAACTTTCTGTCACAACTTTTATGTAATGACTTCTGTTTGTTTTTAATTTAATTAATTGAAATGGATTATCCAAGTTAATACAGGGATTCACGCCTGAACTTTGTTATACTGTCGAACTAAAAGGTCGCTGATCTTTTGTGTACGCTGAAACTTTCTTTTTACCGTAACAAAGAGGAATCGTAACGAAGTGTAATTAAATCAAGAACCGGAACGGGTACTTATAGTCCTTCACTCATCAATGTTTCTTTCCTAACCTTGTTACATAACTCGTACGTGTCAAAATCAGCGGAATAAATAAGGTTAATTTAAGTTAGAGACTGTTGTTTACTCACGTCGCTACTTCTTTGTCTACCTTCCTGAAGCGCGTGGCGCGTGTTGTTATACAAAAGATAAATACCGCCAACGAACAAGAGAGGTAATTGAGATAAACAGATGTGTATTCTGCTCCATAACTCCCTGCCTCCAATTGTGTCTTGTTGCAAAACCAAAGAGGTTTGCTTAGCCAAGTTTAAGTAACAAATGTTTAGGTATATTATTAGCACCGTCGTTATTAGCACCAGAGAACGCATATTAAATTTTAAGACCTATCTACCCACCAGGTAAAACTATGTACGCTGCAATGAAACGCCAGCTCAAATGAAGCGATTGAGCGTTGAAGATGAACCGGCCGGGCTACGATTACACCGTGCCCGTATCCACCACGTATTACGCGAGTAATAACCGGCCACCGCAATACGAGCGTGGCTACGGTCAGCTCACAGCGGGCCCCGTCTACAGTCCATCCTCACACCCGCTCTCCAACTATGCAGACATCTACGAGGGTAACAACGATACCACGCTAAGAGCGGAGGAAAGACACTGGTACATAGAGAACCACAAGAATCTACAGTCCAACTATGACGTCAACCACGAAACTATACCTCAAGATGCCAAAATTAAGAAAGAAGAAGAGAAGAAAACCGAAGTACCCGTCAGGCGAGCTGAGGGGACGCAGCCGCGGCAGAGGAGGAAAGAAGATCGGTGTTCCTGTGAATGCTGGCCCAGTTCTGATAATAACGTCGTGCAAGACAGCGGGGCTAACGAAACGACGAGATCGCTCTCGGGAGTCGATATGGTTGCTTCGTATGGGGTGTACGGGAATCCTCACGATGACGAATCATCTGGTTTCGCCCGGCTTTCAGAGAAAAGTGCAATTTACGGACAAGGGAGCGAGGCTCCAGTGCAGGGAGTGATTGTGAACCAGCAAGGAAACAGTGCGGTAGTGCGTGCGACCACTCCTCCGAATCCCGCGTGTGGAACGTGCTGTAGGTGCTGGTCTTCGGAACCTGCCGCTAATACGGAGGACTATTGCTGGATGCATTACTGCCGGCCAGCGCTGATAGTGCTGCTACTACTTTTTTTTCTTGTTTTGTTGGGCGTTTCAACAGGGTTCTTATTGACAAATAATTGTAAGTATTCCAAATGCAATCTAAATTATGCTAATCATCATCATCATCCACAGACCTACTTAACTGCTGGATCTATATCCAGCATGGGCCTGCCTATGTTTCTGTCATATAGCCATATTTCAAAATCCTTTGCCAATATAATCCAGATCAGCCCTGCAACGCTTGTGATGTCGCTGCCCATATCGCTGTAGGACGACCGACTAATAGTTTTCCCATTCATTGTTTTTAATTCTTCTAGCTAGCCAAAAATAATACAAAGAGATTCAAACAATTAATTAGCGTCATTCAAAATTATTGTCTTGGCTATTACGCCGGATTTCAGCTGCAGTAATATCACCCGCTAAACCGATTATTCGATCAGCTTGATCATTGAGTCCATTGAAACGGCTATCCAACGGTGAGCGTGGTGCTTTTCACTTCACACCTGGCCGTATTCGATTTTATTTGAATTCGAATTTATAAAACTATTAGACGTGTGGTGTGGAACAAAATTTTATCAATATTTGTTTCATTCACTGATAAAATGTTGTAATCCGTAACCGCAATCCACTGACAAACGCTTTATGCTTTTTCACTGTGTTCAGTTATAAACGAAGAGACAAAGTTTAATTAAAAAAAAACAAATAAGCTAGGAATTTTGTAAGAAAATAAAAAAAACTTTCCTTGCAACAGCAAGGAAAGTTTTTTTTTCATTCCTAGTGTTTGAAACTTCAAACACTACGAATGAATATTTTATTGTACACAAATAATAAACAGTTGCATCAACTTGTACAAATTGGGGGCCTATATTGCAAAAATACTGCTATAATATAGCAGTATTTTTGTCTAGGCACCACTATAAATTAAATTAAACAATATACGATTATAACTTACAACTCGTTAATTTGCTATCGATATAATATGCTACAATAAGCGATTTAATGAAAGTTCAAAACGAGCTAAATTAAAAATTTGAATTCACTTAGTAGTCATTGCATACTCGTAGTCACTTTCCCAAATGCAAAACGTCCACGTAGACTCTTTAAAGTTGGTTTTAGAATAAATGGGAAGGTATGTGTGTAGATGTGGATAGATGGTGGGTTGGTCGTTTTTCTCTCTGGGAGAACATTAATTTCAGTGGCACTGTAGGTGCCTTGCCGGCCGGATTTTCAAATTGCAGTGGAACCGCTGGAATCAAGGAAGTTAAAATATTCAGGGGAATAGGTGATGACGGGATTACGATGAGGGTTATGCTCCTATCTTTTTGCAAATCAGTTATTGCATTAAATGTTTGCTTTTTGGTCGATTTTTTTATTGTTTTGTTTATATAAACAACCTCTTTTAGCTTGATTGTGTCTTGAGTACCTGTAATTTTTTAAAGTAGATAACGCTGTTGTACCTTCTCAACATATTTTCGGAACTCATGCAATAATGTAGGCCAATAAATCACAGAATTCAACCGCCACAGCCAAAAAAATCATTAAATGCTGCAATATTTCGCTTCCTGAGCAATCTCAATAACTGGAGCAATATTCAAAGCCGTATTTTTACCTACATAACAATAGTACTTCTGCAACATGAAACGACTGAAACAACGAAAGAGTTATTCGGAACTCTGTTCAATAGATTGTCGAAAACTCGGGACGAATGGTTTATTTTTTCACTGCAGAATTAATTTTCACCGGTGCGACAGGGGACTGGTTCACGAGTCACGTTCGACTTTAGCTTTGAAGCGAGCGAGAATGGCTAATCAATCGATTAATTTTCACGCCGTTTGTACACAAAATTCCGACGGAATGTAATAGTTTGCAATCAGGAGGTTTTACGATGGCATGCACACTATGCAAAACGTATGACGCTCAACATTTAGTTCCGATAAATAGGCGTTCCACGGTACATTTGCACCATTAAACAACACCGACTGTAAATCTGAGCAGTGGGTGGGCACCTGTTTATCGAATTCCGAAATAATTTCCGACTCTATAATAAATCTGTTTTATTGAATTTCACTGAACGCGAAATGAAATAGATATCGCCGGTATAACAGCGTTTTCCCAGAGCGTTTCAATCGACCGATCTGAGATTAAGTCCATGCGGACGCAACAGGAAACTGGAGCGAAATCGATTCATACAACGAATCGAGCAGAGGCGGCTGTTATGGCGCCGCAACAAATTGAAATTGATACCATCGGTGGGCAGTGGCTGCGACCGGATATTACGGGTGTCAAGCGCAATCACGCAATACGGGCAAGGCTTGCTGCGGTCTATATACTTACTTCATTAGATGTACATATATGGCGGTATCATGAAGACCTATGCGATAACAGTACCATCCATTGCGATTGTCGATAGTTCGAACGGCGGAAGCCCAACGACGTTGATATACTCGGTAGACGACAGGTCATGTCAACGTAAAATATCTATTGTTAATACGTACCGTTTGCTTTTTTACGATTCAATTAACAAATGTGTTTGCTGTATTGGTCCGTTCAACACGATAATAGAACTGGTTTGACACTAGTGACTATGGTTTGTACTTATAATATACCTCCTCTTACGCGCGTGGATGCAATAAAAGCCCGCGGAATATCTCCGGATGCACAGCAGCGTCTTTCTGTGTATCAACATCCCGTACTGCGCTCTTCAACCCGCCTGCCAGGCGTGGTGAGTATGGGAACTACCCCTAATGGAGATCCATGAGGGAGCCCTGTGTTCAGTAGTGGTCGCTTTACGGCTGGATGCGGGTTCTATTCTCAAAAAATACCAAGTATATAACTATTCTATGAACCATCACTGGTACCCAAAACACAAGCTCCCTGCTTACTTTGAGGCTAGATGGTGCTGTGTGAAATATCCAAGGTAATTGATTTGTTTTTAATGACATTTTTTGATTAAATGATATGACATAATCCTGACGATTATGACTTGTCTCTTTCTTTCAAAAGCTGAAACGTAGCACATAGATCCGATAAACGTATTTTAAGTAAGGTTTCATTTGAATCAAACTGATGGGCTCGATAACCGATAAAGGCAAATTAAATCATGTACGAGTTTTTCTTGGAAACGTTTTTCGCATTACAGTCCTGATACCGAATAATTGAAGGTTTTTTTACCTGTTATTCGCCAAACTTAATTGCCTGTTATACTAAGTTAGGTTTAGTAGAAAGCCCAGCTCCATGTATGATTTATTACAGACAAAAGGTACGCGACAGGTTCCCCTCATGTAATAATTCAATCCATTTTGTTAACATTTTGTGTGACTCAGTGCTACTTATTAGGGTAAAAAACTTCGTGATAACCGCTCGCTTGCCCGTGTTAACCAGTAGTTAACAAAACGCACAACGCTAAAATGTCCATGTTAACTGGTAGTTAACATCGCGATTCAGTCTACTATGCCCTTGTCAACTAGTAGTTGACATGACGCCGCCATGCCAAAATGCCCGTGTCAACCTGTAGTTAACATGACCTCGCGGTCGAAAAAGTAAAATATACTCGTCCTTGTCGCTCTAGGGCTTAGTTTGTATTATTTATCTCGTTTCTCCGTTAAATTTCCCGTCATAATTAATCCCAGTCGAGTATCCAAGCCATAGACAAAAGAAAATAAAGTAAGAAAAATACGTTCCTTGTCAATCTTGTCATTGAGTGTTGATTCGGTGCGGGATGTGTTAGATGTGTGCGATATTTCTGCTGATTTTCTTGTGAAATTTAGTTTTGTTCTTCAAGATTTATTGTGTAAATCAAGGAATGTAAATAACTAAAACGTAAATATAAAAATTCCAGCATGAAACATAAGATTTGACTTTTTCGAGTGAAAGTAAAACCAAGTGATTTTACTGAGAGCATGGGAACTGTTGCAGAAATGTTCATATTTCTCAGAAGTGGTGAATGCTATCCCTATGGTTTTTGTTTGTTTTAAAAGAATATAAGACTACTTATTTAGTGTTAATTTCATTTTATGCCTAAAAAATATATTTGTGCATGATATGCCTTGTCACGTTTAACATAAATTACGCCGCGCGGCGCCAGATAATGGTGTGGAATCAGAGGCCTGTGAATTAATAAATATGTATGGACAAGTGTACGTTTAATTTCTTATCCTATTATCTATTTTATAAGTAACGTAATCAAAGATTAAAAACTATACGTTAACGCTTTAATTATTGAGGTATGAGCTTTTAAATACAAGACGAGCTTTAAAACGCGCTATCTCAAGTTCAGCACAGCTTAACTCTGCACCAGAGTCGTAATCTGAGAATCAAAAGATAACATTGTGTAGCTAGTTTCAGATTTAACATAAAAAATATAACACTTGACAATCTTTTTAAACTAATTAAGTCACAAGTAACGATTGCGTGAAAGCCGGCCCGCGCGCCGCAGGCGTAAATACGGCGGGGCACGGCGACGTGTGCTAAGTATTTGTCGCCGGGCGTTTGGGTTAGCAACGCTACCGGGGGCCGGGCACGGGGTGCCGCGCGGTGCGCCGCGCGGGGCACGCGAGCGGATAAGCGACCGTTAGTCATATTCATTATCGTAGTATAAATTATAGGTTATACAATTATTGTAGTTCGGCACCGGCGTGATTCTGACAAAAACTATATACGTAATATTTGACACGGAACGTTTATTGATTGTGTGAAAACAGTTGCCGGACTTCACACATCCGCGTATGGCCCGAAGCAGCAGTAAGCAGATTTAGTAAGTAGAGAGTCTTAAGTGAGTAAGCAGAGTCTGTGTTGTAGATACCAGGTGGTTAATAGAATACTCAAATACGTCTTTATAGCACAAAGACCTTTGTTTGGCCACAATCTTACCTGATGGTAAGCGACGACCGATGTTTGAACACAAAAGTCTAGAAGCCTATTCACTCAAATCATATCATCATCATCATTATTTCAGCCGTAAAACGTCCACTACTGAACACCGGCCTCCCTCATGGATCTCCATGGGGGGTAGTTGCCATACTCACCACGCTTGGCAAGCGGGTTGGCGAGCGCAGTACGGGATATTGGTACACGGAAAGACGCTGCTGCCCATCTTTCGAAAGTATCCCTTAGCAGGCTCTTACTGCATCCACGGGCATGAGAGGAGGGGTAACATTCTACTGCCAGCACCCCACGGCATATGTACATAGAAAAATACCCAGAGGTAAATTCGAATGAGCTAGATTATGTTCCCCATGACTTCGTACGGGTTTCGATGCTCTGCTCGTAAACTATTTTACGTAGAGTTCGATAAATCAGCTGTCCAACAGTAAAATAATTCTTAATTCAGCCAGTAGTTCCTGTGCTTAACGTGTTTAACCAAACAAACAAACTTCGCTTTATAACATTAGTATAGATGAGACAGGCTGTTTCTACACAAAATGCTATGGCAATCGAAGTTTTATCTATAGCTTCTGATCATGTCGTCTATCAAACAAGTTTGCTTTGCCATCAATAAATGAATCAGCCTCGTTATGAATTTTGACACGCAACGTTTTGGCGAGTTTCCAGCTGTCCAATTTCATTATACAATCAGCAATATCTATAAAACAGTATGAAGGTATTGGATTTGCCAATTTTAGTCTTCAAAGCAGTTTTATAACAGATTTATAAAATTTCAATCAACAAATATTTGAAACAACTTAGAGTCATAAATATTCGTTGGTTGATTTTTTATTGAAATCTTGATTTGAAAGATTGATCTAGATATGTTACTTACAAATTTATTTTATATGTTGGAGCTGCATAGTTAAAAAAGTCAAAATAACAAAATTTATTGAAGTCAACCCTCCCTTTGTATCTTGTAAGTACAGAATATATTATCGGCGTTACCATGTAATATACATATATGTATATATAATATGGTATAAATTTATACCTCGATAAAAATTACTCTCCCTTGTTCAGGCTGCAGCTAGTATGAAATTGTAATGTAAACTTTTTTAAAGCTTGCGATATACCTTGGTCTATAGTTTTAGAAACGATCGCACCTCTGATCGCTTTTAACACCAAACCCACGAAGTGGAAAAACGAATTCAACTTTACCTAACTCGCGAAATTCAAAAATAGCGTCAGCTATTTCGCAGTCAACTATGGACACTTTGCTTCGCTTTCGTAACAGCGGTGAATGGACAAAAAGTGAAATGCAAATTTAGTTTCCAAAAACTCCGTACATCTCGTTTTTACAAGCTTTTATTTAGCTTGCCCTGTATATATGTATGTATGTATGTACGTAACTATGTTTGATCGCAGAATCTTGCAACTCAATTCTGAAGCAGATATCTTCAACCAATTGAGATTAAATTTTGTATACGTGTTTTCTTTGGATGACAATGCATGGTCGGCTATGTAACGTCATTCTGAATCCAACATAGCGAAACACCTAAGATGGCGGACTAGTTATTTTTAATGGCCTCCTACAATATGGGTATCAAATGAAAGGGCTTGCTGAGAGTTACTCGAAAATAAAATGACATCACTCTAAATCCAACATGGCAGTATACTCAAGATGGCGGACTAGTAATTCTTAATGCACTCATACAATATGGGTATCAAATGAAAGGCCTTGCTGAGAGTTACTCGAAAAATTAAAAAACGTCACTCTAAATCCAATATAGCAGAATACCAAAGATGGCGGACTAGTTTTTTATTAACGCACTTTACAATATGGATATCAAATAAAATGGCTTGCTGAGAGTTACTCGAAAATTATCTGACATCATACTAAATCCAACATGGCGGGCATGAGATGAACAGACAAGAAACCAACTGTCCAGTCATAACTAAAAAGTAAAAAATAAATTTAAAGAAAAAATACTTTTTTAACAAACAAGCTTTTATTTGAACCTACTAAAAATAATAAAATATACATTTTTCATTAAAGTTTAATGTCAACTTAAAGGCCTTTACTCAATTTTATTGTTTTTAGTTGGTTGTTTGTTAAAATAAACAAGCTTTTATTAAATAAAAATGTTTAATTTTTAAAATAAAAGCTTGTTTGTTAAATAGTTTTTTTAACTTTAAATTTATTACATTGGTTTGGCAAACCTTAGTTTGAGGACACAAGCGCCAACCGACGTCTACCGTCTCACATTGTATGCAGCGATCGAATTCGTTTAACACGTGAGTGGACACTAGCCGTAGTTTAATAGCCTCGTATATGTAAAGGACAGGCGGCGGCCTACGTCCAACCAATTTGCAATAAAACAATATGGCGCAGCGTTCGACTCAGCCCGGCTTGCGGCAGCGGTTCGACCTCTTCTATTTTATATTTATTTTATCCGAATGCGAATGCAAAGCTATTAGTCGCAACCTCTTTGTGTCACATTCCAAAACATATTCCTACCCGAGGCGAAATTAATCTGAGCCCTGCCTTTGACTAGTCTTCTTTTTAATTTCGTGCGTGGAGTTTGTTTAAATTTCAAAATAAGATTACAATGATATCAATAATATAAAATGCGATGGTTTAAATGATAACTTGTTTATATTAATGGATCTAAATGTTCTCCTAATACTTGGTATTTTTTGTGTTTGAAATTGCTGTCAATTATTTTAAAAGTTACGTAATTACATATTTGTACAAACTAAATTACTGTTTTCCAAATAACTTTGGATACACTTCGCTAGAAACTTAGAAGTACCACAAAGGAAAATTAAAGGGATCGGCTGGCAGGAAGTTTGCATTTTCTTATTGTACATACTTCTCAGTTTTGGAAATGTACTACAAGGTCTGAAATTTAAGACGTAGAAACATAGTAAAGAGGAAAACAATATTTTATGTATCTTATTTAATAAATATAAAATGTTTACTTACCGGTTTAAAATACTTATTGCAATGAGTCATCGATTTGTGCATTCATTATATTATTGTGCATAAATTATAGCGATTGGTTTTGTATTTTTTGAGAAGTTTGCAATTTATGAGGTAGAAACATTATGGTACAAGATCAAATTAAATTTATAGGTGCCATACCTATATAAGTATACTTATTCAGTTTTGCATATCAGCTGAAAACATGCAATTACTAATTTAATATTTTATTGTTACAGATTTACATTATCAACCTAGACCGCCTGCTCCGGAAGGTAAGAACATCCGAAATGATTTTATAGCGGACCGTCCAGTGTGAGCGGAGGTTCATTAAATATTAAATGCATTGATTGATAGTTCGTTTTCATTCTAAAAATAATAATCAATGTATGTGATCAGCAATGTAAGGGTTGCGATTTAAAATCCGTAATAAGTGAGCCCGATTGTAGTGGACGGCCCGCTCAGCTCTTATTTTTTTAAGGTTGTATGTTTATTTATATCGTTTTTCGTGTAACTTTTTATCTTCTGAAATGTTATCTACATTTAAGTTAAAAATATTAAACCGAGCTAATGTTTTGTATGAGTTACCGCATTGCTACACACGCACTCTGAATTTCGTTAGGGTTCCGGATATATTTTTTTAAAGCTGTGTTTATAGTTCTCAACCAAATCATTTACAAAGAAGTATTCATTTGTTTTTTTTTTGTTTCGTTAACCACCTTATCCTATGTCTGTAGAAAGAAAATCTAAATAAATCAATTAGTAATGCTGGAGATTCTTCACTGCGCCATCTAGCCTAAAAGTATGATTATGATTAGTGGTATATCCGGAGCAATGTTTATTGTGATCTCGTTCGAGTATAATTTTGAGGTTGTTTTAATTGTGTTGATGTATGTACTCACTACAAAATATCAAACACATTTTTATATTATACAAACATGTCTTTAAAACGGAAAGTACTTGCTACGCTAAAACGATCTACACTTCACTCAGTCCGTATCTTGTTTATATGCAACGA
Organism: Pasiphila rectangulata; assembly: GCA_963082625.1. NCBI lineage: Eukaryota > Metazoa > Arthropoda > Insecta > Lepidoptera > Geometridae > Pasiphila > Pasiphila rectangulata. The sequence continues at coordinate 13,790,949 of OY720237.1, forward strand.
ACTCTCTGTCAAAGTGGTTAAACTCTGAATAACACCTGCACAGTAACACTAACTATATCTTGCTCTAGATCCAAGTAAAATAGCGAACCACATCTTCAAATCCACGAGAGCTTATCGTTGGTCTACAATCCACACGTGTAGGACTTCTGTTAGTGATGTGCCGTAGAACACAGAAAGTTTTTACATTGTAAAATAAGATTAGTCCTATAAATGGTATATTTGGTTATTTTTTTAAGTGTGAAACCACACTTACGAAGAACATTTTATAATTAAAATGAACAATCTTATAAAAAAAAATTACCACACCGGAATTTTATTGGAAAATTGATTAGTTTCTTCATGGTTTGGGTCGGAATGCCCGGGGCACTATTGTTTGCGACCCCGTTTAAATATAATTTTGGTGTTTACTGAATTGTCTAAAGTATTTAATTCCTACGCTGTTGTTATTTAAAAACTTTATTGCACATTATACAAAATTTGTGCTTAATGTTTAAAGCGTTTTAAACCTGCCAACCTGTTCGTTGAGAAAGATAATGCTCCGTACCAATCCAAAACATATTTACTTGTTAAAAGTGTTTAAACTCTGTATAGCTACTAAACACTAACACTATTAATATCTTGCTCTAGATTCAACCGAAAAAGCCGAACCACATCTTAGAAGCTACGAGAGCTTATCGTTGGTCCACATCCATACGTGTAGGACTTTTGTTAGTGATGCGCTATAGAACTTCGAAAATGTGTACAATTGTAAAATAAGATTAGTCCGGATTGAAAGAATAATAATAATAAGAAGAAAAAATGTAGTCTACTTAGCAGCATGTTCGTAGCAGTAATTTTGAGGACCACGTTTTAATAAACTTTTTGTTGTTGGATTAAATTTTTTGGTATTATGTAATACTCTGCTAAATAATAAAAAATAAAGTTCTCAAACTTGTTTATGTCCAACGAACTTTCTCTTAAAGTAGTCATACTAAGTGTAGCACCCACACACTAACACTAACTATAAATTGCTCTAGATTTAAGAAAATAGTTGAACCACATCAATTCGTCAAAGCCACGAAAGCTTGTCGTTGCTCTAAAATCCACATGTGTAGGAATTTTGTTAGTGAGACCCCAAATAACTTTGGAAGTTTGTACTACTAATTTGTAAAATATTATTTGCGCAGATTGTATTAGTAGTAATATAACTTTTGAAACTGTCATGGTGGCTTACAACATAAGCGTTATATGCATTAACGGGATAAATCATGGTAAATATCCCGTGAATATTGCATATAATGTATAATAAAATAAAATAAATTAGGTCAAGTGCGTGTCGGGCCACGCGCTGTGTATGGCTCGGTAGTTACTAATTAGCTGTAGCTAACGTAACGTGGTAGCTAAACCGTTATAGTTTTCCTAGAAAGTTTGATGGCTAAAACTACATCCATGATTTTTTCAGATTTGTAGTTTTGATTTTAGAGTTCTTCGAAAAAATATTAATATTTCGTAAACGGAACTTTAAATCGAAAAATTGTCTTCGCAACGATGAACGATGATGTAATAAACTAGAAAAAAATATTGCCATTTTATGTGTATGGGGTAGGTACCCCAAGTTAATTATATTTTAGCATATTTTTTTGTACAGTTATCAAAGCGTCCTGTAACCCTAAAAAACCGACTTTGACTTTGATGATGATAATAAGTCATGACGTAAAGTGAATATCGTGATATATCTTAACTATTTCTTAATATCGCCACACGTGAAATTCTGAACATTGAAGTTAGGATCTGTGGTGATCTGTGGCACGTCATCAATTCCACTTCATTAAAATATAGAAAGTATAGAAAAGTGATTTAGTGAAGTGCAAATTGAATTGCTTGACGTTATGCCGAAATTGTTGTGATTTCCTAAATTTACTGAGTTCCCTTATTCATAAATACCGTGAATAGTAGGTACTAGGTTTTCAAAAAAATTGCATCAATCTTAGAGTGATATTTATTCGAACCCTAAAATAATTCTCGACATTAGAACCATTAGGTCTGATATCCACTTTTTGCAAAAATCACGTTTTTACTGATTTGAAATAAGCGTTTTGTCCTCTTTATTTCTATATAGAAGACACATCTCTATCTCTTTTTTATATTAGATTTATTGAGATTATATAAGAGCATCTCAGCCGTAGGACATCCACTCTTGGACAAAGGCATGGATTTCTAGTTAAAAGCATCCATCTCCGACCTGCGGTCTTCACCAGGTCGTCAGCCTGTCTTGTTGGTGGGTCGGTACGCGTGCTGGTCCGTGGTCTCCACTCAATAACTGTATGGCCCCATCGCCCATCTGTTCTGCGAGCTATATGGCCTGCCCAATGCCATTTCAACATAAATTAATCCATTTGGCTTTGTCGGTGACCCAAGTTCTTCTACTTATTTCTGATTAGATCCCGTAAAGAAACCCCGAGCATAGCCCTCTCTATAGCTCGCTGAGCGATTCTGATCTTATTCTCGAATAATTACGTCTCGGTTCCATATATCAACACTGGTAATACACACTGATCAAAGACTTTCGTCTTAAGGCACTGTGGAATTTTGGACGAAAAAAAACTGCGTAGTTACACTAAAGCCCATCCGATTTGAACCGATTTGGACTCGTCGTTGGCCTCGTTTTCGAGGTTGGACCTAACAAATTGGACTGTTTGTCTTAGGTATCTTCGACGAGTTTAAGAGTACTAGTCGACAATTTCAAGAGGCGAGCTCTTTACCATAACTGGGGTAGGCACAACATGGGGAATTCAACATAACCTTTAAGAGATAATCATAGAAACAGTCATTTAGAAAAGCTCATTTACAATTGTCTTTGAAGGCAATCCATTGTTTGTCACAGAAATTACTATCAATTACTTTAAATACTTGACACATTTGTTTAAATGATCTAATTTATTTGTTTAACGATAGTAAGACTTGAAAGGACAAGATTTAAAAATAATTAACAGTTTTTGTTTAGAAAAAACAATAATGTACCTACTCTTTTGTTTCAATCAACATCTGGATAATACCCATAAAACTAGTTAACCCAACTAATAATCTTAAAAGTAATAGAATTTTAGGACGTATCTAACAACATTTTTTAAGTCAAGCAGCTTAATTTAGTATCATAAAGTCTGATATACTTCCTAAATACGGCATATTTTCGATTGTATTAACAAATGTTTTATATTTTTAGGAGCCAAATAGTAGTAATCTGATATAAAACCTACATAGTATTTATTTTTTAGTGATATATAGTCTGATTAGAACATACACTAACGAAAATTATACCGATTTTTTTCCTTTGTCTGGTCCATTGAGTCTGTTAATAACATAAATTATGATTATTTTTACAAACTATAGCAAATATTGGAACCAAATGGTCTGACTGTAACATCATCCTACAGTTCATTTTGTAAAAACGGGAATTACTCACGTAGTATTGTAACGTCGAAGATTATTCCGACTACGTGAGTAATTCCCGTTTTTACAAAATGAATAGTATATCTCACGTTAATTTTGAAAGTGAAATCATCCTACAGTTTTTTTTAATGTCACACACACATTTTCCTAACTATGGTCGGATGTTAACATAATCAATGGTTTACTTTTAGATTTAAAGAGGCAGAAGTTCCTTTAATTACATGCAATATTTTGATTGTATTAAGATTATTATTATTGTCTCTTAATTTTGGGTCTGATAATCACTAACTTGCAAAGAAAAATCCAACATTGCTGTAGTAAAATCAAATAAATCGGGGATAAAAATGATCGTACTAGAACCATGTTGAACCAAGCCACAATACCTAGTAGTTTTTTCTCCAATATGGAGAAATCAGGAAATCAATAATAATCTGATTTGAAAGTTTGTTTTTGTTCTCCTAAAAAGTTGCAAAAATGGACATCAGACCCAATGGTTGTGATGACGAGATTCGAATCGCTTTTTTTATTATTTGGCATGCTCGGAGCAGTAATTTTTGGTACTATATGTAGTACGCGTACAATACTCGTAATAGTAGTTTCCTGAATAAAGCCTGGAAGAACAAATATATATCGTACAAAGCAGGTTACACGCCCCATACTTGCTAAGTTGCTTCATTAACCCTATCTCTGTAAATAAAGCGTTCATTGAAGATGTTATTATCTTCTTTTCTTATCAAGTTTAAGAGTTTGTGTTTTCAAAATGATAATAGTTCTACCATTATGATTTCGTCCTGCTTGTCTCTCTGTCCGTGCGTAAGTTCCAACATTTTGTTATATAATTCATACATTTGGCCGGTAAAGTGAATGTGTAATGATACCGGTAATATTACCTCCAGGTGCGCACAGCACTAGAAGGTGCCTACACAGTGTGGGTGACATGCGAACTAAGTCGGTGTCTCGAGCCAACAAAATTGCTTTGTCTCGAGACTTTGGGAGCCCCGCATTATGTGGACGAAGTTGACACCGTATATTCTGTTCTGTTATTATTTCAAGCGATTTTCATGTTATGCCTAATTGAGACGCCCTTATTTCAGCTTTTAATTAGGATACTAAATATTTTATATTAAGTATTACATTTCATAAAATCTCTCAAACAAAATGGTTGAGATAATGGTTTTGCAAAATATCTAAGACAATGGAATTTTACCGAAAATAACTTTGATAGGCACTTTTTTACAAAATTAGATCTAATTCAAATTAGATAATTTTAATTAGATCTAATCTAAATTAGATCTTTATCAGAAGATAAACCTAACTACAAATCGTTTTATAGATATACCTACCTCTACCTGTATCAATACACAGAAATGTGAGAGCGGAAATCAAATTTATCTCGTATCTTTTTCTATTTCATATCAATCTAGAAACAATACCGCGACAAATGGCTTACGTATTACATCCGTACAAAACGAGGTCAAGCATCAGGTTTTGGTACGATCTCATTTCCTTGACGTGCATACGAAGGCTGTCGTCTCGCTTAAAAAAAACAAACAGAAATAACAATTTCGTTAGAACAAACACAAAGTTAGAGCGCGAATTGCTGTAGAAGAAACCTGAGATAAATGGAAGCAAAGAGGGGAGATAAAAATGATGGCGGATGCTTCGTGAATGGAAGAAAATTAGGAAATTCTCCGAGCCGCTTTTTCAGGCCCGAAATCTGTTTAAATTATCCATATTATCTGAACATAAATTTGTTGAAGGTTGAATATGTGGGGCGGTAAAAATAAAGGATGACTGAATTATGTATTATAACTTTCGATGAGCATAAAGTTAGTGACGTGAATATCAAGTCTATTGAAGAATAGTCGCGATATTATTTCTAGATTGATATGAAATAGAAATTGATACGAGATAAATTTGATTTCCGCTCTCACATTTCTGTGTATTGATAGAGGTAAAGGTATATCTGTAAAACGGTTTGTAGTAGGTTTAGTTTTTGAGATAGATCAAATTTATGAATTGCGGATAAACCTTGCTGGTATTTAAATACGCAATACAGCATGTTCAATGCCTTTAATAAATAAAGTTCAACAGTGTTCAAAAAAAGCAGCCAACTTGCAGTGCTGTCTTATAAAATAGAGAAAATTTCAAATTAACTTTTACCGTTTGCGCCGTGTGACTTCTCACCCGACAATCTGCTCGGAATTTTAACTAGACTATAGAAATCCGTAATCCCTAAAGCCAGCTCTAACACAATGATGTGGCAAAACGGAAGCTCGCATCTTATTTTGGACCTCCTTAATAATTTAGTCACGCTCCCGACTTCCCAGGTAGAAAATTGGAAATTGTATCATCCTTTGCTAAGAATAATGTCTTCATCAGAAGAATTTACTTTGCACTCAGCTTTACTGCAATTGAATTTGAACGGAAGTTATGTGTGTGATGTACCTACCGAACGGCAAATGACGAGTAAATGTTTTATTTCTCTCAAATTTTGGTTCACCAGCGTTCCAATCGAAACGCCAGAAATTGATGAAAATCAATCGAGTTATGTCGCTGTATCCTATCAACCGCTTCGAGGTTTGCGCAGAATGTCCGCATTTTTAGATAAACAACTCAATCCCTTTCAAATTTAGTAAAATCTGTATCATGGGAGACATAAAACAAGATGAGCGAGCCCCTTCCGTTTGATTTGTGACCGGGCATTAAAAAAAACCTTGAAGGTTTGTATGTTCTTTGTTTCACCGATTTAAACATGTTAATGGTGGAGGTAGACATTCAGCAGTAGTGTCTGCCTTTGTTTGAGATTCTGACCAGGTAATGATCATACATCAATCTCTTTACTTATTTGAATGACTATATGTGATAATGTTATCCGAGTTTTTATTTTGGTATATTCGGCTCGTGGCTACTCAAATAGCCTCGGCTCGTGGCTATTTGAGCAGCCACGAGCCTTCTCGGCTCCACCCGCAACATTGAACGGCATCGTGGCTTAGAAACGGACACGCTCGGTCAAGCTCAAATAAGCCCGGCTTGTCAGACTTAGTCTCAAGAACGAAGAGATAAACAATGTCCGTTTTTGTTGCAGAAGCATGCGAGAAGACTTTTTGTCGATGGGGGGCGGAATGTGTCTCACTGGGAGACGGGCGAGCGCATTGCGCGTGTCCCACCAGCTGTCCCAATACCGCTGCGGCTGTGTGCTCCACCGCTGGACGGACTTACAGGAACCACTGCTTTCTACGTAAGGAGGCTTGTGAAAGACGGCTTAACTTACGTGTCAGACACGAAGGAGAATGTGGTAAGTGGTTTAACCTAGAAAATTAGGTAGACTGAGGATGCACTTCCAAGATGATGATATTAATTTGATCAGATGAAATTAAATTAAATTAAACAAGATTAATTTGCATAAGTAGGTATGTGCAATCGAGTTTGTTTGTCTTATTTAGGAAAAAGTATCAAGACATTTAAAATCTTGTACAGGTATAAATGTAAAAAAGAAAAGTTTAACTGAACTCAAATAAACTTTATAATGTTGTACACATATTTAAAATGGAGTAATAATCTTACAAAGTTAAAAACACTTATTTACGTTACATTTAATAAATAAGAGCAAAGATCAAAAAAATATTAAGTTCATCATCATCATCGTCATCCACACCCTGACATCACCCACTGCTGGGTATATAGGCCTCCCTTAGTTTAAGTCATTCACCATGTGCCAGTCCAATCCATTGTTTAGTTTAAGTTGTTATAACGTAAAGAAATTAAATAAAAAATTATATAAGTCTCAAGATTTTAAAATGTATCAATGCTATCAGCTAAGCTTATTGAATTATTAACCTATTTTAAATTATTAGTTTACTCATGACATCTTATTTTATATTGTGTACTGCCAGCGAGACAACTTTTTTAATTTTTTTGTGGTCATTGTAAGTGGTCAATTTATGCTCCGTTGGCCTTAATTTAGTTCCACTTAGCTCCGTTCCAGTGAAAACGCACCTGCACCTAAAGAAGTTGCAATCACAGCTATAGATGAAGTGTGTCATGCAATGTTTTGCTAATTTTGGAAGCTTTATCGACAACTCTATTCTAACGATTGGCATTACGCACGTCACGATCGCTGAAAGCAAGAGGTCGATCATTTGGCAAGGGTAAAAGAGCTTTACCTCGTTAGCAGTCAGTGAGAATCTATGGCATATAAATAGATAACTCCTTATTCCACCCAACTTAATTCTAACACAAAAAATATAACAAAAAAAAACAAAAGCAGCTCATCACTAGAAGCAATATCTTACAGGCATAATAATTATATTATAATAAGAGTTTTCCAGCGTTAGTGTTAGATTTAGAGTCATAATGTAGTGTTTACTGCGAAAAGACTTTTATGGACTCGTTATGCATACGTCTCATATAAAGGATATCGTAATTATAGAAACTTTTATTTAGAGCTGTTTCGTAAAATGTGGTAAAAATCCACCGTTTTATTTTATGAACGGCACCAACTGAATAGCGTTATATATCATTTCAGCCTGTTCTTTTTAAACATCTTGAATAAAATATCATAATTATAAGCATTTGGCATAAGTATATACACTACTAGTACTGCAGGCTTAAATAAAATACTATACTTATAAGCATTTGGCATAAGTATACAAACTACTAGAACTGGAAATCACTGATGATATTTTGACTGATCGTACTAGTATATTATTGAACGTGCCTTTCGTTTAGTGGTTTAATGAGCCCAATTTGAATTTATTAACTTACGTCAAGTGAAATGCAATTCATTTCAACAGTCACATCATTTTAGTTCGCCGTAAACGACCAGTGTTGAAATCGATAATATCAACACTATTTTAATTAATATCGTTTTCATAATGATTATTTATTAATTACGCTAATGGCACTGTGTTATGTGTTCGAGTAAAATATTTCTGGTCGTGGCTTTGCCCGTGTGGTTCAAATTGGATAAATGAAGGTATTCTGGAGTTTATGCATTCCTTTTTATATTAACTATGAACCAGGAATTAGTATAATGTCAGAATTGCACTAACAACAAGTTCCAAATTATAAAATAATTACAAACCTTACATCCCAAGAGATATGATATCAAAAAACAATCTAAAATTATGAAAGTCCTATCAGCATAACAACACAAATCAACCATTCGAAGGTCAGGTACGGAAGACTTGTCACGGTCTTCTTGCCTTCCATGGCAGTACCTCATTTCATAGAGGCATTTTTACTAAAAACTAAAAACATTAAATATTGTTTCCTCGAACCTTATAGTAAGCGTTAGTTTTATTTAGCTGGTAATAAAAACAATATGGCAGGCAACAAAATTTGAGGAATTCTAATTAACCAAAAACTTCCTTTCTCCGTTTGCCAGCTCCATCTCATAGTTTTAGTAGAAAATACTTGTTTCTCTTACTGAAGACGGTTCATTGAACCGCAACCTTTTCTGACAACATCTATATCTTATATTGTAATGAGGTAAACTTTGTGAGTTTGCAAGGTTGTAGGGGGTAATCTCTGGATCTACTGAACCGATTTTCCAAATTATTTTACTAATAGAAAGCCCCAGTATTTGTGAATGTCATAGGCTATTAATTACCGCCCAACGAAGTGGGCACCGGGTCAGCTAGTACCTAATAACTCTTATCATTATGTCATAGTAAAATAACCAAGCATTTGGACATTGCATCACATTCTCTTCTGTTTATTTAAAATGTTTACGAACGGTAACAGAGTAAGTACAATACAGGATGTTTACAATCATTGTGTAATGTTGTGTTTTGTTCCGCTCTATCAATAACGTTTGAATTTCAAAGGCATAAATTGCCTGGAAACATTCGAGCTTTCCGTAGACCGTTCTGTAGCTAATTAGTTCTGAAATATTTATTTATTTCTTATGTTCTTATTAGTCATAATTCTGATGTTTCAATTCTTAAAGGTAATCGAAAATTATGCTACTTATGTAAAAGTGCAAAAAAACCCTTTCTTCTGCTGTTGCAACATTTACCTAATTTTGATATCATCTATACCGGTCTACTGCTAAACATAGGCGTTTCTTGAATAATACCGAATACTGATACCCTACACCCGCATACCGATCCTAAATTCTAGAGACTTGCACTTAATGTTAAAGAGAAGTTCAAATTCTAATCTTATTCCCAGAATCAGGTGATCCTTGCTCCGGAATACCATGCCCAGTTGGTGCAAGATGCGTACCTTCTCTAAACCAGCCCGAGTGCCGATGCCCACGAAGTTGCCAGAAGCGGAAACCTGTCTGTGGAACAGATGGGAAGGACTACGCCTCCCAGTGTCATCTAGATAAACATGCGTGTGATAACCAGCTGAATATCACCGTCAAGTACCATGGGAAATGCGGTGAGTGAATGGTTATTACTTCCCTTACGGCATGTACAGATTACGCATCAGTTATCTTATTGTGAATTTCTATTTCTAAGCCAGTAATGTATGCCCTCAGTTGCAATGTCTACAATTTTTTAAATACAATCAGCAATCACGAGATGAAAAAATGAGAAAAAAACGTAATGACAAGGTATATAATAGTCAATGTTAAAGTTTGTTAAGGTTAAAAATTACAACTTAAAAAAAGCATGTTTTTGACATCTGTAAAATCTAGGATATGAAGATATCGAGATATCGCCGTTTGAAGTTTGATAGCTGTCACTGAAAAAGTTAGTCTTTTCTGGGCTTTACAAAGCTTCTGAATTTGGTTATTTGGCGTGCTGTCATTTTGTGTCACTTTTGACAGATGTCAATATATAATTTTTTAAAGTTGTTTTTTCATCCTGTACAAACTCTTACGTTGTCAATTCTATACCTTGTCATTATTTTAAGATTTTTAATTGATTGACCACCGTTTTCACGGTTTTTTAAAAGCTTAACGCCCCAAAATGCAAGTGGAACTTAGGATATAACCAAACATACAAAACAAACAGCAGTGTACAAAAACCAATTCAGCTCAGGAGCTAAAATATAGATCATGATTCTACATTGCATTAACTTTGTGTGCTAAGCAGAGATAACGGATATTGTGATGGAACTATCTAACAAAATATACATTTAATAAAAATATTTTAGTATAATTGGCCGGCTACGAGTAACTAAAATGAATTGCAGATTTCATAAAATGGTTTTCGAATTGCCTTTTCATGCGTTAACTGACACCCGAATAGCCAATAAGCCAGTTTAAACCTAAAACCACAGATTTTTTTAAATCTTTTTGTTTTAAGTTTTCGTCATAAAAATATAACAGAAAAGCTGCTTGACTGTCATAAGTCTTAAGTCTCGCCAAAGAGACTATACATAGTTTAGTTTTGTTTTCATTGTGGTGTTTCTAATGAGTATCCATAAATAAAGCAAAACGGTTATGGTTGATTGTTCGCGCCGTAAAAGGAACTCGTTAAGAGTGGCATCTTCTTATAATAGCAGAAAAGTGGGTTAAAAACAAAGGAACATCAACATTTTCCCAGAACCTTTTGCTTGGTAATCTTAACACAGAAATAACTTTTCGATGAAAGTTGAGGCAGATATCTAAGGAAATTTTTTTACAACAAACATAAATAAGGACTTATGTTGCATTTATCATACCAGGTTTTTGCATTAACCCGAGGTATCGTAAAAAAGATATCGGGTAATATTTTATAAACATATAAAAATATTTCTCCTGTAAACCGAACAAAATAATGTAAGCTGGGGTAGATAAATAAGTTATGTAAGTGCCTATTCGAACTTCGTTAAAGTTACACAAACATAACCCATTACAATATTTAAACAACAAATATTGATATGGGCTCGCTTGCTTTCTTTCTCATAAAAGTAACTTAATCTTGTTTTCTTTATGTGGGTACTTACTTTCGCTAACCCTTTTCACAAAAACTTATCCCAGCATTCGATCTGAACTAAATTTGAACAAGACCAAATGCCCGCACATTCCGCCGTCCTTTTGAGAGATTCTCTATTTACATTACTGCTTCGCTTTTGTACTTATATTGAATTGTTCCATCTTCTCTGTCTTTGCGCTAGTCCGGGCTCTACTAAGAGTTTTAGCAAAAAGCAGACAAAGCAACGTTTGAAACATATATAAGTAGTACTTACAGTATAGGTACAAGGTTTACTTTAACTTCGTTGAAAATTTAAAAGAAAAGGGACATTAGGCTTTATTACGGTGGCTTATGTCACCCGGTAAAACATAACTGCACGAATTCAGAGCATAAAGTTGAGATCTTTCAATTCTAAAATCCCATGATGAATAAAATTCGGAGCGTTTTTTCCACCAGTTTTACTCTTTTGTTTTGTCCCGTAGATCCGTGTTCTGAACACGAGTGCGCCGACGGCGGGGTATGCCAGCTGAACGAGGTTCGGGCACCTGTCTGCAAGTGTGGTCCGACGTGCGATCTTATCGTTCGACCCGGCTCTGCTGTTTGCGGGTCCGACTACAAAGACTACCCCAGTGAATGCTCCCTTAGAAGAGAGTCGTGTCGGACGAGGCAGCAGCTCACTATCGCGTATAGAGGGGAGTGCGCTTCAGGTAATTATTCTAGGTTCAAGTCTGCATGGCAAACCACATAAGCTAGGTATTAGTAATGCCGAGTAAGAGACTCGAAGGCTGATGCTTAGTTGTGGAATAGTTTATACGTACTGAAAAAACATTATGTTTAGTAGTTAAAAACGCCGAAATCCAATTTATTCCGTTATTTTGTTCCTCTTATTATTTATTATATGTAATTTATTATTATTATAAAATCTACTTTTTCGTTGACAGCTGTCAATTTTCAAATAGCCGAAACTCGAGAACGGCTTACCCTAGACTTTTCGTTGTAGGCTCAAATGAAAGACCTTCATGAGATATACATTTTCCATGACAGCTGTCAAACTTATAACGTCGATACCTCGAGAACTACTCACTCTACAATTTCCGACATTGGCTCCAATAAACGACCTTGATTAGATCTACATCTTTCGATGACAGCTATGAAACTTCAAACGTCGATATTTTGTGTACCACCCATCCTATACTTTCTGCTGTGGGCTCAAATGAAAGACTTTGATTAGATTTACTTTGATGACAGCTGTAATTTTAAAAAGTGCAAAAATATAACTGTGACGTGAATTTTGAGGTGGACCGTAGGAAAAAATGCCCATGATTCACTCACATGAACTTACTTGGTATATAATGCACACATACACATATACATACATACATACATCATCATCCACAGCCTATAGGTGCCTACTGCTGGGTGTAAGCTTCCCTTTGTTAAACGCCAGAGCATCACACAAACAAAATACAAATACATACGTATGCCTATATAAAATCAAAATTATACAAAGACACATGCATACACACAAACATACATACCGCACATGTATATAGGTAGTATGACAGACATTACGTACTGCATAATGGTACAAAATAATGGAAGAAATGGGACTACTACAAATAAAACTAAGTTTATTTTGCTAAACTGTACTCAACCCATGTTAAGTACGGAAGATGGTACCTACTAGATTGATTACATTCATGGGAATTCATGGCATTCATGGGAGCATTAATGGGAAGCTCGAAAATAAGTTTAAATCTTTAACTCGCATACGAGACCCTACCATTGGAAAATTGTCTTCGCAACCCCTGAATGTTTTTTTTATATACCAATTCAACGAGAAATGGTAAAATCAAGAAAAAAAAGCTCGTCCCCATCTTGTGTGTATGGGAGGTATCCCAAATTAATTATATTTTCAGCATTATTTTTATCCGTTTACTTGGCGTCATTGTTTTTGTCCGTGCAAAATTACAGCTTTCTAGGACTAATAGTATCTTCGTAAAGCTAAAGACAGACAGACAGACAAAGCGAAATATTAAGGGTTCCTTGTTGTAGGTACTACGGAACCCTAAAAAACTGGTTCAGGATGAAACTTTGCTTGTTTGCTCGTGTCGAATGGCTATAATGAGAATTCCATCAAAATGCATAAAATATGTAGTTGTAATCATTTACGTACCACTATAATGTCTGTATTGCACGTATAAGTAATTTTAAATAAACATCAGGCTTCTTTATACTGCTCAAACATTATACTGAAGAGCATAAAACCTGATCTCGAATCAAACACTTAAAACTTCACTCATATTATATAAGTCAAAGGGAAAGCCATCAATATCTTTACGACTTGAGTCTTATGAAAACAGATTTCATTATGAAAAAGACTGGTTCCTTAAGTAACTTCGCTTGTTTGCTCGTGTCGAGTGGCTTTAATGAGAATTCCATCAAAATTCATTAAATGTGTAGTTTTAAACCCTTAAGAATGATGTGGAAAGGTTTTACTTCATCATTTCAGCCATAAGACGTCCACTGATGAACACAGGCCTCCCTCATGGATCTCCATGAGGGGCTGGTTGCCATACTCGCCACGCTTGGCAGGCGGGTTTACGAGCGCAGTATGATGTTGATACACGGAAAGACGCTGCTGCCCATCTTCCAGAGGTATCCCTTGGCAGATGTTTACTCCAGCGATTCGTGTGAACCCTGACTTTCAATACGAAGTTCGTAGATTGAATCTTCATCACCGGCCGGGCACTGATGGATTTATCTTTATTAAAAAATGTATGCACATCTAACTCGTGCTTTAACGGTAAAAAAAAATCGTGAGGAAACCCACGGCTTAGTTAGCTTCAGAAGTATTCAATTAATCTAATCTATCTAATCAGCCTGTAGGATCCCACTGCTGGGCAAAGGCCTCCCTTCCCTCTCTCCATACTTCCCGGTCCAAGGTGTTGGTCGACAATTAAGTTTATTTAAAATGTATTGACCTGTTCTTTCCTCTAATTAATAGCCGATTTAGCTGGGAGGATGGTATTATACGAGTACGTGCTGTGTAAGGCTAATCCATCTAACAATGTCCCAGGCACTGCAGCGTCCCTTACAGCATTAATACTAGTTTCTGACGCCGTATAGGGTGTATATGTGTAGGTACTAAGCCAAAAGGTGATTTTGACCACCCCAAGAAAAAACTTTAGTTGTATGACCTTTCAGGATTCCGTGATTTTCATTCGAGAAAAGACCATGAAAGTTTAAACTTCAACAGCTAATAATACGATAATGACAAACTAAACGCCATCTGATTCTTGACAGGGTCATTGCCTCCTTAAAGAACTGTCGTACAAACAAAAATACCTAAAACCACAGGCAGATATTTTTTTGTTATTTAACTATTAAAAATGTGGGTATCTAAAATAACTAAAAAAAATTAATTAATAAAAATACGAATTCGATCGAAAACGATTTGTTTTCATTGATAGAAACCCCTTATTAAGGGTAGTACACATGTTATAATACACCCTGTATACTCTTTACTCTGTTACTCTTTATTCCAGCCAAAGCAGTGTGAAAAAGTTTTAATATGTCACCAAAATATTGCGTCACTAGATAAGAAATCGCAAAAGCTTGAGGTGTTATTGAGCAGTGATTTAGAATGTGATGTCCTAGCACTAACTGAGCATTGGTTACCGGAATCAAAACTTAAATGTGTCCATTTGCATAACTATAAGTTAGCGTCGTTTTACTGTAGGCAACAAACAGTGCATGGAGGCTCGTGCCTTTTTGTTAAGGATCACTTGAAATGTGTAGCAAATAGTGACTTGACGGCTTTATCTATTGAAAGAATATGCGAAATATCTGCTATCGATTTATTGGACTACGGAATATCAATTTTATGTATCTATAGGACCAACTTAATTTCAACAAATGAATTTATTTATGCATTTGAAGGTTTGCTCAATAAGATAAGCGAGTTAGGGAAGGATTGTGTTATTGTAGGTGACTTTAACATTAACTGTTTGGGAGACCTGAATAGCGATATAACCGCTCGTTTGGTTTTGGTCAGTTTACTTACCAAGATTTTTTAGCCGTCGTTTGGTTTTGGTAAGTAAACTGACCAGTGAGTCATCGCTGAGTCATCGTTCCACGAAAACAATTGTCATTTTTAAACTATGGTGTTTATCAACTTCTTCTTTGTTTTGTAGCCTTCTCAATGAAGTTGACAATGACAATAACAAATAAAATTTACGTAGCCCAAGAAAAAATAATTTTATTCGATTAAATTAAAATTAAAAAAAAGATTACGCAAAAAAAATGCATAAAAAATGCACTTTATAATTACGATCAAAAAATATTTTGTTCTAAGACACCTAAATGTTATGTTATATATAGTGAGGTTATACCACATACTATGTATATACCGCAAAACATGTAGATATATGATAATACATTTTGAATTACAAACAAAAGTATTTTTTATATAAAATTAAATCAATAATTAATAGAAAATAATTTTTACGCTGTATATCCCGAACACAGACTACATTATGAATGATTCTACTGACAAGCTTCATTCAAACCCTTTCCATAGAGCGTAAATACCACGCTACGCTCCATTGTAAAAACCGAGCCAGTATCCACTTAGCGCTGACGCGGAGCGCCCGCCGTTTTTCCCGCCAAAACGCAAACCAATTAAGGGTCGAAAAATTATTTTCGCGTAACCAAACTAGTGGTTAAAGAAATTATCAGACTTAATCTCGGCTCACGGAATGTCCAACCTGGTGGATTTTCCTACACGGACCACGGCATCCACTTCAACCAGTTTGGATCACCTGTACACAAATTTGCCTGACGGGACAGTCTCGGTGGCACCTATTGTCACAAACATTAGTGATCATCTCGCAATAAAAAGTGAGATCTTACGCGAAAAAACGAACTCTCGTGTAAGATATTATCATGGGAGAATGTTTAGCCGTGCGAATAAAGCCAGTTTTGCGGCAGCTGTAGATAGTGTTGACTGGAATGAATTATTGACTTCTAAAAATAGACCTACAGACATAATTACCTTAATTATTAACGTTATAAAAAATAAATTTGAAATATGTTTCCCAATTAAACGAATGCGTAATAAAAAGTATGACTCATCTTGGATCACTCCGGATGCTAAAAATTATAAATTATTATTATTTGACATCATTAAATTAAGTAAATTAGATCCCGACAATCAAACAATTCAATCTTTAATAGTTGACATGAATGAATATTATGAATTTATTTTGAAATCTGATAAGCGTACCTACTACGAAAATATGTTAAGATCGAGTAGGAATGCCTCAAAAGCGATGTGGGCTATGATTAATAGAGAAAGGGGGAAAAATAACACCCCTATTATAGATTTCACGGACATAGTTGTGAAACCGGATGGATCTGAGTTCTCTAATAAAAAAGAACTAGTAAATACCATGAACGCCAGGTTTTTAAGCGCGGCTGAATCTTGCGGAGCGCCAAGCGCGAACATCGCCGATGCGCACCGGGCTTTAAACTTAGCGTGTACGATTTCGGACCGCTCGCTACGGTTTCAGATGTTTAGTGCCAACGAAGTATTACGCATAGTTAGGACACGAATACCACCTAAGGCCTCCAAGGATATATACGGTATATCCATGAAACTTCTACGGGACGCAATTATTCCTCTTGCCCCGATTCTCGCCCATGCTTACAACACATGCATCAGACAGGGATCCTATCCTTGTCCGATGAAAATAAGTAAGGTGTCACCCTTATTTAAAGGCAAGGGAAGGAGATGCAACATAGACGGATATCGCCCTGTCTCAATAATACCGGCGATAGCGAAGGTTTTTGAAAACGGACTTAGTTCCCGTCTTGTTGCATTTCTTTCAGCGACGGACGCCCTGTCTGACCAGCAATATGCCTATCGCGAAGGCCGATCGACCACATCACTGGCGCGGCAAGTCATAAGCCACATACTAGCCGCTCGCGAAATGAAACAACAGGTCGCAGTGATATGCTGCGATCTGTCGAAAGCGTTTGATGTAGCCGACCACAACATATTGGCGATCAAACTGCATCACTACGGCATCGGCGGCAGGGCACATGACCTGCTAAGCGACCTCATGCGGAATCGGTCGCAAGTAGTGCTGGGTAGCGGTGGGGAGGCAATATCAGATCCACTGAAATCGAGGAAGGGCGTCGCCCAAGGTTCCTCGGTGTCAAATATATTGTTCTCCTTACTGCTGAATGACCTTCCCAGCTTCGTCACAAGTGCGGAAGTTTTTATGTATGCTGATGACGTAGCTGCGATTGTTACTGCACCCTCTATAGATTTGTTGGAGGTGAAACTGAATGGCACGGCGGCACGACTGGTGAAATGGTTTGGAATGAACGGGTTAGCTCTTAACCTAGGCAAAACTCATTTCATCCATTTTTACCTTTCGGGCTGCGCACCAAGACAAATTGCAGTCGTAGCCAATGGAATGCTAATCGAGCAGGTGCAGGTTATTACCTTCCTGGGCTTTCAGTTGGATAGAGGACTGCAGTGGGCGAGCCATATCCACAAGCTGTGTGGAAGACTGGGTGGTGCGTGTTACGCGCTGAGCCGGATGGCGCGCGTGGTGTCCACCGAGGTGGTCCGTGCGTGCTTTTTTGCAACCGTCCAGTCGCTTCTCCAGTACGGCGCCGAGCTGTGGGCGCGCGCAGCCGATTGGGAGCGCGCGTTCCGAATGCAAAAAAGGGCTGTACGAGCGATTGTGAGGATCCCCAGCGATCAGTCAGCGAGGCCTCATTTTAAGTACCTGAGGATTCTTACTTTGCCATGTCTGGTAATTTATCAGGTGGCAATGTACGTTAGACAGAACCAAGACTTATACGCATCGCTAGGCGCGTCACATACGTACCAGACGCGGAGCCGCGACAGACTAGCCTCGGTGTCGCACACACTGGCAAAATCCTCCAAGTTGTCACATGTCATGGGCCCAGCAGTATACAACAGGCTACCCAGCTCTGTTACACAAGCCCAAAGTCTGCCCGCATTCAAGTCCAAACTAAAGTGCTGGCTTATTGAGCGGACCTTTTATAGCTACGACGAATTCGTAGCTCATAAGGAATGAATTTTCATTTTTTTTGTTAATAATTATTTCTTTTTTTTTATTATTGTACCTACCTACTTTGGTTATTATTTATTTTCTATTATGATTTTGTATTTCTATTTTTTATTCTTTTAATCCTTATCTTTATATAATCTATTATTATTATGAATAATGTCAAATAGTTAAAATGTATAAAAATCCAATCCTATTAGGTTAAATGTTTAAAAAATGACTTGTAATTATTATTACCAATAAATGACTATTATGACTATTATTATTATAAATCATCTATAACAGATGTAAATTTCGGTTATTTTCAGGTAACTTAAACTCTACGTGAAGGTCCTTTAAGATGGTGGAAAGAGTCTTTTAAATTTATGGATTTTCTATAACGGTTCTTATACATAATTTTGTAAAAAGTCTTTAAACAACCTTAATCTAAAATTAAATCTTTCACAAAACGCAAGAAGAAAACGTTATTGGTCGATGTCGAGCGATATTTTGTTCTAAAGAAAGTAATTGGATACGAGCAACGAAGCGTCAAACAGAGCTTGAAGATATTGAGATAATACGGAATAATTGTGTTAGGTTAGCCTTAGACTCAGCAGTTTGAGGTTTATCAACTGTGTAATTTAGGTTCGAAATTGAATTGGATTCTTTGTAGGTCTCTATTATTCTTATCTATCTTGTTAAAAGAGAGTGAGAGTGAGTTTAATAAGTGAGTAACTCAATAGGCTTAGATACAACTACAGAGCTGTATGTCTTGTGGATGCAACACAGTAATATTTAAAAAAAATACATTTATTTACAAAAAGTAGGTTTACACATGTACATATTTTCAGTTAAAATTTGATTAGGCAACATTATTCTATTTCTTTTGCACATGTATTTAAAATCTTTCAAAGTCATAGAGACTTCTCGCTCTAACTAAGGTCTCCTTCAGTTTTCAGACAATTTAAAACTATAAAAACCTATAGTTATAAATTGTCTGAAAACTGAACAAGATTTTCTTGAAATATACAGAAATGAGTTTTACCTAGTATTGAAAATAAAGGCGATATTGAAGCAACGAAAGAATTTTAGATGTATAAAATAAAATTAAAATAATTAGATAAGCATAAAAACCTCTTTTATGGAGCAAACTCAAAGAGATCCAATGAAAAAACTTTCAGAGCTTTGCTTCACTTTTTGAATTTCGAATAGGCGCACCGGCAGAAACAAAATTTGAATTTAGATTTCTAAAATCAGCAACACAAGTTAAATATTTTACTTACTTCAAATTTTGTTTTAAGGATAGTAATTTTTGTGTTTTATATTTCTTTTAACTTCTCCTGAAGGTCGTTTTAAAAATTTAAAATAACAGTCACTTCGTTTTTCAAATTATTAAAGACAATAAAGTTTAATATTCTTTACCAGCTCAACACCCATGCGACACATTGAAGTGCGGTTTACACGAGCATTGTACGCTGGACACACACGGCGTGGCGACTTGCGGTTGCGGCGCGGAATGCGAGACTGCGGTGCGACCGGTATGCGGCACGGACGGCAAAACTTACGACAGCCCGTGTTTTTTGGAACGTGCTGCTTGCTTGGAGAATAGAGACATCAGAGTCGCTTACATGGGAACTTGTGGTAGGTTGTCTATTTATTTATTTATTTTTATATAGCTCCTAATTTTGCGGTTGCGGCGTAGAATGCAAATCTGCGGTGCGACCAATATGCGACATGGAACTTACGACAGCCCGTGTTTATTAGAACGTGCCGCTTGCTTCTAGAACAGGGATATCAGAGTCACTTTCATGGAATTTGTGGTAACTTTGATTAATTGCATATATTTTTGCCGCCAAGCAAGTAATGTCTGGATTTGTTGTGTTCCGGTTTGAAGGGTGAGGGGCTGGGAAAATTACAAGCATATGAGATCTAACAACACTGGCTCAGGATGACGGGCGCAATACAGTACAGCGTTGGTCACGTGCTTAGTGAACGTGATTTCCGCGGTATTGCAGTTGTAAAAGGTAGAGGTTACCGCTTAATATCAGATGGGCCTTGGGCTTGTCTCGTCATTTAGTCGTGTATTTTTTTTTAAATAGCATATTTTTGCCGTTTATTTATTCACGGCTACGGCACAAAATGCGAAACTGCGTTGCGCATGCAGCACGGAAGGCTTTACGACACGTACGAACGATTACGACAGTTTGTATTTTTGGACGTGCCACTTGCTTGGAGAATAAGAAAGACGACAAAGAAAGAAGAGAAAGAATTTGTGGTAAGTTTTTAATGTATTTTTTTTCACATAGCTTCTGATTCTGATGTTGCGGTGTAGAGCGCAAAACCGCGGTGCGACTAATATGCGAACGGATGGTAAACCTTACGACAGTCCGTGTTATATGAAATGAACCGCTTGCTTAGAGCGACATTAAGTATATCAGAGTCGTCTATTATGATAACTTCTAGTAAGCTTTTATAAATCCATTTCATAAATATGTCTTTTGTTTTTCTAGACGCTTTTTTTTCTCAATTTATTCACAGGACTTTTACCTTTGTTGGTATGTCATTCCCACCATTCACTTATAACTACATGCAAAGAATAATTTTAACAAATAACGTTAATATATCTCGATTTTCTCATATCCGTTCAAAGTTGAACAAAGTACAAATTATAATAACAACTAGCTGACCCGGCGAACTTCGTATCGCACCTATAACTGCAACCACCACTTAAAACTTACAACTACTAACATACAAATACCCAACAACTACACTACAACTACCCTACAACTATTCTACAACAAACCTACAACTACCCTACAAATAACAGTGAAACATGACTTTGTTTAATTTTTTTCTTCATACAAACTTTCATCTCCTATTTTAACCCCTTCTGATTTAATTTACGCAACGAAAAGTGTCCTATGTCCGTTTCCATGGTCTTATGTACTCCTATATGCAAATTTGTTCAAATCGGTTCAGCTGTTTTGACGTGAAAAGGGAACATATACACATACATACATACATTCTTACTTTCACTTTTATATATTAAGTAAGAAGTAGGATAGGATATACCACAATATTGAAATGCTTGTATAATAATATATATAATTCTGTACCAGCTGTCTGTGCATATTTTTGCCATTTGCTTCGAATTATCCCTCTATTATCATTCACACATAAATTTTTATTCTGACTTTGGTAGACGTTCGTCTGCAAGTTTAATGATGTACCTTTCACAGAGACAGGTTGCGATAAACATACGTATAGTATTTTCGCAAATAATTTGCAAGGCGTTGGATAAATACCTCTATATTGTATTGGTTAGATGTCAGTTAGTATGACATAATAAGGCCACGAATTTCTATTCAATTGTAGAGTTAAACAGATGTGACTGTTTTTCAGGGTTACATAAATTACACATTTGCTAATTTATAGTACCTATAGCAGGACTTTATCAACAGAAAAGCTATGCCCGATAATATCTTAAGCCAAGAGTTGTCTTACGATGTTTCCCTATACATTGTTACTTAGAATTTTATGGTAATGAGCGAGGCGCTTACCAGCGACGGAAGGACATAGCTGTACGACATTTCGTGTTTCTTGAACCATGCGGTCTGTCTTGAGAAGAGACAGTTTGATCCTCTTGAAATCCATTACAAAGCTTCCTTTTGTGAGTTCTAGCGTACTAAGCAATTTTTTTTAATATTTAATTCGTTCAATCTCAACCTTACCTATCTCGTAGGTTTGAGCCACACCTGGTGGAAAATGTCATAGAGTTGTGGTATTTCGGCTTTCTCACACACTAAATAACGTTTAAATATTGTGGTACACTCTTTTTGACATGGGACTGATAAACATTAACCTCCAAAAGTTTTTCTAGGTAGAAAAATTGTTAAAATCCTTGTATGTTTACCTGGAGTTTTGGAGTAAGTAATATTTATATTCTACTAAAATCTCTAAGAGGGGGATATTTCGTAAGGATGTTAGACCGCAGATTTTCTTATGATTAACACAGTAAACTTTTATTAAAGGTTTATAAATACGACTTTCATGGCAGCGAAGTGATTACCATATTTTAAACCTTTATGTTGCTCTCCCAATATCGTTTTCTGCTTCTTACTTTTATAATTTGTTTTTCTAATATTTTCAATTGCCATCGTAAAAGTTCAGCCGAGTTAAACCAAACCTTCATTAATCTCAGACAGACAGATAAACGCGGCGGAGGAGTTTATTTTATAATATGATGATGTTACTGATGCTGAAAGCCTGTGTATCGACCCATTGTTGGGCAAAGGTCTCTCTCCATTCCCGCTACTCTTCAGAATTTACTTACCACCAGTTTGCCAGATTGCCCTTATGGCAAAAATAATATAATATTTATTTTGTCCCACTCTGCTGGTTTTACAGGTTTTTCTATTTCTTTTTACATACATGTTTCACTTTCCACCTCCGTAGCATCACATCATATTGTCGCGCCAGTGTCTTCCGCGCGAGTGGCCTGTCTCAGTTTTTCTGTCCGTCTTCGAGCTCCCACGACGTCCGAAACTCATCTATTAGATTGTTTATTGTTAAGACTTTTAATAGTCACTATAAAGATTAATTACTTGCAGGTATCGAGAACCCATGCGCAAGAACATCTTGCCCCTGGACCGGCGCGTGCGTCGCTAGAAACGGCGCGGCGCAGTGCACTTGCCCGGTTTGTGACGCGACATTGTCTCCAGTGTGCGCGTCAGATCATAACACGTATGGAAGCGAGTGCAAAATGCGTATGCATGCTTGTCAAGAAGGACTGAAGGAAGGAGATCTAAAAGTGCTTTACAATGGAACTTGCCGTAAGTATAATAGTTATTAGATACTATTATCATTTTGCCGCCAGACCGGCGCTTGTGTCGCGTCGACAGTAACGGCGCGGTCAGTGCGCTTGCTCGGCTTGCGACGAAAAATTGTCTCCAGTGTGTTCGTCAAATTAAAACACGACTGTAAAATACGTAGGATTTATAGCTACTGTTTTCGTGTTTGTTATTTATTTTGTACATTATTATCGATGATTTCATAATGGCTAACATTCCTTTAACAAAATTAATACTCGTAATAATATTCGTTCCGAAAAATACGTACACCCTTTGTTGAAAATAATAAGTCAACATATTCTATTTTATATGTGTTCAAAAATTACTCTATGTTAAAAAATGTTGTTCGCTTCAAAGGACAATGATATGCATATAAATAAGCATAAGTTCATACACTATTAGACAATCACTACATTTTGCTTTGTTTATACTTCGATTCAAAATATCAAATGATTAAGATTATTTACAGAGTCTACGGGGAACTTAGCAGTATTTAAGTTTAAATCCCGGTTACACTATCCGTAGTGTGAAGAAAATTTACCGTGTTTTGTTCTTTATCTCTACGATAGCAAAAACGTGTGCATGTATGCGTGTCAAGGAGGCATTAATTAGCCAAACAAAAGAGTGTTGTAAGTGTTGGGGGTATTTAGAATTCCTAGTATTCACACTAATAAGTAAACAAATAAGCCGCAGTCTAATTTGGTGTTACCTATTAGCAAAACATTTTGTAGCAGTAAAAGATACTATAAAAGTCATTCAAATTATGCCTGCCGCAATCGCGTAGAATTTTTGAACAAAATAAATTAAATAAATTCCATTCGCAGAAAAATCGCTATCAATTTCCTGTGATGAAAATCTTTCTCTTATGAAATTGTCAATAAATGGCGCGCCAGATTCCTTTTGAAATATAAATTATTTGCGTTGTTTTGATGACTGTGCTACTTTCAAAAGGAGATTCGATAAAATAAAATCCCGGTGCTGCTGATAAGAAAAAATAGATTACCGGTCTCTAGTTTCGTCGTTTGGCGTTACAAAGCTATTTAGGGAGGTAAACATCGCACTAAAGGTTTGTTTGGTTAGACAAACACGGAGCGGAGAGGTAGCCAGTTGATCGATTGCACACTGAATTCTGGCACTCGATAAATTGAGAAATTTAGCTACACCAACATTTTTGTTGACTATAGTCCATTTCACGTAGGATTAGTTTGGTGACAGCTGGATAGTCTAATTTCAAAATCAATGAGCGAAAAAAGGGTAACTCTTTAGTCTCTTTTAAACTTACTTATTCTCCTTGTAACTATCCTGCTCTATTCTGCTGTCACCGGACTCATCCTACATGGAATGGACTTTATTCATGTATTATTTATATGGTACTGTTTATTCAGCGTTTGTTTAATTTGCACTGAAATCTCGTTAGCGTAATAAATAAAACGACACTCTATTATTGCTCGTTGAAATGTCAAAGAGATTAAAATTCCTGAATGGGTACTCGGGTGGATTGATGAACGGCGACTGCCGATTAATTTCATTATTATGAGGACGCCGTAAACGACCTACCGATTTTTGATACATTAATTTCATAAGACATCGGGCGCATAGTCTCGGCGTTCTAACAAAATCTATCTCGGACGGATCTAGAAAATTTTGGATATTAACCTTCGAACTTTTTTCGATTTTTAATACTATATCATCATCATCTCAGCCGTAGGACGACCACTAGACACAGGCCTCCCTCATGAATATCCAAATAAATCTCCAAGTGTTAAGACACAGACAAACGCTGCTGTCCGGAAATATCCCTTCAGATTCTTACTGCGTCTGCGCTTTGAAAACTGCCGCTGCTTCTATTATTTACTATTAGAAAGGATAATACTTGATAATTAATTACTTTAATAGAGCACTTTGGAGTTTGATGTTCAAAACGTTCATTGATTTATTTCGGCGATAACTCAGTTTCTTGTAACAGTGTGTCATTGAGACATCTTATTAGTTATTCCAGCATCGTTGCTGATAAAAAAATAGCCTTTGCTGAAGCTAGGCTTTATGCAAATGTATTCGAAGTTTTTCACTTAGCGACATTATGTTGACTACCGTTTCGGAATTCCATTACTTTTTGTTGGAGAAAGTTAGGAATTCTAGAAATAGAACAGTACTGTTTGTACTGTTGCATAGATACTAGTTTGGTCAAACATAAATAAAAACAAAATGCATGCCTCATTCTTGCAAGTTTTAAATAGCAAAATATTAAATTCATTGTCATGGTGGAATCAGCTTGAGTGAATAAATTCAGCTGGGCTGGATTGTTTATACTTAAAAAGAACCTAACAAAAAACATAATATGTTTTTTTTTCGTTTAGTAAATCTAACTTTATACCGATACTCAAAGGCTACCCGCGGTTGAATTAAAGTTTAAATTTTAAGGCTTTCAACATGTTGAACTACCCTCCTAACTAATTAGTAATTACACACCAATTGCTGATGTCTGGGGTATTTCTGTAAACATTGTAAAACCATTGGTAGACACAATCGCACTTGAGCTGGCTTTTATATTTAATGAATGCATTGACTGTGGCGTATTTCCTGGTCTAATGAAACACAGTAAAATAATACCTTTATGCAAACCAGGTTCTAAGTCGGACCTGTTCAAGTTAGTGGAACTTTAGGCCGATATCAGTACTGCCGCCATTTAGTAAACTTTTTGAAAAGCTTATTTTAAATCAACTGTCTAAGCACTTTAATGACAACAAATTGCTTTACTGCAAGCAATTTAGCTTTACACGCGGTCTTTCTACTACTGATGCCGGTATAGAGTTAATCTCTCATATCTTTGATGCTTTGGAGAAGTCGCAAGATGCTTAAGGTGTTTTTTGCGAACTTTCAAAAGCATTTGACTGTGACACCATGAAACATTGATCGGGAAATTGCGCCACTATGGTGTTAGGGTATCTCTTTGGATCTACTTATTTATCTCATATATCTTATATCTTAGATAGATAGATACATAGAAAATACTTTATTGCACACCTTAAAACTAAACATAATAACAAAAGAAACATGAGAACATAGTGACAATTGGCGGCCTTATCGCTAAAGAGCGATCTCTACCAGGCAACCTTGGGATGGATTGGATTGTAAAAATACGACAAGGGGTTATATATTGCGCCACTATGGTGTTAGAGGTATCTCTTTGGATCTACTTAATTCATATCTCAGTAACAGGATACAAAGAGTTGATGTTAATGGAAAACGTTCTTCGGGATCTGTAGTTACAATGGGTGTACCGCAGGGATCGATTCTTGGGCCTTTTCTATTTTTAATTTACATTAATGATCTACCTCATCTTGTCAAAAACAATCATGAGATTGTATTGTTTGTTGATGACACTTCACTTTTATTCAAAATGAAACGACGTACCACCGATTATGACGAGGTGAATAATGCAATCTCAAAAGTTGTTAATTGGTTTAATGTCAATAACCTATTACTTAATGGAAATAAAACGAAATGCATTAGATTTACTCTCCCGAATGTAAAACAGGCTGATGCCAAGATTAAATTAAAAGGTGAAAGTTTAAACCTTGTAGAAAAAACTGTATTTTTAGGCATAACGTTAGACAATAAGCTTCAATGGGGCCCACACATAGAACAACTATCGGGTAGGCTTAGTTCTGCAGTCAAAAAAATCCGCCTTCTTACAGACGTTGATACCGCTAGACTTGTTTACTTCAGCTATTTCCACAGCATTATGTCTTATGGCTTACTACTGTGGGGATGTGCTGCAGATATAGACACCGTATTTGTGCTGCAGAAGAGGGCTATTCGTTCTATCTACAATATGGGTCCCAGAGAATCACTTCGCACTAAATTTAAAGAAATAATATAATGACAGTAGCTTGTCAATATATTTATGAGAACCTGTTGTACACCCATAAAAATATTGCTTCGTTTAAGAAAAACAGCGACAATCACAATGTAAATACAAGAAATAAGAATAAACTCGCTGTGCCCACTACTAGGCTCCATAAGGTGAAAATATCTTTTAAAGGGCAATGTATACGCTTCTACAACAAACTCCCAAGTGAGTTGCAGAAGTTATCATTAAATAAATTCTAAAACATTATTAAACGCAATCTATGCAATAAAGCTTATTATAAAATATCAGATTACCTAGAGGACAAAACCACTTGGGACGGAATCTGCTCCAACTCCGTCAAACGTAACATAAGACAAAATCAAATTGTTAAATGATGACTATAACGACCGAGTTAGGTTCTTCTGTTCGCTTCTTTTCCTAACTCGCGTGTCATCTGAAGTGAACAGATTCAATTATGTGCTTTATTCTATTTATTTGTGTTGTTTTATTTTGTAAGTTGTGACGCGTCAATAAGGTCCATGCGGCCGCACTGAATAAAGTATTTTTTGAATTTTGAATTTTTTGAATTTTATAGGGGGTCTTATCTCAGTAACAGGATACAAAAAGTTGATGTTAATGGAAAACGTTCTTCGGGATCTGTAGTTACAATGGGTATACCGCAGGGTTCAATTCATGGACCTTTTCTATTTTTAATTAACATTAATGATCTACCTCATCGTGTCAAAAACAATCATGAGATTGTATTGTTTGCTGATGATACTTCACTTTTGCTCAAAATGAAACGAAGTACCACTGATTACGATGAGGTGGATAATGCAATCTCAAAATTGCAAATTGGTTTAATGTCAATAGGTAACCTATTACTTAATGAGAATAAAACAAAATGCATTAGATTTACCCTCCCTAATGTAAAACAGGCTCATGCCAACATTATATTAAAAGTTGAAAGTTTAAACCTTGTAAAAAAACTGTTGTTTTAGGCATAACTTTAGGAAATAAGCTTCAATGAGGCCTACACATAGAACAACTATTGGGTAGGCTTAGTTCTGCAGCATATGCTGTCAAAAAAAATCGCCTTCTTATAGACGTAGATACCGCTAGACTTGTTTACTTCAGCTATTTCCACAGCATTATGTCTTATGGCTTACTACTGTGGGGATGTGCTGCAGATATAGTCATCGTATTTGTGCTGCAGAAGAGGGCTATTTGTTATATCTACAATAAGGGTCCCAGAGAATCACTTCGCACTTAATTTAAAGAAATAAGTATTATGACAGTAGCTTGTCAATATATTTATGAGAACCTGGTGTACATCCATAAAAATATTGCTTCGTTAATGAAGAACAGCGACAATCACAATGTAAATACAAGAAATAAGAATAAACTCGCTGTGCCCACTACTAGGCTCAATAAGGTTAAAATATATTTTAAAGGGTAATGTATACGCTTCTACAAGAAACTTCCAAGTGAGTTGCAGAAGTTGTCATTGAATAAATTAAAAAACATTATCAAAAGCAATCTGTGCATTGAAGCTTATTATTAAATATCAGATTACCTAGAGGACAAATCCACTTGGGACAGAATCTGCTCCAACTCCATCAAACGTAATATAAGACAAAATAAAATTGTTATATGATGACTATAACGACCGAGTTAGGTTCTTCTGTTTGCTTCTTTCCTAAATCGCGTGTCATCTGAAGTGAACAGATTCAATTATGTGCTTTAATCTATTCATTTGTGTTGTTTTATTTTGTAATTTGTGACGCGTCAATAAGGTCCATGCGGCCGCACTGAATTCAGTATTTTTGATTCTTGATTCTTATTCAACGTCAAACGGAAAATAATAATCGGTCATTACCTTTCTCAAATGAAATCTCGCAGTTTTAAATACAATCATCATAATTCAACTTATTTTAAATTTTTTAAAGTTCCACGAACACAGAATTTTATTTTGCTATTGAGTCCATTTAATTACGGAGTAGATTAATTTTGATGGCGTTTTCAACTGTTATTCCTTGTCCTAGGCACTGCAGCGTCCCACACAGCCTAAATAACAGTTGCTGACGCTTTGTTTATCATCTTTAGTGGATGTGAAAGGCCTTACTAACTTTATAATTCTCGTACAGAATCGTGTGTTGACATCGTGTGTCACGGAGGAGGTGACTGTGTTGTCTCCGCGGACACCGGCCATCCAGTATGTCAATGCAATCACAACTGTACAGAAGCTCAGGTAAGATTATTTATGTCTTGTACAAAGCATCTTTGTGTATATTTTGGTTTTCATATATAAAGGTTGTTAAAAAATGTAACAAAATATTTTAATGTATATTAATTGCATTATATTTCATCACTTCCTTATAAAAAACCTGTTGGGCAACTAATTATGTCAGGTCCCTTTTTCTAGTGAATCATACCCCTTTGTTAACATAAACAACATGAATATGAAATCTTTTTCTTAACTCGTACAAAAGGTTTCTTATAAATTCTCCGAAGGTTCGGTTCTAAAAAGGTCCAATATCCATAATTTCGGAAATATCTAATCATTAATCAATAACAGTTAAAGTGATTTAAGGGTAAAACCTCAAACAATCTTTTAAGGGTTTCGTGATTGTGAGGTATTGGTCTAAATTCTTCTTTGAACTAAATCGGTGTTTAATTACGAGTTTTACTCGGTTTCATTAAACGGAGATGAGCACGTTTATTAAATTGTCTCGTTATTAATTATCATCCTATCTTTTATCTTTGAATATAGGAACGACGTAATGGAATATAGAATCAATCTTAGAAATCACAAGATATAGACTTATTTTCTTTACTTCTCATTGATTTTTCTTAGGCCACAATATCCCCTGATTGTTATCGAAAATGAGGCCGACGATAGATCAGAAAGGTCTAGAAGACACTTGTACTGCTCAACAACAAATCTTCTTTGCCGTGTGTATCTTGCTTAAAATGTCTAAATTATTTTCCGATATTTAGTTCAAAAAATGATGGAAAGTGAAATTTTTTTAAACATGCTAGAGCTATACAATAGAGCGACATAAAATTTGAAGGTAATTTTAATAGTCATATAATTTAAAATTTTCAACCAGGAATCAGACGTGGTGTGCGGGACAGACGGTCAAACGTACCCGTCGCAATGTGAGCTGGATACGACAACGTGTCGCGACCAGGCCGACCTGCGAGTCGCCTACAAAGGAGATTGCGGTGAGTTCCTCATTAAACACCATATAATTTCTTTTTTTTAGAAGTCAAATAATATTTTAGGTCGTTTAGTTGTTGAATTTAATGAGGCAAGTGTGTCTCGGTTGGAATGGAAGTACAGTGTTTATTTTCAGCCTACCAGGGTCACCGTCTCTAATAAAATTCCAATATTAAATTAAAAATACGAACAGTTTTTACTTGTTGGAATTATATCATAACTAGCTGACCCTAATATACTATAAAATATACTAAAAAACCCCTTTTGTGGTTATAGGTATTTTTTTATTTGTACCTTTACGACAACTCTTCGCGGAGTTTAATGACCCTAACAAGAATCAGCTGGTGTTTAGGTTGTTATTAACGTTTTATCAGCTGTTAAAGTTAAATTAAATTTAAAATTAATTTAATTTGCTTCTAAGTTTTCTCTTGAATGAAAATCACTGAATCCTGAAAAGTCGTAGAACAAAAGTTGTTCCTTGGGATGGTCAGAATCACCCCCTTTCGGCTTAGTACACATGTTATAATACACACTGTATAATGATGGATATTATTCCAAACGTTCAAAAGTAACTGTGAATAATGGCAGCCAACAAATTAAACAAAGAAACATGATACACTTCAGTGTCTCATCAAACTTCAAACATTACAAAAGTTTTGTTTAAATAGCTCAGGGCGATAAGAAATTTCTCGTTAGTTTCTTTTCACAATAAAAAAAGTTTGTCTTAAGACCTAGTCTTACAACGTTACTTTCATCGTTATAACGCAATCTAAATAGCCCTTAAAAGCTTTGTATCATGAAATTACAGAAAAGTTTGAGTCACCGACAGGGAAAATGCTCGCAATTGTTGCGTAAACTTCGTTCTTAGACGGAATTTTAATCAAAAATTGTTACAAACGGTGATAAATTTAACAGGTGGAAAGACTGTAGCGCGATGTTTCATGATATTTTCCCGGGAAAATTTATTCTGCTTAGCAGATTCAAAAAACTGGAGACGGGATTTTTCTTTCGAACTTCTTTGTCTGGTTTGACAATATTTTTTTTGTCTGATAGGCCAAAGCAACCTATTCGAACCGGCAGCCTGTAGAAACTATGACTTATCTCCACACATGGCTTGACCTGCTATTAGTTCTCATGGCATATAGATATCACTAGTATTTTGTAGGTATATAAGGTTATCCGGATTAAAGGCTGATAGAGGGATTATAGTCCTCTACAGCTAGAGTTGTGTTAGGATTTCAACAACCGGACAAAGTGAATCAACTATTTACCAAAGCCACTGAAGGGATTAAAGCATGTACATTTATTTTCATAATATCTCATTGACTTGACGGTTCAAGATTTAACTTGCTGCTGGAAATAAAATGTGCCCTGTTTGGTTTTATTAAAATTTAAACTACAAATTTATATTTAAAGTTAAAGAACAAACTGTATTGTTTAAAACTACATAACTAAAATTCATCGAGCACATATCCAATAGAGGGGAATTGAGGTCATAAGAACTCCGAAACACATTAGTGTTCTGCACTAATGCAACTGTCTCTTGTTAGGGTTCCAGACCAAAATGGTAAAAAGGAACCCTTATAGAATCACTCTGTCTGTCTGTCTGTCTGTCTGTCTGTCTGTCACAGATGGATATCTCGAGAACTACTGATGCTATCGACTTGCAATTTAAAATGGTAAAAGACAACACTTTTTTACTAATATAGCATATATAAAAATGTTAAAAAATATTCATATTTTGATTGCAGGGGGGCGGAAAGGGGATCTCAAAAATTTTAAGTGAAGTTACTAGGCCGTGTGGGGTATCATATGAAAGATATTCATTTGTACATTAATAAACAGTTTTTGTTTTTCCTTTAAACCGTATCGTTTTTGAGTTATTTACAAAAATGTTAAAAAAATGACCGTTCCCCCCCCTTATCTCCGAAGTTTGCCGAGATAAACCCATGATACTTTTATAGCTAATAGAAGTGTATGTAAACTTTATAGGAAAATTATAGCGAACTCTCTAGTTTGCATAGTTTTTTCTACAAGGGGGGTGGAAGGGGGGTTTTCAAAAATTTTGTGAAGTTAATAGGTGATGTGGGGTATCATATGAAAGGTATTCATTTGCACATTAATAAACAGTTTTTAGTTTTCCTTTAAGCCGTATTGTTTTTGAATTATTTACAAAAATGTCGAAAAAACGACCGTTCCCCCCCCCTTATCTCCGAAGTTTGCAGAGATAAACCCGTGATACTTTTATAGCTCATAGAAGTGTATGTAAACTTAATAGGAAAATCGTAGCATACTCTCTAATTTGCATAGTTTTTTAGACAAGGGGGGTTGAAGGGGGGTTTTCAAAAATTTTGTAAAGTAAATAGGTGATGTGGGGTATCATATGAAAGGTATTTATTAGCACATTACTAAACAGTTTTTAGTTTTCCTTTAAGCCGTATTGTTTTTGAGTTATTTACAAAAATGTTGAAAAATTGACCGTTCCCCCCCCCTTATCTCCGAAGTTTGCAGAGATAAACCCGTGATACTTTTATAGCTAATAGAAGTGTTTGTAAACTTTATAGGAAAATTATAGCGAACTCTCTAATTTGCATAGTTTTTTAGACAATGGGGGTGGAAGGGGTGTTTTCAAAATTTTTGGAAAGTTACTAGGTTATGTGGGGTATCATATGAAAGGTATTCTTTTGCACATTAATAAACAGTTTTTAGTTTTCCTTTAAGTCGTATAGTTTTTGAGTTATTTACAAAAATGTTGAAAAAAATAGCGTTCCCCCCCCCTTATCTCCGAAGTTTGCGGAGATAAACCTTTGAAACTTTTATTACTATTAGAAGTGTATGTAAAGATTAGAGGAAATTTATTACAATCTCTCTACATAGCATACTTTTTTAGAAATCATCGAAAGTGTAAAAAATCTACATAAGTTCTGCTATCAGGCAAGAGATGGCGCTGTCAAGGTTCTCCAACAAATATAAAACCGCCTTTGTCATAAATTATATTGTATGATGGCACGGAACCCTCGGTGCGCGAGTCCGACTCGCTCTTGCCCGGTTTTATTTTTGACAGTACAGCCCCAACAGCCGACCTGTGTACTTTTCCATACAATTATGAAATATTTTTGGCAGAATTGTTGTTTAGACAAAATAAATGACATTTCCTCTCTTGTCTTGTCTTTTTATTAAATGGCTTTTTGTGTTCGGCTTAACACAATTCCGCCAGTGTCAAGTTAATTTATAAATTCGTAAGTTATTTGGCTAGCCATGTTGGCGGCCATTTTTCCATTTCCTCTCTATTGGCCTCGATGCTAGAATTACATGTACAATATGTCCAGATTACTTGTCTTGTCTTTTTATTGGCTTTTTATGTTTGGGTTTACACAACTTAACTAGTGTCAAGTTAATTCATCTGTCAACATTTCTAATCTGACCGGCCATTTTAGTCAATTTGTTCGGCTTTAGCACCCTTCTACAATGTACCCCGAAACAAAGTCCGATTAAGTAAATCGCCTTTGTGCCGTGCACCATCGAGTTACTTTGTCTCCTCTCCTATTAAATTAATTTAATTCTAGCCGTTTATAACGATACTGTGAAGTCTATCGGTTCATTTACCCATATTGTATATTGAAAAGAATAAATGCTTCTCTATAAATAATATCGTTCGTTTTAAATTGTTTATGAAGCGTAAAATACGATAAAAGCGTTAAATTTGTTGTCCTTTACGTGAGATGATTTAAGCGATAAAACGAAAATCCGATAATAAAATCTTCAATTTCCCGTCCGACAATAATCGTCCGTTTGCACAAGGTTTTCATTTTGCGGCAAAGAAGTAAACAATCGTTATTAAATTTACACGGATATCTTCACTCGTTGCTCATTTTGGGAAGGAAAAGCCGTAAAAAGATGGAATGAGATAAATAGCAAGCTAGCAATTGTCCAACATAATGACGTTATGTTCAGCCATTCGTTTCACGGAAAACTCAACCGGGCGCTTACGGAGTCGTAACCTTGCTCGCGCAAGAAATAAAACTCCAGTCTGTATTATTATTTATGGCTCACACCAATACTTATCTTGGGGCTTTCTGACTTTCCGTAATGTAATTTGGAAGAGCTCCATGGCGTCATAAATTGAAAAGATATTTTTGTTGTAGCTCTTTGTGATGGAGTCCAGTGTTCGTTCGGAGCGAGGTGCGCTGCGGGGGAGTGTGTTTGTCCTACAGACTGTATTGGAGCCGCTAGAGAACCTGTTTGCGGTAGTTCTATGCAAACATTTTCGAACGAATGCGAGCTTCAGAAAGCAGCTTGCCGACTCCCACCCCCTGCCACGTTACATGTCATCTTTTACGGAGACTGCAAGGACAGACTTGCCGTCGTGCCACCAATTGCCATGAGTAAGTGACTTTTAAATGCTACCAATTTGCCTAATCCCGAACCTTTAATTTTACTAACTCACGACTAAATTGGGTCCTATCGGTTACACAAAATATATTCTTGTCTTTGCATTATGCAAAAGTAATGATAATTTTCTATAAACCACGTTTCCTACCAGATCACTGACGAAATATTTACCATCGGACCGTCATCAACCAAGTTGTTAGCAGTAATTCCAATAACGCGCCCCGTCCTCTATCAATTAACTAACTTTCCGCTTTATCGCTTGACTAACACGCAAATATTTGGGCATGGGTAGCTACGACCGCGATGACCACGACCGAGGTGGAAGAAGGTTCGACGGACACGTCGGCGTTTGACGAGGTCGGGACGACCAGCCCTTCCGCTTGTCGAGACATACGATGTGACTTCGGAGCTAGCTGTGAGATCGGAGACGATAGCTACCCTCGATGCTCGTGCCTCTTCGAATGCCCACCCGATGACGAGTACTTCCCTGTGTGCGCGTCTGACTTCAGGATTTATCCAAGCATGTGCGCTATGCGGAAAGAAGGCTGTCACAAACAGCTCGAGCTCAGGCTACGGCCCTTGGATCTTTGTAAAGGTTCGCTGGTTACTTATGCTTACTAACTTTCAATTTAGCTTAATCTGTTTGTAGTATTTCCAATCTAAATCCCGTTGTTCATGTTTATAGAAAGTGTTATTTTTATTAGATCCGGTATTTATTTTGTTTTTGGTAAGATTAAAGTAATTTTCTAAGATTTATCAAAGAAAGAAACAACTCAACAAACAAATATGGGCAAAAGACGTTTACTTAGTTTTTGTTTCAATTATGCATGACTTGTTTTATACATTTTTTTCAACAAAAACTTATTTCAACCCTGCTCCAACCAAGTTTTAATTAAAAAGAAAATTGGGCCTTCGTAATTCAATTTCCAAAACGAAACAACTTCAACCACAGGTATGGAAGTGAGACCTTGCGGCAACAACAAAGCGATGGTCGATCCGACAACGGGTCTCGAAATTGACTGTGGTAATGGGCCGCACCGGCAAGATTGCCCCGTCGGCAGCTATTGCCACATTACCTTGAATGCCGCAAGATGTTGCCCTAAAAGTGAGTATTACCTAAACACTGAACAATATTTGTTCCAATCTGTATTCTTTTACATACGAACTCTCTTATACGTGAGGGTAGTAAAGCGATTGTTTATTGGTATGGTTTTTCCGATAGTTGCTAGCGAGGCTCTTTATGCTAAAGCTAGCGCAAGGGTGATATTACTGTTATATCTTCACGGCTACACAGTCGTTGGAATCCTACTCATAACATTTTATTAAAGCTGTAGTTTCAAACTGTATGACTCGTGTGAACGGTGTAAAATATCCCTTATATTTTATGACACCGATATATCGCGATCCGAGTAAAGGATAACTTTTCTCGTAATCTCGCACAGTATATACTAGAAAATTTTCGTATTTTATGCATACAATACGGTAGCAACTGGCGATTTGTCAGGGTGAAGATACTAAAGGTACACGGCACCACTAGCAAATTGGACAGAATCACGCTACCCACTGCTTTGTACAGGGGAACCCTTTGTCTCAGTCTCATATTGTACGGCGCTTTATTCACTGTCATCGCGGTGAATGGCTCTTTAATGACATCAGAATTTACTACGGAATCTAGTTTTCCGGTGACATTATTTATGAGTGTTGTTAATGTAGCAGAAACACAAAGATAGTATTATGGATCTAAACGTACCGTACATGTAGCATTTGTAAGCATTTGAGACCGCATCGAATATAGTATATTCGGTGGGCCCACAATAATGGCATAATCATAAATATAGGCAAAACAAAGTGTATGCCTATACTCTGGCCCTCTAATTGTTGTAAAAATATTACCATAGAATTAAAGGATAGAATAAAGGATAGTAATGGAAGCAGCGGCAGTTTCTATTACGATTCATCATCATCATCATTCCAGCCATAAAACGTCCACTACTGGACACAGAATAAATATATTTGTATACATATTTCCTAATACGATTCCTTACATAATAATAAAATTAACTATAGTTGTGCAAACCTGGATATGGTACATAGTAATAAATATTAAGGACTAACTGTCGACCCACTTTAATGGGAATTGCCACATTATTCAGTGTGTAACAAACTGCGATCAATTCATAGTAAATTTATAAACTTAAAATATGTTATTTCGAGAGTGGTCATGTTCGTACTATATCACGCACCTGTCGACGCAGTTATTTTTTTCGGACTAGGCACATACGGGCTCACTTTTCCTTCATACCTAGATAAAATAAAAATATTGCAAATCATATTACTCAAATTATTAGTAGATAACAACGTAAAAAGTCCCTTGAAAATAACTATGAATAACTATTTAAGATATGTAAAATATTACCAATAGATTCAAAAGTTAAAATTGCCATCATGGTGGAGCAGTATAACAATGATTAACATAAAAGGAAAAGAAAGTACACGTACCCGACCCGTCGATATAAGAAACCTAAGTTATAGTCTTTTTTAAACTTTCGCGATCACAACACATTATTAACACATATTTAACCGGGTATTTATCGCGCTATTTACTTTTATTATTGCCCGACGTTTCGACAGGATTGCACCCATCGTGGTCCCGGGAAGACTGACATGTTAGAGGTAACCGCAGCAAAGCGAAGGCTTCTTTTCAGACTACCCTCACTTGGTCTTCATAAATATAGTAACTTGAGATTAAGGCTGTTTCACACTGGGACAGCACACTACACTAACTGTATCAGCACACTTAGGTTGATTCATACGTCGAGTACACTTGGCTATCACTGGATTCCATGAGGCAGAGAGTCTGAAGCCGTCTTCACGATTGAAATTAGGATACTTTTTAATTTCAATTGCTTCCCGAACCATTCTCTTGTAATAGTGCCTCTCGTTGGCTATAACTTTAGGATTGTGGAGTTCAATCCAGTGATTGGGTCCTGAGTCCACTACATGCTCAGCTATAGCAGACCTGGTCACTTGTCGATTTTTCACCGCTGCTATGTGTTCCTTTACACGTTCAGCGACTATGCGCTTCGTTTGGCCTATGTAGGAACGTCCACAGCTGCAATCGATTTTGTAAACACCAGGAACTTGCAAGGGTACTACATCCTCAGGTGTACGTAGACGCTTAGCCACTTTAGTGTGTGGGGTGTAGATTGACTTTATTGAAAACTTCTTAAGTAAGTTTCCAATTTTGTCCGTTACACCTTTTACGTACGGCAAGAAGGCTGACTGTCTCTCGACTTCCGTTGTGTGTGACCAGGTCTGCTATAGCTGAGCATGTAGTGGACTCAGGACCCAATCACTGGATTGAACTCCACAATCCCAAAGTTATAGCCAACGAGAGGCACTATTACAAGAGAATGGTTCGGGAAGCAATTGAAATTAAAAAGTATCCTAATTTCAATCGTGAAGACGGCTTCAGACTATCTGCCTCATGGAATTCAGTGATAGCCAAGTGTACTCGATGTATGAATCAACCTAAGTGTGCTGATACAGTTAGTGTAGTGTGCTGTCCCAGTGTGAAACAGCCTTAATCTCAAGTTACTATATTTATGAAGACCAAGTGAGGGTAGTCTGAAAAGACGCCTTCGCTTTGCTGCGGTTACCTCTCGATGGGTGCAATCCTGTCGAAACGTCGGGCAATAATAAAGGTAAATAGCGCGATAAATACCCGGTTAAATATGTGTTAAAAACCTAAGTTAATTCTCCCGAAAGTGCAAAATTATTATGACAGACGTGAAAAGCGTTATCTAACACCGACCATTGTTAACGAGCTGCCATATAACTAATTGAGCAGCATTACAAGCAAACATGTATTGAAGACTACGTTACGTAAGCATTATCTCTTATTGTGTCCTTAAGGTTGAACGAGTTGTCCATCTTTTCATACAAACGTGGAAGGGTAACTACTCCACTGTTTGACGTTGAACATCCAACACTAAGGATTATATCAATTTATCTCTCATAATCTATGTTTGTATCCACCCCAAACCGTAATTCAAGTATTTATTTAAAAAAATACAAGCTTCTAAACTTTCGTATTTCAACACTGATTTCAACCCAACTTTGGGCGAATCTAAATAATATACGGAGAAAGAAAACTTCAAAAATAAACGCCGTTCCGACATAAATGTAGTTTAATTATTCAAAAGTTGAAATAATTATGTTATTTTTAAATTGTAATGTGTAATTTCCAGCAATTTCTCTTTTAAACGTTCTTCAAGATATGATCAAGTACTAATTTTCCAGATGATACCAAATTTGAAGATCGAAAAGCAATCCACTGCTCCGATTCCACCCATGGCTGTTGCTCGGACGGGGTAACTTTAGCCACCGGCCCAAACGAAGAGGGCTGCCTAATCTCGAGTTCGACATGCGGTTGTAATCGACTCGGATCGGTGTCCGACCGATGCGATGAAGGAGGGCAGTGCCAGTGCCGGCCAGGTGTCGGTGGGCTGAAGTGTGATCGCTGCGAGCCCGGCTACTGGGGACTGCCACGGATCGGGACTGGACATACTGGCTGCATACGTAAGTAGACATATAGTATAGATTAGCGTATAGTGCGGTGAATCCGGTCAGCGTTAGTGCTGGCCGGGCGTCGTTGGGCATGTGTGCTTCAAGCTGGCTACTGGAGACTACAGAAGATTGGATACTGGCTGTATTCGTAAGTGTAGCTTCTCAGCCAGCCGAAGAGAAAGTTTGGTGTTTCAAGTTTCTAAAGATGATTCATACAGCGTCAAGGAGTACTAGTGCCTGTAACAAATAACACTGTTTGTAACAAATAAATATCTATTAGACGAAAGTTTATAAAGGTCAAATAGATCAATCTTGTCTAGGAAAATTGATAATAAATTCATAGGCTCCTTAAGCAAGCACGTTGTTTCAAAGTCGTATGAAATGAATCGTTATGTGAGTAATTATGAATAAAATACAATAAATGGATACGTTATCATTTGAAATGGTTTTCAAAGAAAAAAACAGAAACGATACCTAGCTTGGAAAGACAATATTTTCCTTTGTATAAATCTTATTCCTATTTAAGAGTGCGTTTCCACTAAGAAATAGCGGAGAAGAGTGGGGCTTGATTGAAGCTCGAAGGGTACAAGGCTCGGAGAAAAACGTCCGCTGCGATTGGTCATACAACTGACACTCTGCTTCAGTGGAAACGCACCATAAGACACGAAACGTAATTCGCAGTGGCAAAGTCAGTCAACAGTTTACGAAGTTTGACTTACGAGTAGGTAGGTATCTATGCATAATGCAACTTACGCTGAGTTTTGATCCAACTGAAACTGCTAGCTACACTAGAACTCGACGTGAGGAGTTTCAGCCTTGCATAATAGGAATCACTTCAAACTGAGTTAGTAATCAGCTAATCTCGAC
Source organism: Pasiphila rectangulata (assembly GCA_963082625.1). Lineage (NCBI taxonomy): Eukaryota > Metazoa > Arthropoda > Insecta > Lepidoptera > Geometridae > Pasiphila > Pasiphila rectangulata. The sequence continues at coordinate 13,831,073 of OY720237.1, forward strand.
TAATTGCAATCGATATGTCAATCCAACTTCTGACCTCTAGTGGCCAGGACTTTCAGGCCTTTCTTTGTAGATTTAGTTAATCTACAGTGTTTTTTAAATGTATGTTTTCCTTTTGCTGTTTACTTTATTCATTCAGATGCGAACTAATGCGAATGAATAAGGACTCAGAACTTTTCAAGTCACCTGTAAAGAGCACTTGTTACGCCACTTTTACTATGTGAAAGCGCCGAGTTTGATATCCTCTCTCATAAAATAAAAATAACTTAAACGTGTATTAACTTTTGTCTGGTTTTAAACCTTACCGCACACTATGCAGGTAATTTACGCACTCTAATAGGCACTCGTTCACATATTAATAGTGTTTAACTTTATATGACATCATCATCATCATCGGCCTCTTTGTCTATTACAGATGATTCAGGTTTGGGTAATTGCATTTTTTTAAATAACTAAACAGAAACAACGTTAGTATTGTTATAACTTTACCCGGTTTATAAAGGACCTGGTTAAGCTAAAGTCACATTTCAGCATGTGGATGTTCTGCGTTCGGTTCAGTGAGAGAAGACTGCGAACAAATGACGGGACGATGCGTCTGCCGGAATGGGGTGCAAGGGCAGAAATGTACCGTGTGCGCCGATCATCGAAGGAGATTGGGACCTAATGGATGTTCTGATCGTAAGTGATTCTATTGATACTATCGAGTTATTTAGTATACTTGGTACAACGACACATTTTGATCTGATGTTTGATGCACTGTATTAATTAATAATCTTATTTCACTACAAAATAAAGTCGAAAATTACATATAACACTTAGGCTTATCTCAATTTAGCGAGTTACTGATTATATCTACTCATAATATCACCAATAAACGTGTAGGTGAATTTAAAAAAATATTATATTGATGATTACCACTCCCAAAGTACAAGTATTACTCCTACATTATTAAAACTGCCACCAAAGTATTTAATTTTATATAGTATTAGCCAACGTAACGTTGTTTTACCATTAAAACTGTGCCGTTGTATGGTTTCACAGAGGCACTCATTCCGTCATTGAAAACGTTTCGCGAGTTTATTTCCAGCAAACACTAGCCTATATCGCAAACAAGAAACATTCCTAACCCACAGAAATAGTTTTGTTTCTTACAAAACATAGTTTTCGTTTAGCATAAATCCTTTTTAACCATTTCCCATTTTACCGGTAGTATTTTAGGAAAGGTCCCTCATTACGTAACGGCCTGACCTGCCGGACCCATGTCAACTGATTTTTCTTCTCGGATACATTTCTACGAATGAGTTTACCTGTTTTTTATATACGAAACCGCAATTTCTCAAATTCTATAAATGCATGTACCAGAATGTGTGGCTCCAATCTCCTTTAACATTATACAAGAAAGAACAAGTAAGGTAAGACCACCAAGAGATAAATAATGCAATACCTTTTCAATTTCTAAATATCTTAGTTACATTTATTAATAGTATCAATTTCGTTATGAGATGTAACATTGCTTTTACATAACCTTACTATAAAAATTAAACTTTTTCAAGAAACTCCCGCGATGTAACCTGTTTAGTTAAGAGAACATAAAAAGGAGCGAAAACTTGGTTTACTTCCTAGTTAAACTTCGGTGATTGTTTTGAGTTTGTTAGGTGGTAGAGAGTACTGCTGAATCACTCTCGAGTTTCTGAGTCGAACTAACAACTTGGCTACCTATTCAGGTAACACTATCTGATTTTCACTGAAGCGGAGTTGTTCTAGAAAATTTGGTGAGGAACTTGTTTTAGCATTTTTCTTAAATACTTTTGAAAACTTTACTGCAATAAACCTGTATTGTTAACATCAAGGTCGTTTTTAGATCATAATGGTAAAAAGGAACCCTTATAGTATCACTTTGTCTGTCTGTCTGTCACAAATGATACTATCTATATATCTGAGAACAACTGTGGCTATCGACTTAAAATTTGAAATGGTATAAGATAACGCTTTTTCACTAATATGTTTAATTACTCGTGTTGTTGTTAATTGCGAGCCAGTGCTACAAGTAGTCAATCAGTGCTCGAACATTTACCTTAAATTGTGTTAAATCACTATAAAAAGTTCAGAAATTACAGTAAAATAATAGCTTTGTAAATTATTAAAAACTAGTTACTGCCCAAGGCCCTCCCTGCGTTTTTGTATATAGTATGGAGCCTTAGGTACTCCTTATAAAACAGCTATCAATGAAAATTACGTTTAAGGCCAGGTCATTCCATCGGTGGGGGACTGAAGGAGGGCGCGCGAGCGCGGCCGACTTAAATTCTATAAAAAATTGTTTACATTTTTTTATTAGGTTTTCAGAAAAAATAACTTTTAAATATTCTTGTTAACGGCGTTACCTATTTTCTAAAATGTTTTTGGAGAGTATAACATTGATACACTTGAAGTACTACTGGTACTACCACAAAAACGAGCAATAACTATCCTTCCTTAATAATTTATTATTATCAGGTAAAGTGAAAAATATTATGTTTTGAACCAATAACTATTTAAAAATGTTTATTCATCTAACATATATTTTTTCCGATCAAAACCAAGGGTATTTGATCATTTAAAATTGAATGCAAAATTAGCCAATTTGTAATATCGTGGCCTTAAGTTGGTCCAATCGTTTCGGAGATTAGCTAAAACAAACAGACAGACAAAAATAATAAAAAATATATTTTAGTTATTGGTATCGTTCATACTTTCTTGAGCATAAAGGGGTGGGGCTAAATTTTAATACCGTTTTATGTTACTGTTTTATTTATAAACAATAAAATATATTTTTTAGCATTATTAGATACAAAAAAAATACTAAACATTTATTTCTTTAACTTAATAATACATCACGAACATAGTATTTAATATATGGTCCCCTTTTAGGCAAAAAATACTTGTACTAGAGGATCACGCTCTTCCATAACGTGTTAAACACAATAAATGTAAATTAAGCTAGGATTATTAAAGTCTATTTTGTAGATTATTAGATATGTTTGTAAAAGCACCACTTCATAACTACATTTGTCAAAAATTTGTCCGTATATGAATTAAGAGGTGTATCACCGTGTATATGACGATTCTCTAGTCCTATTTGAAATTAGAGATGATAATTTTGACAGCTCACAGGTAGAGATGTTGTAGCTATAATCGTTAATGAACCTTTTTGATTATTGATATTTTTAGGGTTCCGGACCAAAATGGTAAAAAGGAACCCTTATAGAATCACTCTGTCTGTCTGTCTGTCTGTCTGTCACAACTGGATATCTCGAGAACTACTAATGCTATCGACTTGAAATTTGAAATGGTAAAAGACAACACTTTTTTACTAATATAGCATATATAAAAATGTTAAAAATATTCTCAGTTTGATTGCAGGGGGGCGGAAAGGGGATCTCAAAATTTTTAAGTGAAGTTACTAGGCCGTGTAGGGTATCTATTTGACCTCTGTGGCGCAGCGGGCGAAGGTCCGCCTGCTACGCAAGAGGTTGCGGGTTCGAATCCCGCCTCGGAACAAATGTCTGTATGACCTGCAGATATTTGTTCAGGGTGTTCTGGATGTTTTCTATATATAATAAAAAATATCTATCTATGTAGTATATTGTATTAAGTATATCAGTCATCTAGTACCCATAACACAAGCTCTGCTTAGCTTGGGGCTAGGTGATGCTTGGTGAATTGTCCAGCATTATTTATTTATTTATTTATTATCTTATGAAAGGTATTCATTTGCAAATTAATAAACAGTTTTTATTTATTCTCTAAGCCGTATCGTTTTTGAGTAATTTACAAAAATGTTGAAAAAACGACCGTTCCCCCCCCCCCCTTATCTCCGAAGTTTGCAGAGATAAACCCGTGATATTTTTATTGCTAATAGAAGTGTATGTAAACTTTATAGGAAAATTATACCGAACTCTCTAATTTGAATAGTTTTTTAGACAAGGGGGTTGAAAGGGGGGTTTTCAAAAAAATTGTGAAGTTACTAGGTGATGTGGGGTATCATATGAAAAGTATTCACTTGCACATTAATAAACAGTGTTTATTTTTCCTTTAAGCCGTATTGTTTTTGAGATATTTACAAAAATGTTGAAAAAACGACCGTTCCCCCCCCCCCCCCCCCCCTTATCTCCGAAGTTTGCAGAGATAAACCCGTGATACTTTTATACCTAATAGAAGTGTATGTAAACTTTATAGGAAATTTATTACATACTCTCTACTTAGCATACTTTTTTAGAAATCATCGAAAGTGTAAAAATCTACATATGTTCCGCTATCAGACAAGAGATGGCGCTGTCAAGGTTCTCCAACAAATATAAAACCGCCTTTGTCATATATTATATTGTATGATGGCACGGAACCCTCGGTGCGCGAGTCCGACTCGCTCTTGCCCGGTTTTATTTTTCATAGATCTATGAATTGATAGTTACATGATTATTATTATTGAAACTTAAATATTATGGTAAGAGTTTGTTTAAATTATTGCGTGAATGATAACGAAAATAAGTAATATTTACAAAAGATAATATTTTACCTGTTTTATGTTTGATTAACATTGTTTAAAAACCAATTTTAAGCATTTTCAAATTATGGGGAGGTTTTCAAGTCGTCTGCTTTTTTTTATTCGTTGTTATCTCCGAACTTCATCGTTCATGAACATATTTGGAAAATTCTTTTTGAGTTCAAATAGATCCACTTAGAATTAGGTTTCACTTATTCCAAAACCCAGTTCGAACTTCCTGAATGTTCTTAGTAAACATAAGTATAGCGTTTTCATAATATTTAGCTCAAGCTTTAGAAAGTGTAATTTGGTGAAGCGGAACTGATGAATAATCTCCACAGATCGTTATCAAAACTCTTCAATATTACAAAATTCACGGATGACGACATCAAAAGATGTTTAAGATAATATATGCCTATCCACTCTAATCATCATTGATTAATTATTATTATTATTCTTAACGTTACGTAATGAATAAAAAATAAATGTTTATATATATATAATATATAAACTGTTATTTTGTTGAAAAATCAAAGAATTATCGATAGTCTGGTTGTTTGTTACACTAAGGGGGCGCGGTACCCACAATAAAGTACAACATTATTAGTATAGTAAAAAAAACTATAGCGTGAACTGGCAAAATTATAATCCTAAATTTGACAAAGAATATTACCAATATATAAGATTTCTATTTTGTTTGTAGCTGAAGTTGGAGGCGTAGTGGGTTCATGTGCAGACCTTTCGTGTTACTTCGGGGCTATTTGCACAGAGCGCACAGGGGGTGCATTGTGCGAGTGTGCTGCCGCCGCTTGTCCCGACAGCGACTCTAATATGCTGGTAAGTCATCATCCACAGTTTGACATCATCCGTAGCTGGGTAACTATAGGCTTTTGTCTGTAGCTGAATCCGGAGAGAGGCATAGTCGGTTCTTGCGCTGATCTATAGGTAGTGCTACTTTAGGGTTATTTACAAGAAGTGCACACTAATTGTGCATTGAGCAAGTACGTGCTTGTCTCGATAGCGACACTAATATGCTGGCATCATCTTTAGCCTGATTTCATTAGTTGTTGGGCACGTATAGGCCTCTTCCAGTGTGTAAACATGATCCTGCATAAGCCAATCGATAATGATGACCTCCGTGGCTTGTCGTCTGCATTGTGCAATTACGCCGCTGCAGCTGGCCAAGACAGTGATACTTATATGCTGGCATCTTCTACAGCCTGACTTCGTAGTTGGGTACGTATATGGCGTGTGTCTCTCAGTATGTGGCACGATCCTGCGCCAATATGATGACCTCCGTTGGGCGCTGTCTTCAGCTACTCCGGGGCTATTTTCTCGGAGCTTACAAGGAGTGCTTTGTGTGAGTGTCCCGCTGCAGCTTATAAAGCGATACTAATATACTGGTAAGCCCTTATCAACAGCCTGGTTTCATCGTTAGTTGCCGGTACAGGGTTCCTTTATTTTGCCACAATCCAAAGATTAAATCGCTATATATGCCCTTAAACCAAATACTGTGGTGTCTTTAAATGTGTGTTAACAATAATGCGGACGCTAGTCTATTCCACACTTATTTCGATCTGAGTGTTGTCAATTTTGACATCTGTCAAATACATTACAAAAGTCGATTATTTGGAAACATAATCTATTGTGATTTTATTTAGCGTCATTTCATCGATAACCAATCTTCAAATTTATTAGTTAGTTACAGCTAGTTATTTCAAAATCTCCTCACTAGAGTTTACTTCATTTTAGTTGCTCAAAATTTGGTGCTCTCATAATTGGTGCTAAAAATGGGAATCCCTCCTAAAAACTATTATAAATGAAGAAACTAACAGTGTTCCTTCATTTATAGGACTCACCATATCAATCTTTACAAAAACTTATTATATATGGGGTATGATTATATTATACTTTAGTGGTAATTTTATTTAACCTTGAACGTAAACAAAACAGGTAGAATTTAAGCTGTGATGACTTTCTTTTTTGTAGGTATAATATAAGTCATAACAGAGAAGAATAAAATAATTTACAAAGGTTATATTTATTGTAAACTAATGTTATTGTAGTAATTATGTACAAGTGAACTAAATTTGCTGTTAATAATGATCAATAACGTGCTAATTAGGTCTAACGGAGTGTGAAGTTGACCACATAACTAGTATCTACGTGCCATTGGATATGGAGACGTCATTAACGAAATTGCAGTTAATTATGTTGACGTTCTTAACGCTTTAGTAGGCAATACATTCAATTGAGGCCAGAAACTCTGTAATTTATTACATATACTTGTACTACTATTACTAAATTAGATATCGGGTATTTATCGCGTAGTAACCTATTTATATATCCCGAGGTTTCGACCGGATTGCACCTGGTCGTTGTCGTGGGAAGACTGGCGCAAAGCGAAGGCGTCTTTTTAGATTACCCTTACTTGGTCTTCATAATTAGAAATTTGAGACATGAGGCCGGAACACACTGGGACAGCACACAACACTAACTGTATCACCAAACTTTGGTTCATTCTCACGCCGAGTACACTTGGCTATCACTGGATCCATAGACAATGTGTCTGAAGCCATTTCTATCATTAAAATTAGGATATGTCTTAATTTCAATCGCTTCCCGAACCATTATCTTGTTAGTACCTCTCGTTGGAAATGATCTCGGGATTGTGGAGTTCGATCCAGTGATTGGGTTCTGAGTCCACTACATGCTCCGCTAAAGCTAATTTGTGTGTTTTTCATTTTTGACCGCTGCGTTATTATGTTCCTTAGGACGTTCGGTGACTGTGCGCTTCGTTTGGGCTGTGTATGAACACACAGCTGCAATCGTCTTTTATCAATACTTGTGCTAGGTCAGATGAATAACTAGATTGTGACAACGTTCTTTAATGTTCTACATAGGCATCAAGTAATAAATGCTATAACCGATAGTGTACGTCTTATGCCGAATGCCTCTAAGAAAACGAGTGCGTGTAGCCTCTTAGCATGCCTGGTAAGATTTATTATATTATTCTGGTTATACATAACGCTACAATCAATAACTTATCAGTACCTTACCTTAGTGGAATAAGTAGGTATTTTTTCACAAAAATACATCAAAATATATTTATTCCGCACTACTCAGGCTCTCCTAGAGCATTTCAATATTATGAATTTTGTCTTCTCTCTTTTGTTATGTCCATATTTTTTTATATGTTGGTGTGTGTATAAAAACTGTACCTATGATTGAACTAGAGACTTCATGTTAAATATACCTCTTGTTGTATCACAAAATAACCAATCCACTTTCCACCAGGTATGCGGTAGCGATGGCAAGACTTACGAGTCGGAATGTCACCTTAAATTACAAGCGTGTCGCACGCAAGAAGATATCGTTGTTCAAGCCTTCGGTCCTTGCAAACTTGGAGAGATCGCTGGCACAGCAGGACCGCTCAGGCCCTCATCACCAATCCAGTTCACTCAGCAAGATGATGGAGCTGCTTCTAAATCCACCAGACATTTGATGAACCCTGATAAGTACTACAATAAGTACGACTGGGCGTCGAGGAAAGAAACACCGAGTGATTTTGATAACTTGCTGTCGGGTCAGAAGTTCAAAGGTGAGTTTAAATTAAACTTTTTTAAATAATGTGTGTAATCTTAATGTTGTTTATTCATACAAAACTAACTCCTGCCTGCAGCTTTGCACGCGTAGTATCCATCTAAAAATCTGCCTAAATGTTAATCCATCTATACATGTGCAAAGTTTCAACTTGTTTGTTTGCTAGTTTTTGCGTAAAGACTTAACAAATATCAATACATACAAAAAAACTTTTGGATTTATATTATTAGTAGAATCAGTAGGATTACGAAATTTTGGCTCGTTGAAAGTTGTATTTCAGGTGGGTTTATTATGCGCTTTAAAATAACACGCAAGTTTCCTTAACACAGGGACGTTGACTGGGTATGGAAATTAAAATTCTGTTTATTCCGCCAGTTACTACATAATACATAGCGAACTTTTTCATATTTATGAAAAAATCTTAGACAAAGCACATTCAAATATAGTTGGAGGCCTCGGGACGTGATGGCATATCCTAAGTGTAACAGGTAAACCTTATTTTTCGAAGAAGTTTATAGTACATATTTTTGTATCTCACAATGTTCTGTTATTATTTTACTTTTTTTATATCCGTGAGGACTTTTTTTTGCTCACTAGTATATACAAGTTGTTTATATACTATGTTCGTACTAGTTGTTTCAAAATAGCTTTTGGTCTTTTAAATTAATGGTACACGCCGTTTCGTCGCGAGAAATTTCGACTTAATGTGTCGCTGTTATTTATTGATAGTGTTATTTATTATTATTATTATTTAGAAGCCTGATGTTTCCCACTGCAGGGCAAAGGCCTCCCTTTCCTTTATCCACTTATCTCTGTTTTGAGCTTGTTGAAGCCAATGATACTGTAAAAAAAATAAAAAATACGCGCTGAATTTTTCTAAGTGAGGGAAAGAAGCGAAGAAGACACCTCACTTTTTACTGATCATGAAATTGTAACAAAGTAAAAAAATACAGTGAAAAAAATTATCGCTGGCTGGTTTCAGTAAGTGTTAGTTTAGAATACAAATATGCTAGCCAACAGACCACGTTGGAGTTCAAATGCGAATAAAGTTATTTTTTAAGAAAAAAATTAAAATCCACTTCAAAGCTATTATGTACATATGTACATAAACAAACACCCTACCTTAAAAATCAATCATTAAAATTTAAAAATAATTGGCGGAGTACCTAATCGTGTAACAAACAAGAACATACAAAAAAAACATACAGTCGAATAGAGAACCTTCTTTTGAAAGTCGGTTAAAATTGGAGTCGCACTCGTAGGCTATACTTTGCCCTCGAATAACAGTTCATAATATGGCACAAACATTACTAAAATAGCCGTGCCGGCAGAACATTGTTGCGACTCTTCTCTTACGGATTCAGTAAGAATCTGCTAAGGATACCTCTGGAAGATGGGCAGCAGCGTCTTTCCATATATTAACAGCGCGTACTGCACTATTTTTATTAACCCGTCTGCCAAGCGTGGTGAGCATGGCAATAACCCGTGATGATCAGCACTCTGCCATGAGGAAGGCCTTTGTCCAGCAGTGGACGGCCTACAGCTGAGATCATGATTACTAAAATAGTGTTCTATATAAAATGGTTTCTCTTAAAAACAAGTTATCACAAAATTAAATAAATATTTTATTTCTAAACTACTGAATTCTGACAAAAAAATTTAACCAAAGGCAAAACCAGATTCGGTTTTAGGTTCTCCAGTTGTTACATTAATCATTTGAATTCTTCAAATTCAAGTTCAAAAAATCAACTTCTGTTTACCCAAAAGTCAAAACAACACAGAGAAAATATTTTCCATTTCAAAACAAGTATGATTCAGTAAAAATTAATCTTTGTTAAGAATTTTTACGAAGTATTTCAATAAAAGTGTTTGTTCACAAACAATTTTGCTGCCAGCATCCGTTTTTCATCATGCGAAAGATTATTGCGTCAACATTGAGCACCAATATTTAGTTTTGCTCTTTTATTATTTTAAAAGCATTCTGTAAGAAATAATCAGTTTGCACATGACGAACTGCGGGTGTACTATTCGCATTATATACTGGGTATTATGTAGCATTCAATATACCTACAACTATATTTAAATAAATCTCGTGTCACGGTGTTTCTGGTCGCACTCCTTTAAAAAGGCTCGACCGATTTGTACGTTTATTTAGTATATAATATATACTACCTATTCTTATATATTATTATATAAGAATAGGTCGTAAAGTATAAATATACTTTATTTATTATTAAATAATACTGCGAGGTTTTCTTCCGCGAGAGAAATTACGTGAGTCAGCTAGTATTTTATATAATTTTCTAAATAATCTAAATAAATTGAAAGAACGGTCATCTTGTTTGGGTTTTGTAACGCGCCACTCAAATGTTTTTATTGTGTTAGGCCACCCTTGCCCAGGGTACAATATTAAACTTATATAATTTTGTTCTAACCTATCTCTGCGCCGTTATGTTTGTGTTTTCTTTTTGGTAATAATTCTAATAAATTATAAATCGTAGGTACGAGTATATATTGGGACTTGATAAAAGTAATTAATTAGGCAAGTATATAAAAAAATTATATGCATTTAGTTTTTTTATATTCTTTTTCTAACTGACGGACTAAATAGAATTTTGGTTTTCATACGATGTATTACGTATACTTACCTAATTCGTCAAATGATAGAAACAATACCTAGATAAATGGCATTGAAGTTTAGAAGCAGGGCTCGTGACGTCTGAGCATAGTCATAAGCTGTAGGTCTACCATGAGTTTTCACAATCTATATTCGCTAGCGACTGTAGTTAACAAAATGTATGAAAACTTGTACAGTGCCTCTAGCGGATAGTTTGGTACTAAAATACGCAGCAAACTATACTACAGCGTCTGTAGTTTGGGCTTCATTTGCTTAGAATTTGGTAACATGAGTTACAAATCTGACAGATGTCAAAGTAACGTACTATTACTACTGTAGTAACGTCAGGCGATCTAACAGTGACAACTCATGGTAGACACACTGTACTGAAACACGCATACGTCTTAAACTATCGCCCCTATTTTTGGAATACGATTAAAAGATAAAAATTACGTATCCAATAGCTTTTGTGAATCTACATGACGGATAATTCAAATAGAGTATCCTATTGTAATGCATAACATATTGTGCTGTATAACAGAACGATGAGGGCAACGTTGAATCCACGACCACAAAGGAGTTTACTTTGTATGTGTATTCGTGACGACTAATAAATTAGTTTGTGAGTTCGGCATTTTGATCGCCGAAACTTTATGAGCTCGGTGTTTAGGCGTCAATCAACAGAACTTGAGCTCCATTGCGTGCTATGTTCGACGGATTGTTCGTATTTTAGGCTATCAAACCTTAAATTTTACCCTTATCTTGATAACCTCTGGCAAATCCTAAAATTGTTATAAACCAGTATTTCATTTGTACTAATTAGAGTGAAGTTAGGCTTACAACTTGTATAACAATGTTTATGGCTAACAGTTAAACGAAAGCACTACAGAAAATTTTGTAGAACAAACTCTTTTTTTTCTATTACTCTCTTTTAAACTTTCGCCATTACAACATATTACTATATTGAATTATTGGGTTATCAGCATCAGGGGATAGTTCTTAGATATATATGAGATAATGAGACAAACTTTGTCAACAAATAATACCGACTTCAATGAGAAAATTTAAATGTTGCTGAAAATACAAAAAAAGTTATATGTATGCTTATTACAGTTAAATATTTCCCTTGGTTTATCGTGGATCGCATAATCAGAACTGGGTTTATAAGCAAGCAAATATTATTTAGCGAAACAAAAACCCAACTGCTAGTTAAAATTTGGACATAACACTGTTTATTGAGGAACTCCACATCATATTAAATTATTTAATTCCATTAAAATTCATGGTGATGTTTAGGTAAGTATGATGATTGGTGGATAGAGAGAGGGATAGATTATCTTAGCCCTCTATCGATGTGCGTCACTTTCGCCGCGAATTTTGTAATTTTCAAGATTTTTGATAACCATCTGTAGTCTTCTCCATCAGTTCCACTTTACCAAATCATACCTTCTAAATGCTTGACCTTGAGCTAAATGCTGTTATCGCATGAGCACGTTAACCTACAACATTTGAGGAGTTCCCTCTATTCCTCATGGATCCCTCTATCGGGACTGAGTTTTAAAAATTTGGGACCTAATAAAAAGTGTTATGTACGAACCCAAAAAGAATTTTCCAAATCGGTTCATAAACAACGGAGTTCTGAGGTATCAAAAATTTTAAAATTATATACAGGCAACTTGATAACTTCCTCTTTTTTTGAAGTCGGCTAAAAAGTAACATATAAATTAGAATTAACCTTCTTTCAACTTATTTCAATATCACTCACAGCTCTTTAATGAAAAAAATAATAACTAATTATTATTATAAGTGAAATTAATTATAAAGAAAAGTTTAATAAAAACACTTGATATAATTTTATATTACTAAGGCGACTGAAAATAAAATGCACGCTGGGTTGTTATAATAAGGGTTCCGGACCAAAATGGTAAAAAGGAACCCTTATGGTATCACTTTGCAGACAAAGTGAACTACTGATGCTATCGACTTGAAATTTGAAATGGTTAAAGATAACACGTTTTTACTAATAAAGTATATAATTATATAAATGTTAAAAAATATTCTTATTATGATTGCAGGGGGGGTGCATAGGGGATATCAACATTTTTAGGCGGAGTTTCTAGGTCGTGTGGGGTATCATATTTTATGAAAGGAATTCACTTTCACCAACATGTTTTTGAGTTATTTACAAAAATGTTGAAAAAACGACCGTTCCCCCTTATCTCCGAAGTTTGCAGAGATAAAACCGTGAAACTTTTATAGCTAATAAAAGTGTATGTTTTATAGGAAAATTATAACGAACTCTCTAATTTGCATAGTTTTTTTAGACAAGGGGGTTTTAAAGATTTTTGTGATGTTACTAGATCATGTGGAGTATCTTAAGAAAGCTATTTATTTGCACATCAATAAACAATTTTTAAAATTTGCTTTAAGCCTTATAGTTTCCGACTTATTTACAAAAACGTCAAAAAAAAAATAGCGTTGCCCCCTTTATTTCCAAAGTTTGCAGAGATAAACCTATTAAACTTTTATTGCTAATAGGAGTGTATGTAAAAATAATAGGACAATTATAACAAACCCTCTAATTTGCATGGTATTTTAGAAATCATCGAAAGTGTAAAAAAATGTAAATAAATTCCTCTATTAGACAAGAGATGGCGCTGTCAAGGTTCTCAAACAAATATAAACCGCCTTTATCGTATATTAAAATGTATGATGGCACGGAACCCTCGGTGAGCGAGTTCGACTCGCTCTTGCCGGGTTTTATTTTATTTTAACGTAAATTTAAGTCTGTTCGGTTAACAATAGGTGTAAGGGCTCTCATTATAATCCAATGAGGGCCACTTTGGCCGGAAGCGACCCTTCAGCCGGCAACTAATTGGGGAAAAGCTGCACAAAGAAGGCAAATAGTGATAATACGAGATATTCGGGTTTTTCTAAGGATATTTATAATGAAAATAATATTAGGTCGTTACATACGAAATTGGCGTTTTGTCGTACTGGCTACTTTGATCTCAAATAACTCTTTAGTTAGGAATTTAAAATTCAAAGGGCCTGAGCGGGTCGCAGTAGTAAAATCGCCCCTGGCTGAATTAGAAATATTGTTATGCATGTTTATTTGTTTTATTATAAGATATAATTTTGCTGAATATTACGCCTTAAATATTTAAGATAAGCGAAATAATTAAAAAAAAATAAAAATCAGTTTTTAATTTTTATTAGTCAAACTACTTTATCGATTGACATGTCCTTTGCATATTTTATACATGTAATTAAAATACATTTATAAAAAAAAGGTCCTAGCGTTTTTTGAAGTCAATATTTTTGACTGTTTATGTTTTTATTTTTAATTTATTTTTACTTGCAAGTTAGCGACACCTACCATATTTTGTTATAATATACACATTTTAATATTCTATTACATATATTTTTTTCAAAAATATTAGTTGGGATCAACAAAGTCGAAATAATCTATTTGTATAGAAGTGTTATTCAAATCGGTTCCGTACTTACTTTGTACCCAACATTATTCAATAATAAACAGAGAAAGTAAGTTGTTCCATCGTGTTCCAAATTCAGACTCGCATTTTGAATTTTGAACACGGCGAACAGAATCTTGCTTTTTATTGAAATAGAATGCATTTTTGCATTTTTCTTACTGATGTATATGAGTAATAAACTTGATGTTCACTGGAAATAATTTTATGGGGAAAAATATAATACAATAATTATCTCTTCTCTATATATATAAAAGATAGAGATTTGCGAGTATCTGCCCGTGTAAAATCAAAAACTACCGAACTGATTTTAAAGTAGTTTTTACGGAGTTTCAAAGTGAGTCGTAGGTTTACATTTCTAATCGCCAGAAATGCCTATTATCATAGTTTATCTTTAGAACAATTGTTTATGTTATTTATCAATTATGAATAAATGACTATAAATAACTCTGTTTCTAGCCGCCTAGGTATAATGAGTTAATCAAATGATCAAGCAATGAATCACTTGAAACAAATTGGGAAGGTGAAAAAGCTTGAAAGGTGGGTACCTCACAAATTGAGTGAAGCAAATCGACAAACGCGCGTCGACTGCTGCGTTTCATACTCAACCGGCACAATAATGAAGGGATTTTAAATCGAATCGTTACCTGTGATGAAAAGTGGATCCTATACGATAATCGGAAGCGCTCATCGCAATGGCTAAACCCTGGCGAACCAGCCAAATCATGCCCCAAGCGAAAAGTGACTCAAAAAAGTTACTTGTTAGCGTTTGGTGGACCAGTGCCGGTGTCGTCCACTACAGTTTTCTTTAATCTGGCCAGATGATTACGGCAGATGTCTATTATCAGCAAATGCAAACCATGATAGAAAAACTAGCTGCTCAACAACCGAGGCTGGTCAATCGCTCTAGGCCACTGCTGCTTCAGGATAACGCTAGACCACACACTGCTCAACAGACGGCTACCAAGATAGAGGAGCTTAAACAGGAATGTCTAAGATATCCACCGTACTTTCCAGACCATTTTTTTCCAAAAGATTGCCATTTTTTTCGAAATTTGAATAACTTCTTGCAAGGGAAAAAATTCAACTCCGATGTCCAAACCGCCTTCAAAGATTTTATTGATACCCGTCCGAATGGTTTTTTCAGTAAAGGGATCAATCAACTACCTATGAGATGGCAAAAGTGCATAGATAGCAATGTTACATACTTTGATTAATTAAATATTTTATATTAAAAAAAATCCTCTCGTATGAGACGTTTTGTATAAAACGCCAATTTTGTAACGACCTAATATTTTAATAATAGACGGTGTAAGTATTTAAATAATCAAAACCATGTTGATAATAGTAGGCCGGACACGTCTGCCGCATGTCAAACGATCTATCAAACGATCTATGGGCAATGCTTACCACGACGTGGATTCCACCAAACGCAACCCGAAGACGTGGAAGACCTAGAAAATTAAAATGAATATGAAATGCGTTTCTCTAGAAAAAGATGGCGCGATGAACTGGACGCCCATTTAAGATCTTGGCCTGTAGCAGCGTTAAATCGCGATTATTGGAAGAAGGAAAAGGGAGGCCTTTGCCCTGCAGTGGGATAATAACGGCTGATAAATAAATAAAAATAAAAAAGTTGAAAATAGTGTTTATCACCACAAAGCGCTTATAGTTCACAATAAACATTTCCTTCCACTTTATAACTTGTAAAAGTATCATTGGTACGAACACTATAAGTAATAGCGGTGTAGGTGGGATATTCAGACGGCCTTGACGACCTAGGTGGCTCAATTGAGGAATATTATTAGTAAAACTTTTGTGTAGAGTTAAATTACAGGCACATAAGACCTTGACGAAACGCAATGCAGCATTGGTCACGACCTTAGTGAACGTGATCTACCTATTACAACCGTAGTATTGCAGTTGTAATAGGTAGAGATTACCGCTTAATATCAGGTGGGCCTTCGGCTTATCTCGTCATTTACTAATAAAAAAACAAATGTATGCTTATTTTCAGATATTGGTTACGGGTCTGGGTATTTTTAAAATAATTTATTTACCTTACATTTCTCACACAGCAACCACAGCGACAGTAGGCGCGGTGGGAGCTCTTCTAGGCGATCTATGCGCAGACGATGGTGAATGCAGTGCTCTACCAGGCGCGCATTGTGCAAGAGGAGGTTGCGAATGCAGACCTGGTTTCAACCCCACAGTGCATAGGAAGGCTTGTGTTGGTAAGTTCATTACTACCTAAGTGATTTTAGGTTCATGTGACACTCAAGTATCATTATCCGTTCACAGCGTTATCTTTAACTATAAATAACAAATTACTAATTAGTAAGCCGTAAAAGCTGATTCATGCTCGAGTGGATTAAGGTTGCACAGATCACAACTATAGGTATTAATTTTTTTTACAAGCATTTTCAACTGACTTGTCCAAAACATGTAATTGTTTAAAGGATATGCATAAATGAAATGAAATTGACGCTTTATATATAATAAATAAAATTCCTGACTGATTCACTGACTGACTGACTGATATATCAACGCACAGCCTAAACCACTGGAGCTAAAGTCTTGAAATTTGGCACACATAAACCTTGAGTATCCTAGAGGTGCACTAAGAAGGGATTTTACGAAATTCCCACGGGATAGGTAGATAAATGGGATTTATATTTTGGAATCAAAGTGGCTCTGCGTGAAAAAGGGGATTTTCACGCGGACGAAGTCGCAGGTAAAAGCTAGTTTAATAATAAAATATAAATATCAATCTTATAGTGCTACGGGCACTAGGTGCTACAAACTGTAGTCGATCCGCTACGGAGCTACGGAACTTTTCAGTACTTTACGACTCAAAAAGCATCGCTACGTTAAGCGACAATGAAATACTGGAAAATAGCGAATCGCGACTTTTGATTTGGCTTTGCAATGTAATTCGGAGTCGGAGAGTCAAAATTAGTTTGGAGAGAATAGAATAGAATGTTTTTCTTTACGACTCATAGGTAAAATGTAAATTATAAATAAACATTAAACAAAATAAAAATCTTATGAAACATAAGTTGGTCGCCAACTCAGCACACGCCGTGAGAACACGGCACTGATTTTCAGTGGCGCCATAATTGCCCCACAGGGCGCAACACCGACTACAGAAAACATCGATGTTAATAAAACTTAAGTACCTATTAATATTAACAAAAACAATTTCAAGTGAAGTAGTTAGTTGGTTATGCTGTTATAAGGTAAAAGAATAAATAGTGTTCTTAATAGTTATAGCTCTTAGATTTGATTTATGGAATATGAATACGCTGCAAATACGATCCACTAACAACGTTTTTTTATGCCAATAAGTTTGAAGTCAAGAAAGTTATTTTTAAATTACGTGTAACTATTTAAAAGCTAATAAGTGCTTTACTTAGCTTAAAAAAATATCTATGTAGTTTAATTTATTAAGTATATCAGTCTGCTCTAAAGCAAACAGTAAATTCATGTCGTTAAATAAAGTGACTATCGAATGACAGAAAATGAATTTATCTCAACAGAAAGTGGTGCCCAAGAGACAACAGAAGAATACAGTGCGTGTTTATCAGAGCCTTGTTTCAACCTCGGTACTTGTATCGACCTGCCAGGATCCACTTACACCTGCGTTTGTACCGTGCCATACACCGGAGTAAATTGTGAATCTTTACCGAAAGAAGGATTATTTGGATCATCATACATCGACACACCGGCTTTCGACGGCTCATCTTATATTCGCTTGAAACCTTTGAAAGCGTACCACAAGCTGAACATCGATATAGAATTTAAAGCTTTCAGCGAAAACGGTGTGATTTTGTATAATCAGCAGAAACCCGACGGAACCGGCGACTTTGTATCTCTAGCTTTAGTCAACGGTTATGTGGAATTTAGGTAAGCTCTTATACTATGAGATATTATGTGTTGAGTGTTCCGTAACCTTGGCTCAATCCGACCTTCCTAATTCAGATATAATCTCGGCAACGGCGTGCTTATCCTGACGTCCCTTGAGAAAATCACGATGAACGAATATCATAAAGTATCGGCGAAACGATACCACCGCGACGGCATACTTTCAATCGACGAAATGGAGGACGTCGTAGGCCAATCGAGCGGCCATTTAAAGGCATTAGACCTCGCCGAGGACGCTTACATCGGCAGCATACCCACTAATTACTCAAGGTAAATTAATTTACTAGTAGGAATATTCGTGATACTTTTATTCCACGTGACAGTAATTAATAGGTCAGTCAGTAATAGTTAGTGCGACAGTAATTAGTAAGTCAAATAATAACCTAAACATATAAATATAACATAAAAACGAACATGTACTCGCAGGGTCTTCGATAATATTGGCACACGAAATGGTTTTGTCGGCTGCGTGAAGCACTTGAGGATAATACGTCATCAAGTGACAAAGAAATTGGGACGTCCAGACTCATTAGTCGTCGGTATAGAAAACGTTCAAGAGTGCCAATCCAGCCCGTGTATGAGTGCGCCCTGTAAGAATGGAGCCACGTGTAACTCCGTAGAGGGTTCGGCGACCGAATATACTTGTAACTGCCCTATCGGATTTCAAGGAGCCAATTGTGACGAGAGATTAGATCCGTGCGAGTCGAATCCCTGCGGATATGATGAGGGGCTATTGTGCGACATTGGACCCGAGGGCGGACACGTCTGCCGCTGTTTGTTTGGTGGTGAAATTGGATCCAATGGAAATACCTGCAGCAACGGTAAGTATATTTAAGTGACAACTTCTCGGTTCACCTGGTCCGTTCTCCCGGTGGTAACATTGACCTGAATTTAAATTTTGCAGATGTAACTGTCGTCCAAGAGACGTGGTCGCCTCAGTTCAATGGGACGAGTTACATCGAACTGCCGCCTCTCGAAGGGCTGGGTAGAGCTTTCCGCATTGAAATTTGGTTTTTAACGAACCGATTTTCCGGAATGCTCCTTTACACCGGCCAGTCTAATAAAGCCAAGGGGGATTTCATTGCGATTAACTTGGTTAATGGTTATCTACAGTTTAGGTTCAATTTGGGGAGCGGGATCGCTAATATAACGTAAGTGGTGCTTTCTATTTAGAAGTAATAGCTCTTTTTATTGCTTCAGGATAAACTTTCAAGTAAAAGTCGAGGATAATGTTGGCACTTGGATTCTTTGTGTTGTTCTTTCAGTCGTGCCAAATTCTTGGCTCAAAACTCATTCACTATCAGAATTAATTGTTTCCAATTCTGCCTGTACAGTTTATAGCTGCTTTCAAATTAAATATTTTTCTTTTTAGTATGCTTAAGCCTTCTGATTAATTAGGATGATGAATAATTTTTAATTCATAATATAAAGCAACCAACCACATTTTTTCCATCCAACTATGAATTGTATCAAAATATAACTTTCTCTACAAATCAACTTTCCTTTCCAATATTACAAAGTGATTTTTATCCGAAGGTCTCCAGTGCCGATCACAAAGGGACGATGGCACAGAGCTAGAGTGTCCAGGGCAGGCTGCCACGGAAGTCTACAATTCGACAATCATCCGATAAAAAAGGGACATTCCTCGCCCCCATTGACGCATTTAGAACTTACTTTACCGCTGTTTATCGGCTCTCTACCGTAAGTTTGTTTCAAGATTATGACTTTGATTTTCTTTTTCGTAGGGGTAATTGCCTACTAGGTGTTAAAACTTTGCTTACGACTGATTCTACGCTTATAATTTTATTTATAAACTCTGTAACGACGTTACCGTAATGACTGTCATTAATTGTTATTTTTTTAATATTGAAAATTGGTTAACAATTATTTTATATAGCTCCTACATATATAGGAGACAAATATGTTTCTATGTCTATATTTTTACTCATAAACTCCGAAGCGATGTAACTGTAATTACTATAATTGACTTACAGGGTTGCTTTGATATTCATACTAGGAATATAACTTTTTTATAGCTTCTTCAATATTTAATTGAAAATATTTTTATTAGATCTCTATTACATTTGGGGATCATATTGAAAATTTCTCATTCAAACTATTTACTACTGGGAGTATTGTGTTTATATCACCCACGAAATAGTTTGAACGAGAAATTTCCAACCTCAATAATCTTTTTAGATCATACATCCGCCCCCACAAGATGTCAGGCGTGACAAGCAGTTTCATTGGAGCAGTTCAACAGGTCTTTGTAAACGGGAATCCACTGTTGCTGTACAGTGTTGACACGGCAAAATGTTCTATAGTTCAGGATGAGGAAAAACTGCCGTGTGCTACCACTGGAGTCACTAAGTACACTGGGCCACCTTGCGGGGATGGTAAGTGATTTGGACTGGTTCTTTTACTTTGAAAATTACATATGTATTACGAGCACAATTTCAAACACGGAGTCAGCAATATATTGGCACTCTACGTTTTGTAAGTTTTTCGGCATTTTCAAACGTGAACAACGACAGCTTTTCGAGACATTATTGACACATATTTAACCGGGTATTTATCGCGCTATTTACCTTTATTATTGCCCGACGTTTCGACAGGATTGCACCCATCGTGGTCCCGGGAAGACTCTATACCGGAAATACCCGGTTAAATATGTGTTAATAATGTGTCGTGATCGCGAAAGTTTAAAAAAGCTTTTCGAGAACCACAAGGGTCAAATCTTGCTTTGTATTTAGATGAATCACCTCAAACAACTGTGGACTTCAATCTATGATAGCATGACTTATTTAAGTCCAAAACAGTAACTGCAGTAACAAATTTTAGCACGAAAACTAGCTAAAATTTGTGAGAGACGTGAGCCACATAATGCAAAAATCCCTTTGCAATCTTGAAGCACCAAGTCTTCTATTATTAGGGTTAAGTTGCTACTCCATGGCAGTTCAACAAGTCGTCCTGAATGGTACTTTACGTCAATGCAGCGCTGGTCCAGCTGAGTGCGCTTAGTGCACATCACAATGTATAGGCCTTAGCATCATCTCAAATGCTCGTTGTTGTATCCAAGTTAATTTACTTAGTAGGTCTTTGCCTAGTATTACTTCCAGTTTTTCAAGAATAACCTCTGTTGTATGAATAAAGCTGTTGAAAATTTTATTAAAGTACATCCTTTTCTTGCCAGTCCTTTTTGAAGGATAAAAATATATTTTTTTTCTTTTATCATAAATTCAGCTCGGCACTATGCTGGCTATGTAAAATTTTCAAATATTTTCAATGGATTGGAACGTGTTACACTTAGGCTTCAGACATATCATGGCCGTAAATAGTGTCTGCACAATAAATTTTATGATAATGGACAGAAATCTCATTGCAAAGTGGTACTCGGCAGTGAGTAACCGCTATGCTATATTTAAGTGCAACTGGCTAACGGATAACTTTAGTACATGTACGTTTTAGAACGTGTCGATTTATGGGTAGGCTTGCTCTTAGTGGGATTTTTCTTATCTTAGAAAACCAGATAGTACTTAATTGGTTCTAAGACAGAGAAAAACTATTTGCAAAATGAGAGAATCCTATCGGTGCACCGGCCGTGATCAATGAGTTGACATGGACTCGGGATTTGCTAGGTTTGTATTTTCTACTATATTTTTTGGAAAAGTATTTTCCTAAACCAGACTTTTTTACAGAGGGTTTCTAAATGTGGAATCATTAGTAGTTTCATAATATTATATTTAAATAGTTTTAATCAAGACATTAAAAACAATAGGAATCACTTAGATACACTAAACTTTTAGTGCAGCAACAAGTCCACCCAAAATAACAGTGGTTTCTTTCTTCGCTAGGTTTAACACCATGTAAAAACAACGGCACATGCATACCACTACTCAACGAGTACAAATGCATCTGCCGGGATGGCTTCCAAGGCAGAAACTGTGAAAGTCCACTGAATGTGGAAATGCTAAACGACCGGACTCCCGTACATTTCGATGGAAACAACTATTTCTCTTACAGGAATAGGGGAGGCCGAAGGTAAGACATCTGTTTGTGATATTTTTTTATTCCTGTTTAATCCCTATATGTATTAATTTACATGATGCGCATTTGGTGGTTCTCATGCTACGAACACAGTTATAGTTGGCCACCATTCAATATGCCCACTGATAAAGTTTGTATATCAATTAGTATATATAAAACTCTTCCGTTACTGACTGAGTGACTGACAGACAACGCACAGCCTAGTCCACTGGACCTAGAGACTTGAAATTTGGCACACATATACCTTGAGTATCCTAGAGATGCACTAAGAAGGGATTTTTGAAATTCTCACGGGAACGGGAACTACACGGGTAAAACTGCGGGGTACGGCTAGTAACCAATATTACATTGAGTGTTGGTTTGTTTATTGTTTCAATAACTTCTTAGATTTTTTTCACACGAGTTGGCTGGTGCTAACATAATGTTTTATGCATTTGTTATAGAGTTTTTCTACCGTATTAGGTAGTGGAACAATACACTATCAAATATTTAATGCGATAGACTTGACTTATGTTTTACTCCGCCATTTTGCACTTTCAGAATTATTATTATATTTAACTAAAGCGTTTGAAGGGCTAATGGATTATGAATAGTTGATAAGCTTTCCTAACACTTTTAACAAAAGGCTACCTAATCTAAAAGGGTATCTCATTAAATGGATAAATATTTCATGTCCTTAAGATATTAAACTTTATAACTTTGTTTTATTTGTATAAGCTGTTTGAATACGTAGGTTGACTTCTAGTCAAATATTAGATATAGTTTGAACATTGGTGTGTAATTTAACTGCATAAACTTATAGCATGACGAAACTACCTTGCATGGGTTTCGAAAATGTCAAAAAAATATGTTGTAAATGAATTAGAATTTATAGAGGTTTCGACGCATAGAAGTATTCAAACATAAAATAATTCAAATTGCGGGCAGCATTATTTTATCGAAAAATATGTATAATATGAATCATAAAAGTTTTTAATCTCTATGAATTCATGGAAATTACATGAATTTCATAAAATGTAATTTCTTTGATACTGTACCACTCATATACGGAATAATTACTAAGTCTAAGTAAACTGTGACTAACATAATGTAAATCTTTTTTAGCTTTTCTACTAACAAAGGCGGCTGGCTTGGATTTAATGGTGTGAGATAACATTCAAGGAATCTATAAATAACTTATAAATAGAAAATTTACCATAGGTAGGTAATAATTTAATAATTTTGTATATATTTTCGTTCTTCTTTTTATTTTTTTTTGGGTACTTATAGTCTATGAGGCCTTTTCACAATAAATATTTTTAGAATTAGCTTTTCTATACCTACTGTTGCTTTTCCATTTTCGTCATTCTTGTACTCAAAAAATCTATGATGGTTCGTGACTAATGACATAAATTAAAATAAATACCTTAAATTTACAAAATTACGAATATAAACGTGTCAGTAAGAAGGCTGCAAAGCAGGAAGGGTTTTTTCAGTTAAATCAATACATGGCTTGTTTGCTATCTAAATAGGTCAAAGATAAAAGTTAGTCAAATATAGGTTGTTAATCAAATATTGTAGTAACCACCGCGACGATTGATAAATGAGTGTAATAATAACGCCGAAATACCATTATAAATGTAATTGGGGCAGAGGGAATGTAATAATATTGGTCATTGAACTGAGTTACGGGAAAAATTTCTCATTTCGGTAGCGTATCAAGTATCGAAGAATCGATTGGTATGCTCGTAGATTCGTTGAAGATTTTGATTATGAAATATGTACATATAATTGGCATATTAACTTTTAAATTTTGCTGTAAATGTGACTTTTATTTCATTCTATTGCTATCTTAAATATTACTCTGTTCATCGTTACAATTTCCCTACAAAATACCAAAGGATGTTTTGCGTTATCAACTCACGGCAGCATTTGAGTCAGTACTATAAAACGTAGCTCGCGAAAAGCGACTCATGAATAAGGATGCAAAATTACACGACATGATGTTACGAAGCTCATTTTGGAATAACTCAGAAGTGACAGTCGTTATTTACCTTACAAGCTAATAGTAAACTTTACTCGCTACTTGACTTAGCGCGCTGAATGGATAAATTCAGGCTGACTCGAATAACTTACGTGGAACTTATTTACATAAACGCGTTAACATAACTACGTGAATGGAAATTCAGCTTCGAGATATCCTTGTAACTTTTGTTCTTTTATTTACTGGTAGACGTTTACTGTTTGCAAATACAAACTGAACTGTAGTTTTGCGTTCCTATTGTAATAGAATTTGCAACTTTTGCTACGAGTATTGTTTTTAAGCTTTTTTCTATTTGTTTTTTATAAGCGATCCTTTGAATTTATACTATATTTAATTTATATAAAAGTTGTGTACTAAATACAATAAACAGCGCTAAAATGGTTAATAAATACATTATGATATTATGAAATCCTAAAGCTAGACGAACAATGCTATGCTAAATGGTGATTGTACCTATAGATAATAAATTCTGCACTGCATACCATTTTTATCGCTGAATTTAGCGCCTTTGTTTTTATTATGTTTTTTTGAAATCCCGCTTTGTCCAAAGCAGGAAGTAAAAATTTCGCATTATTTTTACGCATATTTTATTAAGGTTAAAACGCTACACTGCTTTTAAATATTGAGATACATTTTATTGACATCTCTAGACTGCTCATATCCAAAATAGATCTTAGAAATTTTCAATAAGTTGATTATCTTCTAAAGCTTCTTTCCGTATTTTAATCTCAGACAAAGAATTGAATAAAAGATTTTAACTTTTTAGGAACAACGGCGCCCGCGGTATTCGTTATGAAATAAAGTTCCGTACTCACAATGACTCAGGATTACTCATGTGGAGGCGGAAGATCGGAATCCGACCCCGAGATTTTATCGGCTTAGGAATCAGCCAAGGAAAGCTACAGCTTATATACACCGACACAGATTTGAAAGAAACCAACTCAATTCACGAGGATTGGTTCCAAAGTATAGAGTCAAAGGTAAAAGTCGATGACGGGAGATGGCATACGGCGACTGTTAGAAGGAGGAAGAGGTTGGCAATGCTGCAGGTTGATGAAACGTCACCGGTAAGAGGGTACTCGCAGTCTCTGCTGGTACCTTCAAAGGCGAATCCTAAGCTGTGGATAGGTAAGTTTACATTTTACATAATATAATTACTATAATTTACCTACTTTACAGACATTCTATTTGTTATAAGTTCTACATACTATAAATACTCTAATACACTCTTTCACTCCGTATCAGGTGGGTTTAGCACAATTTATTCTGCTCTCTATTCTCCTCGATCAAGCCTGAATTCGACACTCACTCCCCTCTCACTCATTTCTTATTCCATACAATCTTATTATTTTCTCTAGCACGAAGTGAATAAGCTCACAGACCAAAACCAATTGCGCAAGCATGTACCTACTGTACAGCAATTTACTACAATCGACGTATACTTACTTCTTACTCTATTACATCGGTGGAAATTAAACTGAACTAGCGGAATGTTATTGCAATAGTAGTATAGTCGCGTTCATAGTATAGGATACCACTAAGCCGGCAAGTCACATTAGTCGCCAGTCACAAGTGGTATCCTTTATTGTGAACGCGACTGTACTTTATACTCAAAATATTCGGTCAAACCTAAGCAACCAAAGCGACTACGTCAGTCACGTGGCGGACGCTACCCATCTTAAGGCGAAGTATTTTTAGGATCACTTTATTGTAAATTATGGTTTTCTTCTTCTTTATCTTCTTCTTTATTTTTTTGGTACAGGAGGAGCGCCGACTCTGCCTATGGGGTTACCGCCAGCCCTATACAATGGACTCCGCGGTTGCGTAGCGAGCATCAAAGGAAATGGACGACACATAGATTTGAGCTCACCAATACGACCTACAACTAAAATACGACCATGTGACTAGCTTAATTAAAGTGACACTTGTTGGTGTAAATACAGTAATGGAAAGAAACACAATACGAACGAGTCAAGATATACTAGCTCCTCCCCTACTAAGGCTAGCTAGCTAAAGCAGAGGAACGTGTATAAAAAAATCAACCAATAGCACTTTACCATCGTCGTCATACCTTCGCAGTTGTATTGGTTGATTTTCACAATGTCAATCTGAACTTTATTACTAGACTCGAAACAATTTTATGACATGATATATCAGAAAAATATGATTTTCCTAGTTGTTGTTGTGAATAGATTTTATAGTACCTGTTAAATATCTTACCGATACATATCTGTTCCGTTCAGTTCTATTCATATCGGCAAATTGAAGCTTCATAGTTTTTAATAAAATAAATAATGTCGCAATAATATAGTTTCGTATTCACTGGTATAACAGTTTATAAGGAACGTTTGAAAATTAAATGTGTCATGAAAACGTGGCGCGGAAAAAGTATCTACCAAATAAATTATTTTGACGGGAGAATGCAACGGAGGGTGAAAGAAAATCATATTATTACAGCGCCTGCTATTAAATTGACCTCATAGAGAATACACCTACTGTGAATAGCGTCCGAAAATGATTATAAAGAAATATCCATCAGACGTCATGTTACAACATGCTATCCAGTGAATACGTAGCTGTAACTCTTTAGCTTTAGAAGTAAGAATGTTATCACTCTATCGGTGCTCGAGACACATCAGTTTTATTAAAAGATGATTATTCGTACTGAATATAAAATAAAATTTTATCAGTCTTGTATTATGTTGTTATTCCCAGCGAAATAAATAGTTAGAAAATAGAATACCTAGCTCTTATGTATTTAGATACAGGTCCGGTCCGGTACCGGTCTTTGGACCGATATTTGTATTGATAATATTAACTACGAAGAATGTGATTTATGTAGAATTACTATATATTACATTCCTTCATCTCGTGTTTTTGACGCAATGTCTTGTAGAGGTGTAAAAACATTCCATATAAGCCTCGTGATTTTATAATTACTATTATAAAGCCATCATTATTTCTGTATTATAACATATATTTTTTCTTTGCGACCGTCGGTACATATGACTATGAAAATGTTGTATAACATCGTTTTTTTTTCAAAAAATCAGTAAAATCTCTTTCTTGGTGGTTTTACAAACTAAGTGCCATAGTACTTGTTTAAGTTATTATTATTTTTAGAACTATTTCCCATACGCTGTATGTTTAAACTGGTTTTGAAAGATTCGTCACATGTTTGTTTTTATTAAAAAATAGACTTATTTTTTTGCAAATTATGAATAAAATCTTTGGTTGTCTAAAATAATGGTTCTTAGTATCTACAGTTCCCCGTTAGTACGAGTAGTATTTTATTTTAGTGTAATATTTTGACAATGTTGTTGTGATGCCATACTAATTTTAGTTTTATTTAATGCTGAAACTTCAAAACAATTATTATACTTGAGATTACAATGTATAAATGTAAATAAATGTAATAGTTTAGATTTTTTTATAAACTGCTATGATTGTGTCCATTAATCTGATACTTATTTAGGCTTTAATATTTAGTTATTTTTATTTTATAGGGCATGTTCCTCAAATAATCGGATTATTTATCCGATATCTTGTAAGTTGGGTTAAATATCGTTTGCTATCGAAGCTATTATTCATCTTTTTTACCTCCAAGGTTATAAATATTGTAAAGCCATCAATATATCTGCCTGTCTTGATATGAGCCGTCGTTACTTGTATAAAGGTACATTATATTCAATAGACGAGATTAAAATTTGATAACGCTATACTAAACTTTAAGTGGTAAGTTTAAAGTCAATGTTCTAAATTAATAGCTGTAGCTAAATTATATACGTACTAACTATATATAACGAATTTCGATTTTATTTCTAAGCGATGTATATATCTATACGTTGTAATAATAGTGTAGACTCTTAAGGTGATATTGATTTGATTATCTAGCTAACGCGGAAATTAAAGCTATAATTATTGATTTGACTACTTTTCGTCTAGCGAAGTATTTGTAAAGGATATTTACTAATAAATTAAAACAATGACAATATTAAAAATATTATATCAAAAAGGCGTTTAGAATTACTTTTTACGTGTTAGATGCTTCGTAAACTACGAAACATATTCAGTACTTTCTTATAAAAAGTAGAAGCCCCTTTTTACTGTTTATGAGGAACATCATTTTTTCTGTCCAAATTGTTTATTGAATGACGAAAAATGCAGTGAAATGCTTAGCATTTTGTACGTAAGAATCGTGAATAGCTTTTATTCTTATGAACGGTAAAAAGGGTTAAAGCAATAATTCCTTCTGGTACGAATAATATGTCAGTTCTTACATATCTTCCAGCTCATTTTGTTACGCATTGTGTGTTTTGATGTAAACTATCTTAGTTAATTAAAAAAGATTAAAATAAAATGAGACTGCAAATACTTTGAGCTTTTTAATACCTTATTTTTGGCAGTATATCTTTTCATCCAACTTTGGCAACGATTCCACTTGATTTAATATTCATAATGAAACAAACCCAAATAATAAGGAAAAATAAAAAAAAAACATATTTTGGGGGCTAGTAGATAAATAATTCTGGATATTTCACACATCACCATGTAAAAATAAATAATGCATATTCAGCATTATTTATTTTTAGGGTTCCGTACCTCGAAAGGAAATAATGGAACCCTTTTATATTATCACTTTGTTGTCCGTCCGTCTGTTTGTCAAGACCCTTTTTCTCAGGAACTCGTGAAGGTATCAAGCTGGAATTTATAACAAATATTCAGGTCTACTGTCTCTTGAAGCTGTGAAAAAACCAATTTTCTAAGCCAAAGCAATCAAAAGATACAGCCGTTTATGCCGCAAATTTTCGACACTCGCAAGGGAATCAAAACCTACCGGGTACTTCCCGTAAACTCGGAATCTTGAAATTTGGTACGAAGCAACGTCTTATAGCACAGATCAAAGAAAAAATGCGAAAACCGTAACTTTTTAACTACATCATGTAATAAAAATATTTTTATTAATTTTAAACTTACTACCACTTTCCTCATGAACGCGTAGAGGAATTAAATTGAAATTCATATCAAATACTCAGGTCTTTTATTATAAGACCTGAGTATTTATATATATTATACCTACAGGTTTGTACGGAACCCTCGGTACGCGAGTCCGACTCGCACTTGGCCGGTTTTATTTATTTATACAGTTGAACGTACATTTTCTGAATAAATTGCGAATAGGTAGCTGTTTCTTGCAGATATCCCTTGATCTGTAGAATCAGCTAAAAGAGTTAATTGGCAAAAATGCCTTGTCTGTGTAACAAGCTCTTGAAGCTATATCTATATGAGATAATAATTCTTCTAAAAGTTTTCTGTTTTCTGTATACAGTGTAATGGTGATGGTCCAGTCACTTTTGGATGTGGGTTTAAAACACCTTGAATTGTGTTGTCATTGTAGGTATACCATATTTTGTAGCTGCTGCCCGAATAGGCATACCTTTGTTTAAGCCTTCTAGAGCCCTTTCCAATTGCTATTGGTATATTGCGGTACTTTGGGAATTTTCTAATGTCTGAAAAAAAATTACATATAGATTTAGTAATTAAAAAACCTTAGATTCAGTAATTAGCCACCCCCGGACAACTACTGATCCGATGTGGTATATACATCAGATCAATGATTGTCCGGGGGTGGCTAATTACTGACGCTTATATTTTGAGAGGTCCCTAACGATACCCTATTATAGCCGAAAATGTATTAAGAACATGTAATTCGGAAATTTAGTAATTGTCCTGGAGTGGCTAATAACTGAGTTTCATGCAATCAAGATTTAGTAATAACCGGATGTGGAAGTTTAGTAATTAACCGTTATTTGATGTTTTTTGGATGAAACAGTTAACAAACTTTTTAATCACTAAATTAAAAACAATTTAAATACCAACCTATAGAGGTATACAACAAGGTACTACATGTACAAAGAGTTTACAAGGTCTAAGCCGTCTAGTTACTAAAAAAATCACGGATTTATAAAACACTTACCGGTTCCGTACCTCGAAAGGAAAAAAACGGAACCCTGATAGGATCACTTTGTTGTCCGTCCGTCTGTCAAGACCCTTTTTCTCAGGAACGCGTGGAGGTATCAAGCAGGAACTTATATCAAATACTCAGGTCTGCTGTCCCTTCATCGTCATCAGTTCAGCCGTAAAACGTCCACTACTGAACACAGGCCTCCTTCATGGATCTCCATGAGGGGTAGTTGCCATACTCACCACGCTTGGCAGGCAGGTTGGTAAACGCAGTATTGGATGTTGATACACGGAAAGACGCTGCTGCCCATCTTTCGGAGGTATCCCTTAGCAGGCTCTTACTGCATCCATGGGCATGAGAGGAGGGTAATATTCTACTGCCGGCACCCCACTACTGTCCCTTGGAGCTGTGGAAAAAACCAAACTTCTAAGCCAACGCAATCAAAAGATACAGCCGATTATGCCGCAAATTTTCGACACTCACAAGGGAATCAAAATCTACAGGATACTTCCCGTGAACTTGAAAGTTGGTACGAAGCAACGTCTTATAGCACAGATAAAGGAAAAATTGCAAAAACCGTAAATTTTTAGTTCATTATAATATTTTTTTTGTAACTGAACTCACCAAGAAACAAATACGCCAGGTAGGTAAAATTTTGTGATCTAATTACGAAAGAAGAATGATTGAAGATTATATTTGTTGTCTTTTTTACTCACGTGCGATCTTTCATTACCATATTTAGATCGATCTTCCATTATCATATTTAGTGCGATTTATTCTTGAGTGGTTAACGAATCGCGGCTATTTTTGGATTACGTCAAAACACGTGTCCAATAGATTTTATTAAGGTCATCATACGTATTAAAATTGAGTTGTATACATAGTTAGTTCAAATTATAAATTAAAAAACGTTATCAAACACAAACTTTGAAATAAAGCTTATTATTATAAAATATCGGATTACCTAGAGGGACAAAACTCCTTGGGATGGAATCTGCTCCAACTCCGTCAAACATAACATAAGACAAAAAGAAAATTGTTACATGATGACAATAACGACCTTGTTAGGTTCTTCTGTTCTTTTCCTATCTCGCGTGTCATCTGTAGTTAATCGAATCAAATAAATATGTGCTTTATTCTATTATTTAGTGTTATTTTATCTTTTAATTTATGTTATTAGTTATCAATGAGGTCCGTGCGGCCGCACTGAATAAAGTATTTTTTGATTTAATGAGCCGTTTTCAGTAACAAAACAAAAAGAGTTTTCTACTAAACCTAACAGATGGAGCTGGCAAGCGGAGTAAGCAAGTTTGTGATTAATCCTGTCATTGTCAAATTGTGCCTACCAGTAAAAGAAAATTAACGCCATCTATAAGGTTCGAGGTAACTATTTTTGAAGTTTTTACTTTTTAATGAAAACGCCTCATTCATAAAAAATAATTTTTACTCTGTATATCCCGAACACAGATTAAATTATGAATTAATGTACTGACAAGCTTCATTCAAACCTTTTCCATGGAGCATAAATACCACAATACGTTCCATTGTAAAAACCGAGCCAGTATCCACTTAGCGCCGACGCGGAGCGCACGCCGTATTTCGCGCCAAAACGCAAACCAAATGACGGTCGTAATCGGCAACCAAACGAGCGGTTAAAAGGTATTTTTTTTATATAAGTACACTTATTTTAAACATACATATACTTAAGTAGGATTTTAATTAAACCTTTACGTGATCGTTAGCAGGTTTTCATCATAAAATGTGTTCATAGGTATCCCAATCCCACACATTATACAGATTAGATGATTAACATAATGCTCGAGCCAATATTAGCGATTTCATTCATAAACAATTGGTAAATTAGAGCTTATTTTGAAATTAAGGCCGCAGTGACATAAATTAATCCCAGCTGCTGAATCACAGTGTCAAAATGTTAAACAAATATTCATAAAAGCGGCTTTATTTGTTTGTGACGCTCAACAATTTTGTAGATTTATATGGAATTTTTACATAGGTAGAGCATGCCAACCGAAGGTCGTGGGTTCGATACCAGCTGTGCACCAATGAATTTTACTTTCTTGAAAAGTGTATGTGCACACTTAACACGAGCTTTAACGGTGAAGGAAACATCGTGAGGAATCCCGCGGCTTAGACGTATTGACCTGTTCTTTCCTGTGAATAATAGCTGACTAAGCTTTGAGGATGGTATAGGTGCTGGGCAAGCCTAATCCATCTAACAATGTCCCAGGCACTGCAGCGTCCCGTACAACATGATTACCAGTTGCTGACGCTATATAAATCATCTATAATAGATGCAAAGGCCTTACTATACTTTTTAGAGCATGCCGTACAACTTAACTACTTTTAACTCTGTTGATTATTCTCATTATTAGGTAAGTGAAATTATAAGAATACTTTGGTCGACTTGCCCATCTATAAATGCAATTAACGGTAATCTAAATGAGAATATTTCATAAAAAAATCTGTCACGTGCGAGTCGGGCTCGCGCACAGAGGGTTCCGCACCATTTGGCAAAACAACTTTTATTTGAGGTAGCACTTTTAGTTGTGTTTTGTACATTATACAATATCAAACAAAAATGGCATTAAAATCACGTTTTTATATGGAAAAAATTCATGGACATTCAATGGACAGCAGCGTCTTTCCGTGTATCAACATCCTGTCGCCTTGCGCTTGCCAACCCGCCTGCCAAGCGTGGTGAGTATGGCAATAACTCCTCATGGTCAGTAGCTACTTAGTGTTCAGTGAAGGACTCCCCTTTATCTTGCAGTGGACGTTCTACGATAGGAAGAAAAATGAAAGACGAAGCGTTTATGTGCATCCCTCACTGCGCCCGTTAACTCCTTCTGTTAGGTATGTACAGTAGAACTTTGAGATAACTTCTTCATACGATTTGACAAGGCATTATTGCCGCTAAATGCACATAATGATTGCTATTAAGCACACCTGAATATAGATCTGGGCAGTTAAATTGGCTATTCAAATGCATTTTCACGATAAAATACCAACGTCCTTTGTCTATGTCTTCAAGACTTCAAGATCTACAGCAAAAAAGCAAGCAGCATCGTGAAAAATACTGCGCAAAATTGTTGAGATTCTTAGTTGTTTATAGCATGGTTCACAGGCGAATGAACTAAAGATTGATTTATTATCCACACACATGTAGGTATACCTGCTCCTCTAATCTCAACTAGCCTGAATTATGGCTCAGAAAATATCCTCTTATTCTTTGCATAACCCATAAATAACGTGGCACCGGATTCCCTCGAGACCTTATGAAGGGAAAATATAAGCAATAGGTAGATATATATTAACCAGAAAGTGAGGCTGGGGAGTTATAGAGGAAACCTTACTGTGAAAGGGACTCTTCCTACACCCGGAAAGAACCATTTTCACTCAGTCACTTTGTGCAGAATTGATTATGACGGGTACACTGTGCCAGACGCCTTAAGATAAAAGTACGCTTACCTTAATTAGGTGTGTATGTATAAATAATTATACAAAACCACTTTATAAAAACGCTTTCATGGGACGCCTGGTAGATGTAAAACATTTTTAATTTCGCTACAACGCAAAACCTAAATTATTTTATGTCGTGTATGCTTAATATAAAAATTTAAATAAGTACAACCAACCATTAAAACAAATAATAAAAATAATAGGTATATTGTTTTATGTGCGCCTAATAAATAAATAAATATTGGGCTTTCTTTAGGCTTAAACATAACTTACGCAACTTAAACATAATATAACTAATATAAGGTCTATAAGGTCCAGATAAAATCATTCGCGTCATTACTCTGAGGACGCAAAAGGGAATCATTAATAGACCTATTAATAAGGTTTGGCCTTTTCCATTGTAATTAATTACTTACAAAACTTGCACCATAAATTTAATTACAATTAACTTTATTTAATTTTATTTTATTGCATACTTATTCTGCCCGTTTGAAGGCAATTTTCCCACTACCTACCATTTGCAATAGCAATATTTTTTCTTTATTTTTTCAACTGAAATTATCATGATAATTGTGGAAAATTATCATGATAATTGAAGGAGGCAATAGACTCTAATAGTTGAGCAAAGATCCAACATACCCCATGTTGGATCTTTGCTCAACTATTAGAGGGTAGATAATATATGTTTGCTATCCGCTTTAAATGCCTACCGTCTTTTTGGATTGTAGCGAATGTATCGCGCGCTCGCTTCGAGTGCGTGACCTACAGTTGACTTTCGTGATCTGACAATTCCAGTCGCGTCTCAAGATTTGAGATTTGTCCCGTGGACATTAGAAGCCTAACTCAAATAACTCTGCCGTGCAGGGTCTGTAAGACGTTCTTACAACTGTATCTCTGTGAGACGTTCCCACAAGTGTGCTGTGCCAATTTTGATAGTGTTTTGGAGCGCTCAGTGTTATCCCTCGCCGGCGCCGTAGCCGACCACGTGCCCTGCATGAAGAAAGTACGTGGAAGCTTTAAGGTTGGTAGTAGACGTAATTATAAATTATAGAAGTAAGAAGTATAAATTATATAATTATACAAGTAAAAATGTTTTAAACAAACAAGCTTTTATTTAAACGTACAAAAAAGATCAAAATAAACATTTCTTAATTTACCTATGTACACAGGTCATACCATACCCATGGACGCAGTAAGAGCCTGCTAAGGGATACCTCCGGAAGATGGGCCGCAGCGTCTTTCCGTGTACCAACATCCCGTACTGCGCTCGCCAACCTGCCTGCCAAGTGTGGTGAGTATTGCCCCTCGTGGAGATCCATGAGCGAGGCCTGTTTTCAGTAGTGGACGTTTTACGGCTGAAACGACGACATAGGTAAATCTCACGACAAGCTTTTATATCACATAAATTGTGTAAAGACGTTTTAAGTTGACATTAAACTTTTATGGAAAATGTTTATTTATTTATTTTTAGTACGTTTAAATAAAAGCTTGTTTGTTAAATAGTATTTTACTTGTAATTTATTTTTTACGTTTTAGTTATCACTGGACAGGTTTTTCAGTCTGTTCATCTTATTCAACGCATCATTATTGCAAGGTCGTCTGCCGGTTAATTTGGAATAGTCTAGCTCTTCTATAATGTAGACCTTCTATCCAACAAACAAAATAATCTTATAAGGGCTTTAGGAGTTTCGCTCTTGTACTGCTCTTATTAAGATCCTAGCTGATACATGCGTTTGGCTTATAAAGCATTGAATGAGGCAGTTTGGCTACAAGTTTATTTAATCCTATATTTGAACTTATAAATCGCTGTAAGCCTATTTTTGAATGCTATAATAATATATAAATATATAATAAGCTCAACACTAATAAAATCCACAAAGAGGAGTAATTATACTAAGAATAGTTACTCTGAATACTTGCATGTAAGCGCTTACTTCTTAACATTATAAGATCATTATAAGTATACGCTCTTATAAAAGCAAACAATACGAGTAAAATGACTTAAGCCAGTAAGACTTTTAATTTAATCTTATAAACGCTTATAAGGCTACAATATACGTGCAGTAAAAGTATATTGTAAAGCAAAAGTAAAAAAGTAGCAAAGTCACTTGATTACCATTAAGCCTATTCTCTGAGATTATACCTCTAATAATATGTTCTTATCAAGATCTTGTTACGATCTTGTATATGTTCTTATCAAGATCTTGTTACGATCTTGTAGAATACCATTTTAAGTAAATGAGACTCATAATGACGATTTTATGATGCTTTGTGGGTTTGATCCGTGCCCTTAAAGAAATAGTGTACTTATAATGGCATTGTTACCGATTTTACAATGCGTACAGCATCCTTATTGTTTTTACCAATAATGTGAAGAAAAACGTTTTTCGAGTAGGGCTTTAAAATTTAAACATAAACATGATTTATTTTACAAAAAATCAAAATCCCCGTACAGCGCATGTTGTTGTTCAGTACTAACATAAAGAAATAAAACTATTGTGCATTAAGATGTACTTAGGTATACAAATTAAAAACTTACCTTAGATATTTTCTATTTTTATTATACTATTATTTTTAATACAGCACTTTGAATTCATTGCTTGTAAGTTGTAAAAGAATTGCGGAGCGCGTTACGATCCTGTTTGGTTCTGTAAGAGACTTATACATTATTTTTGTAGGAACCTAAAAAGTGTAATTCGCACTATTCCAGTGCACTATTATAGGCACGTTAATAGTGCAAACGCACTTATAAAATAGTCCTTCAGGAGCCGTATAAGTGTAATTCGCAGTCTTCCAGTGCACTATGCACGTTGCAAATCTCAGCAAGCCCTTTTATTTGACATCTTAACTTTAAATCTTTACGATTCAGAGTGACGTCACATAGCTGACCATGCATTGTCCTCCAAATAAAACGTGTATACAAAATTTCAGCTCAATTGGTTGAAGATATCTGCTTCAAAATTGAGTTGCAAGATTCCACCCGAACAAACATAGTTACATACCATACATGGCGAGTTAAATAAAAGCTTGTAATATTGAGTTAGATGAGCTTTAGCACGTTCTAGCTAGATTGTCTAAGGATAGGCAAGGTTTAGATCTTAAATTTTGTATGCAATATCGGTAAGGGTGTTTACACAGCGTCAGCAACTGGTATTTATGGCATGGAGTATTGTACGGTGGTTTTTTTTTTTTTTCGAAATGACAAGAAATGTTGTTGACCGCAGATGGCCATGACAACGTTACCGGACTATAAAAATTGTACGGTGGCCTAGGCTTACCCGGTATTTATACCATCCTCTCAGCTTAGTCAGAGAAAAGAACAGGTCAATACTGTTCAAGCTGACTGAGCCGC
The DNA here is from genome assembly GCA_963082625.1 of Pasiphila rectangulata. Lineage (NCBI taxonomy): Eukaryota > Metazoa > Arthropoda > Insecta > Lepidoptera > Geometridae > Pasiphila > Pasiphila rectangulata. The sequence goes on from OY720237.1 coordinate 13,868,094, forward strand.
GGATTTCATCATGATGTTTTCCTTCACTGTTAAAGCACTTTGGTTAGTTATCTACGTTGAATAAAATCCACCACTGAAGATATTAAAAGTAATCACAAGTTATTCCCTTAAAATACCTAAGTTCGGATTTACGGCTACTTACTTTCAAATACGGTTAACGTCCCTTGATAGAAATATCTCAAGACTTGTTATTCTCAAAAGTTTCAAAGTTATTAGGGTTGAATGTATGGCCGTAAGCCTATTAATGGTAACGAAATGGTATAACAATAAGGGTTTCTTGTTGTACTACGGAACCCTTGAGACGTCGCGTGTTCCCTGTGCTAGCGTTTTATCACTTTATTAAATGCTTAAAGTTGTTTATGTAGTTTTCAGGCTCATTGTAGGCTCACGTAAAATAATTAATTTATTTATTAGTATGACACACAAAACAGAATACATTTATAGTAAGTAACTTATGATATTATAAAAAAAGGTTTTATGCTTGAAGGTCCTAACTATGTAAACAAAAATAGCTAAGGTATAATAATTTAGAGAAAAAAAACAAAATAAGTTAAAAATCCCGTATTAAAAAAAGACTTGTTGCTCGGTGTGATCTAGGCATTCGTCAATAAGAATCCCTTTTGAATTTAGGTAATTTTATACTGAAAATGTTTATCAGGTCACTATTTTTAATTAATAATTCGTTGTAGAGGCGGCATTGGTAGAAATATAACTTTTTGTGAAGACTTCATCTGGGGAAGTACTACCTCCTTACCTATTTCTGCCGCAAGCAGTAATGTCTAAATTGCTGTTTTTCGGTCTGAAGGGTAAGGGGGCCGGTGAAATTACGGGCACATGAGACCTTATAACTCTACGTCTCAGGAAGGTCGGCGCAATGCTATGCAGTATTGGTCACGTGCTTCGTAAACGTGATCACCGCGCTAGTTGTATAAGTAGAGGTTACCGCTTAACATCAGGTGGGCCTTCGGCCTTCGTCATTTAGTCGTATAAAAAAACATTTTGGTGAGCAGATTAAAGAATTGTTTTCCTATAAATATCTTACTTGCGATGCGATGCTTTAATGCCGACCAGATGAGAGACAGCCTCCGTGGTGTAGTTGGTTAATTGCCAGCTGAGAGGCAGTTCGATCCCATCGTGGAACAAAATCTGCAGATATTTGTCTCGGGTCTGAGTGTTTAACTATGTATGATATGATGTATGTATTTACAAAACCAAATGTATTTTAGTATTCTATATACCATGGCTGCACTATAGATATAGAAGCTTGTACTATAGATATGTAAATCATAAATCATTTATTTCGTAAGAATATTACACGTTACAATATACACACATTTCTACACTAATATAATAAATAACATTTGCGAGTATATAATTATGTCAATTAATTAATTATATTAAAATATTTATATAAAATAATTGAAATACCATGATATCTATAGTACAAGCTCCGCTTACTTAAGGGCCACCATCAATAAAGAATAAATAATGCTGGACAATTCATACGCTAAGCAGAGCTTGTGTTAGGGGTACTACATGACTGATATACTTAATACATTAAAGTACATAGATAGATATTATTAATTATATATAGAAAAACATCCAGAACACCCTGAACAAATATCTGCAGAACGTTCAAATATTTGTCCTGAGGCGGAAATCGAACCCGCAACCTTTTGCGTCGCAGGCGAACCGTCACCCGCTGCGCCACAGAGGTCGTCAAAATTAATAAAAACTAATAAATGTCCAGCACTATTCATTATACACAACTTGAAAAGGTTAATAAGATAAGAAATATTAAATTATGCTCGACACCACACACCACCGTCCAGTCCCAAACTAAGTAAAGCTTGTTCTATGGAAGCGAGATGATGGATACTACACTTAAATACAGTTTTGTTGTAAATACATAATATTACATACATAACATACATAAAACGATACGAAGATCCCGATAATGAGCATTGTTTGTATTAAAAAACAAAGTTAGAAAGGTACCTACTTAGTGTTCCTATACGCGTACGTGGAAGTTTTCACGCCTGGATTTTCTCTTACCAACATAGTTAGGTAAAACAAAAACGAATGTTACCACTACAAAGGTTTTCCGGGCCCGTCTAATCAAAAAAGCACTTTTACCTGTTCTTAATGTGCTTCTATAAGCGTTTAGTTAAATAATAAAACCGGCCCAGAGCGAACCAGCTTCGCGCACCGAGGGTTCCGTGCCATCATACTATAAGATTTATGTTAAAGACGGTTTATATTTGTTAGAGAAAGAGTGGTTGCAAAAAAATGATTATCTATCTATCTCTTGTCTGATAGTGGAACTACTGTAGATTTTTAAATTTTAGACGTTTTAAAAAGAACTACGCTAATTAATTATTTCTGAATAATACTAACGTATTAACTTGTTTTCTCGCGTTTCATAGAAAATGCCATTCATTCGTCAATAATAACTAAATCGTATCGTACGTAAATAGTCGAGTATCGCATCGTGCTTCGCAGTACTAAGGGGCATGGAAACGGCAAAAAGTTCTTTCTATTCGGTAAAATTGTGTTGTTGCAAGATGAGGGGTAATAATCACACTTTTACAACACTCATTCCTCGCTTTAACATCTTCAAGTCGATAAATAAGGTTTTTCAACGACTTAATTTTCAAGCATGTTGTTGAGTTTACGAGTGCGATGAACTGAAGTAGATAGGTACTTTACTTGGATTCTATCCTATAATGGATATTCGGTTATTGTACAAACGATGTTAGACCAACCTTTATGGTAATAACTTGAATCCTGCACAGAGGTTTTATTACGTTGTGCCCAATTTTGATGAAAACTCCTGTCCGCTACAATCTTCATCTCAGCCGTAGCAGTGCTGACCACTTCCATTGTTGGACATTGGCATCCCCGTCATAGATCTTCAAGAGTATGAGGTGGTTGTTGCCATACTCGCCACGCTTGGCAGGCGGGTTGGCGGGCGCAGTACGGGATTTTGATACACGGAAAGATGCTGCTGCCCATTTTCCGAAGGTATCTTCGCAGATACTTACTGCATCCACGGGCAGGAAAGGAGCAGCCGTTAGGTGCTGGCTGTAGAATTTTGCTGTTCTACAGCCAGCACCTGACGGCTGCTAAGCTACTTTTTTAATAAATAACATTTTATGATCAAAACCACCGCTTAGAATTCACAACGCTTTTTTGTGAAACATGTGAAACATGCGTTTACGTCAACCGTCAAGGCATGTTTTACAAAAGAGCTAATATTGCTGTTGTGTGCATTAAACCTATGCTCAAAATAAAATAATCTACAAAACATTTTATATAGTGCGTGACAACATTCTGGAATCGATATCAAACATCATATCTCCGACCTCGGAACAAAACGCAACCTCTGTATGGCACACGATCATGCGCGTATTTTTCTTTCAATCTTATTTAAAGCTAAGGACACATTTGGAAAGAAAGCAGGCACCTAGTAAAATTCTGCGATGTTCTATTATCCAAATCCCGCAGTACAAAATTTAAAGTAAATATATTTTAAAAACTGTAATTTAATTGCCGTCATTTGCCGCGAAAAGTTTAAAGTGCAAGTTAACACTAAATTGCAAGGTCTTGGAGTGAATTGAAGCGCGAAGCTCAAGACTGACTGGGATAGCGCCGCAAAGGACGCCCTTTGCCCCATCTAGGGGACATAGAACCTTAAGTCAAGTAAGTCAAGCTAACACTAGTAAGTAAAAGAACATTGTCAGAAACTAGTATTCATGCTATATGGAACACTGCAGTGCCTGCGATATAAATGACTGCGTAGTTAAAGGGATTGCCCCAGCACCTACACCATCTCCCAGCTTAGTCAGCTATTATTCAGAGAAATCAGCAGGCCAATACGACTGAATCTGATTATGCTGCAGGTCTCCTCTTGATGTTTTTCTTTAACAAATACCTAACATTATTTATAGTTTATTATTAACATTAGGAATAGTTTTACGATTATTGAAGGCACGCTATTTATCTGTGAAATGGCTATCCTTAATTCGATCATGGTACCATCGCGTAACGTTTATAAACAAGTGTCTAACACCAGTTTTCTTCGTAATACAGTCTTAGGTGAGCATTGTAATACATTCAGGTACAGATTCGTGCCAACATCTCTCGGGATTTGTATCTCGTCTCCCCACAGTAAGGGACGTGAAGAGAATACGAACTTCGTGATACGAGACTCACGGCAAGCTTGTAGCATCAACCGTGGAAGTAATATTTGTGTGTGTGAAACACATAGTCAATATACGTAAATTATGATGAGTTACGTGGATATAACTTTACCTGCTTGTGCGGTGTTGAAGTTTTGTTTCTGCTAGAGCCTTGGTGTAATAGTGGTTCTACGAATTTCATAATGTGTTAATACGTCGGTCCACTCCGAAAATATAAAATAAAATAATAACCTAATGAAAACCTTGCTAATCGTACAATGGAATGAAAAAAGCCCTGGTATTTTGTTTAATACTCGTAAAGACTTTACTAAATTCAATTTGACAAATATTCTTAAAATTGTTGAAGCATAATATTGAACAGTAGGTTTCCGAGGACCATGTATAAAAGCGTAAATTTAAAATGGGTAGATAGTAAGCGAATTCAGGCCTTTAGTATGTGGTGCTGGACTGGAAGCGTATACTAAGGGTTCCGTGGACGGTTCGTTAAACCAACAAACCCTAGGCAACTGAACATTGCCTTCTTTCATATGTCTATAAAATAATCCTTGACTGCTTTGTACACATTGCAGGAAAGAAAGTTGATTACTCTTATATCTATTTATCTTAATTTTTATGTTTGTTTGTTTTGTTTTCCATGTATGCATTATATGCAATCTATACCTACTATTTATTTATTTATTTATTATGAGCCATTTGGGTCCCACTGCTGGGCAAAGGCCTCCCCCAATTCCCTCCATACATCCCGATCCTGAGCTGTTTCCCTCCAGTCAACGATGTACTGATCGAGTTCGTCCCTATTATATTTGTTTAATTTATCCATTCTTTTAAAACGCTACTGTCTATATCATTATATTTCCTATCCATCCCAAGGTTGCCTGGAAGAGATCACTCATAGCGATAAGGCCGCCCTTTGTACTCTTGTGTTTTAATTCTACTTTTCTGTATTGTTGTATTCTTTCAATGTATGGTGTACAATTAAAGAGTTATCTCTCTATACTAGTCTTATTTATTTAAGATGACACTCCTACGACATCTTCACATTACATTCTCAAAAGTATTTTTTTTTATTTAACCTATGTCGTCCCACTGCTGGGCAAAGGTCTTCCCTAAAGTCTTCCAACCATCCTAATCCTTTGCAGATAAATTTATATAATGTCTTCTACCTCTAGTACAAGTACTCTATAACTACCCTACAACTACCCCAGTACCCCACAACTACAAAGACTGAAATAGTAAAAGAAAACTGTCGATCCGTTCTCAAGTTGTAAGTCGTGTAAAGTGGTTTTAATATAAATACACTTGTTTGTTTATTCAAAGTCCAAATTAAACACCTGACTGATCTATCTATCGGACTCAATGCTGTCAAAAACAATAACAATTTGTAAGCATTGGATCCACTGCGATAAATTGAAAAAACTGGAGTTCTATTATAAAATCTGAAAAAGCTTCAAAACCAATTTCAGATTTCTGAGGGATATTATTGAAAGCGATAAAGCCTTCATTTGGGAATGCCTGAAAAAATATAGGTTTTTAAGAACTGCGGATAAAAACATCACATTGTGGGCTGATAAGTAGAACGTGTATTGGAATTATTATGTCGACCACCGTGGCGGAGTGGTCATATGGCTGGCTATACTAGCCCTTGTGCTCGACGTCCCTTGAACTTAAAAACACTTTAGGCTCTTTCGCTCAAAAAATTTCGATTTTTCAAAAACTACCAAAAGCCTTAACTTGAAATAATAAATTAGGCCAGGTGCGTGTCGGATCACGCGCTAAGTAGGGTTCCGTAGTTAACCGGTAGACCTGTCATTTCTTGAAATGATCAGAATCATGCTTTCTGGTTTGTACACATATAATAATACTAGCAGGACAACAAAGTCAGGTAGTTACACACCCAAAACCGACATCTTAGCTTTAGTTTGGTATGTCGCTAAACTTTGACTAAGTCGTATTTAACTTGGGCGAACAGCTTGTGTTGCAACCGCAAACCAACAAATTTTGACACCGTATATTCAACTATAATTCGAACTATCCAATGTTTAGAGTTTAATTTACTTTGTGCCTTATCTTTGCAGTTTGAATGAGTTTTATTGTTAGCTTATCACGAGGATCTTTAAGTTAAAGTTTCTTGCACAAAGGAAAACAGAGTAGACAGTAAAGTTGTTACTTGAGATGTTATCTTTATAGAGCCTATTTAAATGTCCGGAAGTTATAAGGGCTAGACAGAAATGGAAAACATCAACCTATCTAATTAAAAACGCCATCTTTAACATTATTTAACATGTATACATGTGAAAACACAGTAAAATAAAGTGGTAAAGAAATCTCGGCGGGATAAGTTAAGACTTAACATGGCTGCCATAAAAACTTGATGCAACTTCTTTAACGGATACGATACAGGTTTCCGGTAAAGGGACCAATGTTCGTCAGATCTATCTGTTACAAGCAACAAACACAACAAATTAACACTACAAAGACATCAAACAAGATTTTTCTTCATCGTTTTATCAAATTAGGTCAACATTACGACGGCCAACCACGAGAGGCCAGCGTTTAATACCCCTAAACATGCAACTTTTCAATCATTACAGTTTTGTGTTTATAACACGGTCGAAAAATATCCAAGGTTGTAATTTTCCTTTAGACGAAACCATCAAGCTTTTATTATTAACGGTCAAACAATAAAAAAGGTAACAATAAGCTAAGTACCTCCTTAACTTTGGTGTAGGTGCATTATTCTACTTTAAATATGTTTTTTTCTTATTGTCTAAGAACAGTTTGCAGCTGCCCTCTATTTGTATAATTGTTTTATTAAATTTAAGTATACTCTTAAAGCTAACGGGTAATTTAACTCCAAGCACAATTCCCCTAGATTGCTTTAAATATTTCACGAAAAACACGCGAAAATAAATCTTTTCCACACATGTCGTGACATATCTCACATTCCATCTTAATTACTGGATTTGGTCGTATTTATCTTTTATCTGGGACCCTGGAGACACGAAAAAGCGTGTACGAGGCAAATAATTATATAATTAGCTCCGTGTAATCAAATATATAAAGACAATCATTTTGAGATAATGACTGATTGATTTTGCAACGAACAAACGCAGCGTCGACTGGTTATTATTAAGTTCTTATTGTGTTCTTGGTATTTTCGTAGACTGCTGTTTTTGTCATAAGTGCTGCACGAAAACCAAACTATATTCATCATCATTTCAGCCGTAAAACGTCCACTACTGAACACAGGCCTCCCTCATGGATCTTCATGAGGGGTAGTTGCCATACTCACCACGCTTAGTCGGCGGGTTGGCGAGCGCAGTACGGGAAAGATGCTGCTGCCCATCTTCCGTAGGGATCCCTTAGCAGGCTCTTACTGCATCCACGGGCATGAGAGGAGGGGTAACATTCTGCAGCCGGCACCCCATGGCATGTTGTGAATAGCTCAACCGATTTCTATGTATCATTCAGTTTTACTTTCGATACACCATTTCCCTTTTTTTATAACAAACTTTGGTAGATTTAGAAATATTTCATTATTTATCTCCAATTTCGCCCCTCACATCTTGTAAACTAAAAACCTGTTGTTTAATAATTAAACTAAACAATTTTACCGTACCTACTGCAAAATTTATATCTCTATGATAATGATTTATATCGCTCCTACACTCCGTACAAATCACAAGAAAGCTCAAATATACTTATAAAGTCAACAAGACCATTTACTAAATGCGTCATAATATTAAACCAAAACGCTTTAACTCGAAAGAATAACGAAACAGAGCTTATAAACGGTTATGCCACAGAATCAGAATATGTACGGCCTACGAAAGAATCACTTAAGGATAAAACAATGCATACCGCATTAGCAAGATTTTCTGATGGCAGGTGCAGCAAGTCAGTCTTACCTGAGTGCTCCGAGAATTCACTAGACCACTTGGCAAACACCACACGCTGGCTATAGTTCAACCAAGTTCGATGTAAAATGGCTGTAAACAAACTGTCAATACTTAACCTCAAAAGATTTTTATTAATATTTCGAAATTATAATTATATTGGGAAAGGAGAATTATAACTGCAGCAGTGGAACATCATCATCTCACGTGGACTGTTGTCCACGCCCACTGCTGGACATGGGCCTCCCTCATTAATGTCTAACATCATGAAAGGGTTGTTGGCGAGCGCGTTACGGGATTTTCATACGGAAAGACGCAGCTGCCCATCTTCCGGAATTAGGTAGACCCATCTTTGGCAACATCTTACTGCATCCACGGGCAAGAGAGCAGAGGCAACATTCAACTGCCGGCACCCTACGGCTGGGTGGGTCAATACGTTAGCACTGGGCTGACAATGATGATACACTGGCACAGCGACAGATTTGGTAGTTTATACATCAAATCTGCCAAAGTTAGAATAATTCTTTTTAAGACAAAACACCAACTTGTGTTTGAAAAACTCTATTTATAACAAAAACTGGGATAAAAAGAAATAAAATAATTGTTCTCTATGACTGTCGCACTAGATCAAATTAAGTACCTACATAATGAGTGATAAAATGGTTAACGTTCTAAGTTTCTGTTTTAAGTGATACAGGCTCGCACTCTGGCGAATAAATTGATGCCTAAATGCCCTCGAGAGATCTCCCCAGCGATTTTAGCCGATGGAAAAATATATAAAATAGATCCGGTAATGGAATATTATTCAGGGCTATGGGAAAATTTGCAAGGGCTCTGAATACACATTGTTTTTATAGTAGAGTGTTTTGGATAAAGATAAAGGAATAGATATCGATGAAATAGTAAATCATATTTACATTGGCATTCGAAAAAAATGCCTTTAAAAGCGCATTATGATTGCATTGGAAAGAACAAAGGTATTCAAAAATAAAACACATTTTAACCATGGTAAACAACCTGATACAGTTGATAATTGGAAATAGCATACTTTGCAAAGAAACATATTTGACAGGTTAAATCACCAATATGATTGTGCTCATAGTACTTGAATGTTTTTACTAACGTAAATAATTCGGGTTCAAAGAGAGCGAGTGAAAAGAAAATGTCTAACGGTAACATAGAAAGGTGAGCATTTGACTATGTACACCATGAAACATTGATCGGGAAATTGCGCCACTATGGTGTTAGAGGTATCTCTTTGGATCTACTTAATTCATATCTCAGTAACAGGATACAAAGAGTTGATGTTAATGGAAAACGTTCTTCGGGATCTGTAGTTACAATGGGTGTACCGCAGGGATCGATTCTTGGACCTTTTCTATTTTTAATTTACATTAATGATCTACCTCATCTTGTCAAAAACAATCATGAGATTGTATTGTTTGCTGATGACACTTCACTTTTATTCAAAATGAAACGACGTACCACCGATTATGACGAGGTGAATAATGCAATCTCAAAAGTTTTTAATTGGTTTAATGTCAATAACCTATTACTTAATGGAAATAAAACGAAATGCATTAGATTTACTCTCCCGAATGTAAAACAGGCTGATGCCAAGATTAAATTAAAAGGTGAAAGTTTAAACCTTGTAGAAAAAACTGTATTTTTAGGCATAACGTTAGACAATAAGCTTCAATGGGGCCCACACATAGAACAACTATCGGGTAGGCTTAGTTCTGCAGCATACGCAGTCAAAAAAATCCGCCTTCTTACAGACGTTGATACCGCTAGACTTGTTTACTTCAGCTATTTCCACAGCATTATGTCTTATGGCTTACTACTGTGGGGATGTGCTGCAGATATAGACACCGTATTTGTGCTGCAGAAGAGGGCTATTCGTTCTATCTACAATATGGGTCCCAGAGAATCACTTCGCACTAAATTTAAAGAAATAAATATAATGACAGTAGCTTGTCAATATATTTATGAGAACCTGTTGTACATTCATAAAAATATTGCTTTGTTTAAGAAAAACAGCGACAATCACAATGTAAATATAAGAAATAAGAATAAACTCGCTGTGCCCACTACTAGGCTCCATAAGGTGAAAATATCTTTTAAAGGGCAATGTATACGCTTCTACAACAAACTCCCAAGTGAGTTGCAGAAGTTATCATTGAATAAATTCAAAAACATTATTAAACGCAATATATGCAATAAAGCTTATTACAAAATATCAGATTACCTAGAGGACAAAACCACTTGGGACGGAATCTGCTCCAACTCCGTCAAACGTAACATAAGACAAAATCAAATTGTTAAATGATGACTATAACGACCGAGTTAGGTTCTTCTGTTCGCTTCTTTTCCTAACTCGCGTGTCATCTGAAGTGAACAGATTCAATTATGTGCTTTATTCTATTTATTTGTGTTGTTTTATTTTGTAAGTTGTGACGCGTCAATAAGGTCCATGCGGCCGCACTGAATAAAGTATTTTTTGAATTTTGAATTTTGAGCAAATCTATTGCCACGGAACTACTTTTGGTCGACATTATTTACTTTTAAGTTCATGTGTTTTTTTTGTTTTGATTTTTGTAATTTTGCATTAATCTGCGTTTATTTTATGTTAATACGGTTGTATTATAATAAGGGCTAATATGTATGGGCGGGCGAAGGTCCGCCTGCGACGCAAGGGGTTGCGGGTTCGATTCCCGCCTCGGGACAAATGTCTGTACGATCTGCAGATATTTGTTCAGGGTGTTCTGGGTGTTTTTCTATACATATATAATAAAAATATCTATCTATGTAGTATAATGTATTAAGTATATCAGTCAACTAGTACCCATAACACAAGCTCTGCTTAGCTTGGGGCTAGATGATGCGTCGTGATTTGTCCAGTATTATTTATTATTATTATTATATAATAGGTGTGTTGTTTTACGTGTTCAATGAGAGACTGCTGTGTGAATCAAAGGAATAAGCCAGAAAATTGCACATTTCACACTTATATACGCAAGGGCACCGCACAGTATTGTATGAATTTTTAGTTAAGAGTTGAACTCGTATATTATTCAAAATATAAAATTATGTCAACGCTTTTGTAATGTCATTTTTAAATTTTGTGAAGACAAAGTCCATGAAATTTTCCATGGGTCTAATCGCAATCATCGATAGTCCTAAAATCAAAAGTTAAAATCACTAGCACATATGCACGCATTCCAACACATAAATTGAGCTCTCAGTACCTCTCCTCATCATCATATCAACCGTAGGACGTCCACTGCTGGACAAAGGCCATTGATCTCCAAGTATTGCTGTTGGAAGCGGCCTGCATCCACCGTCGACCTACTGTTCTTACCAAGTCGTCTGCCCATCTTTTAAGTGGACGTCCTACGCCACGCTTGCCGGTCCGTGGCCTTCATTCGAAAACTTTGCGGCCCCATCGGCCATCCGTTCTGCGTGCTATATGGTCTATCTCCCAGTTCCTCTATATACTCTAGGATCACATCACCTTGTGTTAACAGAGCTAGCCATCTTCTTTTGTGACAAGAACGTTACTTTACCGTTTCTGCCTGCGCTTTACGAAATCGTTTTGATGTTTTTTCTCGTCTTAATTTTATTATTAGTTTTATTATTAATAAAGCTTTTATTCAAGTTTCTTCTATGCTTTACAAATCCAGCCGCTCTTTTTGCTTTAGTTCACTTTTCTCCATGGCCTATTATAAAATTTACCAACTAGGTATTTTATATATTTTTCTTAGTTGTTTATTTAATGCTTCTAAAACATAATTTACTAATTGGGCAGAAAGTGTACTTCTGCCCGAGGCTAAAAGCGTCTCGCAAACACAGACAGTCTGTTATGTTATCTATTTCATACTAATTACTAACTTAGGTATCTACTTATATTATCAAGTATTTTTATGAATGCCTATTTCATGCATTTATTTTCGCAAACTTACATTTTATTAAAATTATTGCATAATTTAGGTTCACGTTATTCGTTTATTTTAGTCAGCTCGATATCAATATCTGGTTGTCATAGGTTTCCTACAATATTTAATTTTTTTTGCCTTCTTCTTGCCCTATGCTCTCTGTATCAATTGGTTGCCTGGAAGAGATTGCTCCCAGCGATAAGGCCGCCCGTTGAATTGCCCAAAATTGTATTATATTTTTGCTTGTTTTTATACCTCGGTATATTTTTTGTTACATGTGGTGATCAATAAAGTGTTATCTATCTATCTATCTATTTGGCTGGACGGTTTTCGGCACCAGTAAGGTGCCGAAAACCGTCCAGCCATAAAACTATCTAATATTTTAAGCTTTCGCGATCCCAACACATTATTTACATAATATTACTTTATTGGATTATAGGATATTACATTTATTACCAACTTTAAAAAAAAGGAGGAGGTCATCTAGTCGCCGTATGTGGAACGCACTCAGTAGCTATATTTGCCCACATTTCGTCTGACATGCGGACATGTCCAGCCCAGTCCTTTAGTTCAACCACAACTAACATTATCATCATCATCATCATTACAGCCGTAAGTAGGACATCCAGTGCTGGACCAAGACCTCCCTCATGGTTTTGGAGATCCAAGTACTGATCTTAAGGGGTTGTTAATATACTCACCACGTTTGGCAGGCGGGTTGGTAAGCGGAAAGACGCTGCTGCCCATCTTCTGGAGGTATCCCTTGGTTGATTCTTACTGCATCCACGGGTAAGAGAGGAGGGGCCACACTCTTACTTTATTATAGTTTTCCTTACTGATGTGAGGTACCACATCAGTAAGTAAAACTATCATCATCATCATTCCAGCCGTAAAATGTCCACTACTGAACAGGCCTCCCTCTTGGATCTCAATGAGGGGTAGCTGCCATACTCACCACGCTTGGCAAGCGGGTTGGCGAGCGCAGTACGGGATGTTGATACACGGAAAGACGCTGCTGCCCATCTTCCGGAGGTGTCCCTTAGCAGGCTCTTACTGCATCCACGGGCATGAGAGGAGGGGTAACATTCTACTGCCGGCACCCCACGGCTAGTAAAACTATAATAAAGTTTAAATATGTAATATGGTATAAGGACGCAATGTCCTTAACAATCCAAAAACAATCAGTATCTACCCCTCGGCAGTAAAAATAAACGAAACGATTCAGCAAAACAAACTGACGACTATCGAAAGGCGACGAAAGTTAATTTCACGGTTTGTGAATACTTCTTCAGAACTCATCCCGCCTGAACAATCCTCTAGTCAGTTACCATTAATCAATGACAGACGGAATACGAGTATAGCTGCAAGCTACTGTGGTAGTTGAAAGCGAAGTTGTGGCATTTAAGTAAGATATTTACATCTCATCAATGATGATGGGTGCTTGTGTTTAAACTTTCGCGATCACAACACATTATTAACATTCATATAACCGGGTATAACTAGTCTTCCCGGGACCATGCTTGGTGCAATACAAACGAAACGTCGGGAAATAATAAAGGTAATTTACGTGATAAATACCGGTTATATATATCGTCGGTGAATACCTATACTTCAATACCGCTTATGAGCACTTTGTAAATACCGCGTATCTGCTAAAGTAGCGAAATTGAATTATCGCGCCAAGGGATTCCTCACGCTAATTTGCCATATAAGGGGTTAAGGCTATTTATCTTTATCATACTTATAAAGTAGGGTACAGAGACGATACAAAAGAGTTCAGTCAAAAATAAATTCAGATACAGCTGTTCAAATATAACGTTTTTTATCCTCCTGTAACATTTTGAATATGCAGATTAGATACGCGGTATTTGCAAAGTGCTCATAAGCGGTATTAAAGTATCACCGACGATATGTTAATAACGATGGGCACTGTTGGATAAAGGCATGTATCACACATACTGATCATGAGGGGTTGTTGCCATACTCACCAAGTAAACTCGTTGGCAACCGCAGCCCGTGATGTAGGTACACGGAAAGATGCTGTTGCCCATCTTCCGGAGGTATCCCTTGGCAGATTCTTGCTGTATCCACGGGTAAGAGAGAAGGGGCAACATAATATTGCCCGCACCCCACGGCAAATATTTACATTTATTTTAGATGATTTATGCAGAGTTAGCAACCTGATATTTTTACTGTATATGGCTGCAGTGCCTGGGACATTGTTAGATGCGCACAAGAGGCTCTCAAATAAGTCAATTTGCAAAATCTTTATTTTGCACTTCATTCTTTCTCACCCTGCTATCCGAATATAAACTCCCAAATCTGAAGTGTATTTCAACGCACCTATATATATAAAGTACAGGTACCGATGTTAAATATAAATTCAACGTTTATTTAATTAAGGCGAACTAATTAACAATGTTAAAAAATTAGGCCAGCTTCAGTATTTTTTTGTTGCGTTATCTCAGCGTTGGTTTTTTATATGTCCATGAAAAATAACGACTTTCTAGAACAAATAAGTAACTCTTCTTCGTCTCTTTGAAAAGCCGGTAACAGACGGATCGACAAAGCGAAACTTCAAGTATAAGGGTTTCTTGTTTTACTACGAAGCCCCTAAATCCTATACAGCATTTTTACAATGCTCCGTTGAAATGTTTGAGTTAAATCATTTAAAATTATCAGAATGACAAAGCTTTTCTTAGCTACAAAGTCTTAGAGAAAATCGCTCCATTACCCTTATAAATGTTTATTAATAGCATAATAAGCAAGATAAACTGTTAGACTTGTCTGTAAAGCGAGGGTAGTTTCGTGATTGATCGGCGAGACGGTATCTCTATTAATTAGAACAAAGCTAAAACTATTGTTTCATTCTATAGTACCAGCTTTGTTTAATTTGGAGCTAAGTGGTATTGTTTGTGGTGTCCAGTATCGTATTTGTTTATTTTTTACATAGATTCATGCAATAGAAATAAGCGTGCCTTCGGAATTATCTCCACCGATTGCATCTTAGTTGAAGTTGAGTGCATAAAGTTTAAAATAATAGGAAAAAGCATTTACTTTTGTGTTATATCATTTATTTAGTTACAGTAATACATTTTTAAATGAGGTTTACATTTAATTCAACTAATGTTATAAAGCCGCAAGTTTGTTTGGATGGAGGTTTTTTACCTCTGCACGCAAAAACTAGGCTACGGATTGAGCTGAAACTTTGCACACGTATTGATGTTGATTAGGATTAACACATAGGCTACTTTTTATTCGGGTGCAACGCATTTGAAGCGGCGGGCAGAAGCTCGTATTTTAAATATTGAAGAAATTAGACATGAACATAAAAAATGGTGGTTTTGAGTGTGGGATCCCGTCTGTGCACTGTTTATTCCCAATCCCCTGCAAAGGGGATTTTTGGCCATATTATCCAGAAAACCCCAGTCTGCTGCAGTCTGCTGGGGATTTCTGGACAAAAGTTCCACAAATCCCCTCAACCAGCATATAAATACTTACGAAAAAAAATACCGTACGTTATGCATGAATTTATGCAACCTGTAAGCTAGCTCTCTTGCACCTGTATGGCTAAAAACTTTCTTTAAAAAATCACATCGATTCTGCTCCCTTGCTGAAAAAAGGATAAAATTATAAAGCGATGATAACTTTTGCCTCTTTACAACAGGTTTTGGATTGATAGCATTGAAAATGTTTTATGTAAACCAGGTACTTAATATTCTATGATCGTACCGGAGAAGAAACATCGGATATACAAAAACATAACTTGTATTCAGGTCACTCTTCTCTATCCAGCTAATGTAAAAAGTTTAAAGTTCCTTTCAGGAAATTTTGCAAAGAGCCAGTGGATGACATGCAGAACTTTCGGAAGTTAGCCTATAAATCATAAGAACTTACCGTAACGCTGAAATATTGGGTAGGTATAGGAAATCTTAATCCACTTTTCCTGTAAAAACTCTGTGCAAGTTTGTAATCTTGAAAGAGTTCGAGATATATTACAGGGATATAATACTGCATTGTGAGTGAACTGATATTGCACTTTGGAAGTAAAAAGTTAAGGTTTTCCTTGTTCGTCTATCTGTTGGTACTGATGGCATCTTTGTTATTTCTTTGCATAGAAGGTAAAAGTTCCAAAGTACCCCGCTAATTTTATAAATCTGAAAGTTTGTTTGTATGGATTTATGCTTGTTAGCTTCGCAAGTAAATATACCACAACTGTCAAACTGAAACTCACAAAAATGTTGACCAGGATTAAGACATAGGATACTTTTTATCCGGGTACAATGGCGGAGCGGGCGGGTATAAGCTAGTTATTTTTATTTACTTATTTTATTTTTAGTATCAAATCAGTAAATGTAAGTATTTGTTTTGTACATCAACTTTATGAAATTTAATCCTTAGGTCATTTATTCATTACATGAGTTACATGTCAGTGTTTTTGAACAATAAACAGTCAAATAATATAAAAACACAAGGTAATAAATTATAAGCCATACTTGCCATAATGTAAGTAAAATCCTATTAAAAAAGTTTTCACTTCCTTATTAAAGGACTAAGCAGGGTAAGAACGCCGTTATCCCAAGACTTTGTAGTAACTATAATGCTTTATTTAAAGATCTCTGGACATAAGCGACCCTATTAATAGATTTGACAAATCACCAAAAGCTTTGTTGTTTATGAATGACCAGTAATTACTTAAATTTATACTATACACTACTAATGTACCCTAAAACTGCTTGCCTTACCGAAGTACCGCAAAGTAGATACTTTGTTTTTTTTTTTAATTTATTCTATATAAAAACTACTTGAATGTCTGCTAGCTAGCATATCAGTAAACTTAAAAAGTACCTACTTATTAGTATTATGTAGGTAAATACTTAAAATATTTTTTTGTGTATTTTCGAATATTGTTTATCTTAGGTACCCTCAGTACCTACCTTGTTAACTTCGTAGTATAGTTATGCGTTCAATTATAAGCATGTTGTGGCCTCCTATAATTGGAGGGCTAAGTACCTATTGTTTTATATTAAGTTTCATTTATTTGTATGTCTTGTTGGTGGCCTAAAATAAATAAATATTTCTGATAACTTAGGCTCACGGTTAAATTTGGATCTTTTTTATGAACATATTTTACATAGAAAGAAGTGATAGCTCCAAATATTAAAAGAGTGACTTGTCAGCTGTGAAAAATAGCCAAATTAAATTTATATTTAGCGCTTGCCAAGCATGGTGAGTATGGCAACAACCCCTCATGATAAGTTCTTAAAGATCCATGAGTAAAGCCTATGTCCAGCAATGGACGTGCTACGGCTGAGCTGATGATGATGATGATATTGATTTATTTATGACAATCTATCCATATTAAGGGTAAAACATATATGAAATCCGCCATTTTGTGGTGGCCAGTTGTGAGACTCTCACTACCCCACCGCCAAAGCGTGTTTACAGGCTGCGCGCTCCAAAGCATAACTCCATACTAAAGATGGGAACGCACTTTGTCAAAATAAAAGTTTTTGACGATATTTCTGTGTTCCTGTCAAACAGGTTCTGCTTATTTTTGTATCGATTTGTTTTTTCTATCTCTTTCCCAAACCTCTGACTAAAGTGAGGTCTAAAGTAAATCTTAAGATAGAGGTTATAGCAAACTAGCTGACATCTTTACTCTCAAGACTTACCATCATTGGCGTGGACGCGCAGTGATAGGCGGAACTGCACATGCAGTTCGAACATTTGTGTATTTCGCCTGGCACAGCAGGTAGCTTTTCCTCCAATTCATCTTTTGTGCAGTCTCAACGATTGCTGCGACACCTACGGCAAATCATTAAGAGGCAAGAGAAATACAATGATAAACAGGGAGGATCCCTCAGCAATGCCTATGGTGGTGCACATCTACTGTGATCTTATCTGACCACCCCCGCCAGTGCAGTGCATACAAGCAGAACATTCGGAAGACTTGAGACTTGAGATCACGAAGCCATGAATTTGAGTAATAAATTCAACTGCCTGATATAATAGAAATGAAAAATTACATTAACTGACCCCATATGCCTGAGTTTAGCAGCAAGGACTGCATGTTCCGCGACGTCGAATGCTTTCGAAAAGTCGCAAAACATGACCGCCACTTGCATCCCGCGCTCCCGAGCATGCATGTAATTACACGACGCACCACTTCTCTTTGTAACATTCCCGCTCGATAGGCATGCTTGCTACTGCATTATTCAAGCGTTTTATAAATAGTCAACAGTTATGGTAAATAAAAGCAGACGCTTTTATTTACCAGCTTTTGACTATACTTTGACTATATAGTAAAGTATTATCCTAACCTAGATTACAGCATTAAATCATTCTAAATTACCGTAATATTTAGGAAGATGAGCAGCAGCATCTTTCCGTGTATCAACATCCCATACTGCGCTCGCCAACGCGCCTGCCAAGCGTGGTGACCATGCCAACTACCCCTCATGATTAATACTGGGAGATCTTTGAGGGAAGCCTACGTCCAGCAGTGGGCGTCCCGTAGGACCGTAGTTAATGATGATGATTTGTGGCTGCCAAGTTGAACAAAATATTATTTCAGTGAATTTCCCAAACTATAACACCAAAATAAGTTAATTTGAAAACAGCAAAAGTGATAATTCACAAGTAACAATCACTGTTGGTTACGCAAATGGCTCTGCGTTATGTAATTACACCAAAACATGGAATGTTGCGGCCACAAAATTATAGTAGAAACAAGCGCTCAGCGTATTATGACGCTTTCTAGTATTAAGTACTTTTAGAATTTAACAAACTGTGTGCGTTTCCTAGAAAAAGGCCAATAATATGATTACCTGAAAAATGCTTTCACTCAGTTCTGCGAGACTGGTTAGTTATTTAAAGGGTCGGGAGCTACTTAAAAATAGTAAACAAGATATTTTTTTTAAATAATCTTATTTTTTTAACCCTTTACAAAAAAGAGAAGTGTCTGTGTAACTAGTTTGTGGCACCGTAGCTCTTAATTAACCAGTGGATCCTTAATTACGGCTGTGACGATGATGATTTATTTATTTATATAAAAAACAATTATACATAGAACTTATAGTTTAAACCAAATCGTTTTATTTACTACACACTACCATTTAGCAATAGCATTTTCTAACAAGAAGTAAAAAAAGAAATAAACAGCGAAATAAAAGAATTAGGCTCATATGGAACAGGTCTACTTCCTGATTCTGGGTAGTAAGCTCATTGAGTAGTGAGAGTGCATGCGTGGTCGGCGCGAACTGCGCGGTCTGCGTGCGGACGGCGCCCGGGGCAAAAAGGCGCCTTTTTTTTTCCGAAATGACAATATATGTTGTTGACCGCAGATGGCCATGACAACGTTACCGGACTATGGCGAGCGCAGAAGGCGCCCAGCCGCAAAAGTTAGGTTGGGGCAACAAGCTCAAGGGCACCACTTAGGTTCGAACCACGGCTTGGACTGTTGCCAGATTTTTGAATCTACTGATGGTTAGCGTCCAGGTGCAAAACTGCACCTTAAGACGGAAGAATGTATTCTTCGGCCCCGCCGGCGGGACCGGATATGTGTCTAGCAGCTAATGTGGGACGGGTTGACGTCACCTCCGGGTTAGCGGCGGTGAGCTCGTCAACGGGCAAGCCGAGAACGTGTCTCGGTCGACGGAGGAAAGAACTCGTGGGCAATGGCTCTATCGGGTAGTCGGAGGGTAATCCCGAGATTAGGGGATTGGTGTGTTCCGCCGCCACTTCATAAAAACGCTTTGAAGCAGTTTTAATAAAGTGTTCGCAATAAGGCGCCTCGCGCGCGCCCTAGTATATATAGTCCCGTACAGCATCATTACCAGTTGCTTACACTGTATAAATCATCTTTAACAGATGCAAAGGCTTTACTACTTTTTGTTTATTTATTTATTATATAGGCTAATGTCAGCTATAGAAAGTCTTTATGCTAACTGTACCGTTCGCTCCGGCTTGGTACAGTCGTACTTGCACACAAACGTTCGTTCCAGCACTGGTAGTTAGTAAGCAAATTAATCAAGTTTTGACAACAGAATCGCCGGAGTCAGTGAAGCGACTTCAGTTGCAACTTAGCAAGAAACTGCAGTAAGTGACAAGAATAGAGATGGGTTAGAATAGCTCTGGTAATTGTAAAGGTGCGCTGAAATAAACTTCAGTTTGAGCTGAAAGGAAGCTTTGTTAGTCGTTAAATTGAATTATCTACTTGCGATGCATTTGAAGGGATTGCTGATAATTTAGTCTTTTGAAGATAAAGTAATTCTTGCTTATTTTTATCAGTACACCGACGACGACACAATGCAATAAAAAGTGACTTACACGTAGTTTATAAATAATGTTTACAAATAGTATTTTAAAAAAGGAAATCGTTAAATACCTCATACCCATGGATGCAGTAAGAACTTACTAAGGGATACTCCGGAAAATAGGCAGCAGTGTCTTTCAGTGTATCAACATCCATTACTGCGCCAATCCGCCTGCCAAGCGTAGTCTGCCTGTGTTCAGTAGTGGACGTTTTGCGGCTGATATAATAACATTGTTAAAATGAGCTACATAGTCCTGTATAATAATTAAATGGCGCTATTCTACTGTACAAATAAAGTAAAGCCTTAACATCTAATACAGATGATTTATACAGCGCCAGCCGTGGGGTGCCGGCAGTAGAATGTTACCCCTCTTCTCACGCCCATGGATCCCATGGATGCAGTAAGAGCCTGTTAAGGGAAACTCCGGAAAATGGGCAGCAGTGTCTTTCCGTGTATCAACATCCCGTACTGCGCTCGCCAACCCGCCTACCAAGCGTAGTGAGTATGGCAACTACCCCTCTTGGAGATCATTTCAGGAGGCATGGTGTTCAGTAGTAGACGTTTTGCGGCTGAAATGATAAAATGTGTTAGTCCTGTACAATCATTAAATGGTACTATTCTACTGTACTAGTATAGTCAAATAAAAATAAATTTTCAATATGTAATAAAAGCCATTTTCCTCTTTTGCTCACGTAAGTACTCTTTGCGTTGGGTGGTAACGATGACACCACTAATGGATCGTGCGTCATGCTCTATGTCAATAAATGCCTAGCGTTAAGCGTTGCCTTTGAAAAGTATACAACACCGACCAATATCCATAACACACATGCGCAAAACACACACACGCAATCAATTTGTAAAATTATCTTAAAAATTTAGAGGAATGTTATTACTGTACTAATTTAGTTTTATTAAGGTAGGTATACACTTTGCTCTACTAAAATCTATACCCCTCATTGGCTCAAGTAAGTACACGTATGGTCGGGGTATGGGCAGTGTCACCACTAATGGATCGTGCGTCATGCTCATGTCAATAAATGTCCAGCTTTAAGCGGTGCATTTTTCAAGGGATCACGATCACGCACTCGCCTCTCGGACGTCGTGATAGACGCCCGCTGCTCGTTCCCGCCTTGATCCCCGAACTATTGTCCACTCTCGTTTTGTGCTCCCAGTAGACTGCCCTGGGCCTCCAGGTACAACCTGTTTGACCCAGGCGGCTCGCGGTCTAATTTGGGACTTCACGCACCGCTTGCAAGAATGGTCAGACAGTACAAAATGTATTCTGGGTCCCTTCAATTTTATATCTTCGCCGACAATATTTATAAGGTCAAATCGTTATTTATTTGTGACATAATCAAATCTTAAATCTGAATTTAATTTGTAATTTTTAATTTGTTATGATTTTAATTTAAATTATTTAGAATTATTTAGATATAATTTAAATATTTTTCTATTATTTATATATTATTTTAATATAATTTATCGGTATAATATTTAAATTATTTCTTTAATGATTACTGACTTAATTTTAATGTATTTGCAAACAATTATTATTTTAACTATTATGTTATTTTCAATTTCAATTTTAATTAATTAATCATCAACTTTATTGTAATAATTTCTGTCTATTATGTTGCTGTAATTTTGTTTTTTACTTACTAGGTTAGTTTTTAAATACTTTTAACATGCTGCCTTCACCATAAATATAGTGACACTAGGCTAGTATAAATCAAAAATGTTCCTTTTTTAACGTAACTGTGTACTCTTTGTTGGTGAACTGATAAATAAATAAATAAATCATCTCGAAAATATGTTTCACATAAAAAATCTTGTTAGAGGTATTTGCGTGCAATCATGTTTTCTTTTATCTATTTTAATGTACTAGTCTAGTTTTATAAAGCTTTGCATACTTTGCTATTTCTACAAAAAAACTATACTCCCCAATTTCTCAGGTAAGTACACGTTGGGTCAGAAGATGGGTAGTGTCACCACTAATGGATCGTGCGTCACGCTCAATGTCAATTTAATGCCTAGCTTTAAGCGGTGCCTTTGTTCAAGTCGCCAATTACCATCAGAACGGCAATTAAGCTGTATTTGTGCTCTGGCTTTCATTCCCGGCGTTAAATAGAGTTTAATTGATATTAGGGGGCTTATGATTTCAATCGGTCATTGATGGATTATTGATAAATTGGTAGTTATCAAAGCAATATCAAATTATATAATATTTTTTGTTATATTTTAAGTGGAAGAAGGAAGGTAGGCCTTTGCCCTGCTGTGGGACAGTACAGGCTCTTAATAATAAATAATAATATTAATATTTTAGCCTTAAATGTCTCACTGCAATGCAAAGGCCTGCCTTCCATTTCTCCCTGTCGCTTGCTAGTTGAGGCCACTCCTCCACGTATGTGTCAAGTTCATCCCTACATCTCGGTATGTTTGAGTTTTTGCGAGACTGATTTGTAATTATGTGGAAATTTTAAGCATTGACCTAATTATATTGTTATTTATTATTTTAGAATTGCATTTATTTGATATTTGTTAACTTTAATTTATTAATTTGTAGACTGTACTCATTACTATGAATAGTATGTGTTATTGTTTTGTGAATTAATATTAATTAGTTTAACAAGTTAATCCGTTCTAGTTAAATAAATAAAAAAAATCTCCGCCTGGGCCTTTCTCGTGGTCTTCGCGCCTTTGAAACCCATGTAGTAATAGCTTTCGCCCATAGTTCCTAATATAATATATATAAACTTTTTTTTTTAAACAGCTAGTTATCTTTAATAAAAAGGGGTAACAAAGAACTCTCTGTTCTATAAAGCTAACAAACTGTCTATATAACGAAAATTTGATGCATTTTTGATTAGTGTAAAACATAACAAGTTTTAGTTTTACACACAACGACAGTTCTAGACAAAGCTTCGAGCATACAATAAAAATTGAATCTTATTGGCGATGCCATGCTCTCCGAATCCATTGTTCCTCTTTTCTATTAGGCACGAAAGTAGACTAAAGCGTTCAAAAAACACGTAGAAATACAATGCTGGAAGTTCAAATAGTATTCCGTTGATGGCCGTCGAAATACAGGACTCCAACGACGTTCAGCACAAAAATATACCTCCTTTTATTTGCTATTCAGACAGCCAGTGTGATTTGGAGATCAATATGTAAATGCACCGTGAGTAAGGCCCAAAGGCGTGAGTGCATTTTGTCGCAGAAGCAAAGCCAGTGACTCGTGACTCTGACTCTGTAATTTCAACCTTCTAGTACTAAATTTTAAAGTGATTCTTCCTTTAGATGCGTTGATTTTAGATTGAATCGAAGTAAACATAGATTCCAATGTGTTCTTATAAAGTTGATTGCGGTGAGCAGGAAACAATTTCACTTAACTGTATACATAGGGTCATTAAATGTCTAAATCATCATTATTAATAATGTCATGGCAGTCTGTTGTCTTATGTATGAACTTAAGCACTTAGCATGTTTGATAGAAGTTTAAAAAAGAGATTCACCTTCCATTTAATGACCTCTTTGGCGCAGCGGGCGAAGGTCCGCCTGCTACGCAAGAGGTTGCGGGTTCGATTCTCCCCTCGAGACAAATGTCTGTACGATCTGCAAATATTTGTTCAGGGTGTTCTGAATGTTTTTTTTATATATAATATATATATATATACATATATATGTAGTTAATGTATTAAGTATACTAAATACATTATACGGCAGAGCTTATGTTATGTGTACAAGATGGCTGATTCAGTCAATTAGTACACATAACTTAAGCTCTACTTAGCTTGGGGCTAAATGATGCTGTGTGAATTGTCAAGCGCTATTTCTTTAATCATCATCATCATTTCAGCCGTAAAAAGTCCACTACTGAGCAGGCCTCCCTCATGGATCTCCATGAGGGGTAGTTGCCATACTCACCACGCTTGGCAGGCGGGTTGGCGAGCGCAGTACGGGATGTTGATACACGGAAAGACGCTGCTGCCCATCTTCCGGTGGTATCCCTTAGCAGGCTCTTACTGCATCCACGGGCATGAGAGGAGGGGTAATATTTTACTGCCGGCACCCCACGGCTATTTCTCTAATAACACATATTTAAACTGGTATTTATCGCGTTTTTTACCTTTATTATTGCCCGACGTCTCGCCAGGATTGCACCCATCGTGGTCCCGGGAAGGGGTGCCCATTTTATCTCCGAAAAACGATTGTCCGAAAATCACAATCAATAACAAGTGTCTCCAATAACAATATATTAATATTTTATTTCAATATCATTTGCAATAACATATTGTTCATCTTAATGCATAACATTATTTTACCTTAAATAATAATTTCCTTAATTTTCATCGTTATAAACATATGTGTCATAATAGTAAAGAATCATAAAAGATAGTATCCCGAATATTTTCGAAAGATTCTAAAACCTTCCAGTGGCAGAATCGAGAAGGAAGGACAGTAGGTTGTTAGGTTTTTTTTACAACTATCTGAAAATACTACCTGGGACAAAACCGAGATGGAGAGACAATAGGTTATTAGGTTCTTATGACGATAAAAGCAATGAAAATATCTAGTTTTAATTCCGCTAAGGCTGAGATGCATATGCACCGCCCTCCCGCCCGCTAATTATGCACATGCAGGGGGAACCAGGCTGTTAGTGCAACATGCATACCCAAACCCACACGACGACACGTGTTTCGCCTCTCCGCGAGGCATCTTCAGGTTAAACGCCGAGATGTTGACTGGTCGGCGGCTGGAACGAAAGTTTTTTCGCCTGGTTCCCCCTGCATGTGCATAATTAGCGGGCGGGAGGGCGGTGCATATGCATCTCAGCATTAGCGGAATTAAAACTAGATATTTTCATTGCATTTTATTGTCATAATAATATGGATTTCTGCAAAGTAACGCCTGATTCTATTAATTATATTATTAGGTTCTTTTTTATAACCATGAAAACCGAAAACCCTGCCTGTGACAGAACCGAAATGGAGAGACAGTAAATTATTAGGTTTTTTTTATAACGATCCAAAAACCCTGTCTGTGACAGAACCGAGATAGAGAGACAGTAGGTTATTAGGTTTTCTTTATAACCATCTGAAAACCCTTCCTGTGACAGTACCGAAATGGAGAGACAGTAAATTATTAGGTTTTTTTTATAACGATCCGAAAACCCTGCCTGTGACAGAACCGAGATGGAGAGACAGTAGGTTATTAGGTTTTCTTTATAACCATCCATAAACACTGCCTGTGGCAGAACCGAGATGGAGATACAGTAGGTTATTAGGTTTTTTTTATAATTATCCGAAAACACTGCCTTAGACAGAACCGAGATAGAAAGACAGTAGGTTTGCTGCCGCCAAAAAATATTATGGAACATGAATTTTTTTTAAATAAATAATTAGACCAAAGTGTTAGGACTATTGAATATACAAGTGACAATGAAATTACTAACTACGGTGTACAAGGGTAGCATCCTAGGCTCCACACTATTTTTAATATATATAAATGACCTATGCGAACTTAAGATCGACAGCTCTAAATTCTTTTCGTACGCTGATGATACTGCCATTGTCTATACTGGCTCATCCTGGGATAACCTTAAAAAGAAAACTGAAAAAGGACTTACCGTAACTTCAAATTGGCTCAACCAAAATCTTCTGACCCTTAATGTTCTAAAAACAAATAATATGCCCCAAATACATAAACAGCCAACCAAACTCTGATTTCAACCTAAAAATACACAAATGCTCATACTGCAATTGCCCATGTATCAATAAAGTTACGAACAGTAAATATTTTGGTTTTATCATAGATCAACGACTTTCTTGGCATGCTCACATTGAACTTCTTATGACTAGAGTCCTTAAACTAATTTGGATTTTCAAAACTTTAAGACACGTAGCAACAAAAGATCTTTTATATAAAATTTACATTTCCTTAGTACATTCTTTATTACTATATTGTATACCAGTCTGGGGTGGAGCTACTAAGGAAACATTTTTAGCACTGAAAAGAGCACAAAGGTCCTTGTATTTTAAAAAATACCGTTATCCTACTGATTTGCTTTACCGAGAATCAGGACTTTTATCTATAAGAAAGCTTTATGTCTTAAATGTAGTGTTGAAGGTACACAGAGACAACATTTACCCCTCCGTACTAACCCCCTCCGTACTAACAAAACGCAGAAAACACAGTATGTCGCCTACAGATAATGCGCGATCTAAATTTGCTTCCAGACAGTATGACACACAATCAGCTTACCTCTACAACTGTATCAACAAAAAAAACTTAATATCTACCATGAAAACAAACATAATTATAAAAAAAAAAACTATAAGCAAATGGCTACAAACATTAGGTTACGAGGAAGTGGAAAATATTATGAAAATAGTTTTATAACTGACCTAAACACCTCACACACACACACACACACATATTAATATTCAAATTTCTGCCATCCATATAATGTTTCTAATAATTATTAGTATTAGTTTGTCTGCTTAAAATATACCTACTTTTGTACACACTTAATCATTATGTTTTATATGTAAGTACCGAGGAAGAGCGAGGTCTCCTAGCACAGGTATATTATACATACTTAAAAGGAGTCTCATAGTACTAAAATGTACATTTAAGATTAAGTTATTTAAATAAATCATTTTCATTTTTTCATTTTGACACTTTTGTTCTGACCAAATCGTTTTATAACGTAAAACACAAACTAAACCTCCGTCATATGTATGTATTTTCTAGCTCTAAATTGCTATTATGTAGGTCTGTTTTCCCATCTTGAAATATCACAAAACGCGCCAATACCGTTGCAAAATTAAGTGATGTGTCAGCTATATCGCAAGCTCTTGAGCCGTTGAAAGAACAGCAGAATTGTCTTTCAGAATAGAAACTGGTGCTGAGTGAACGTGTCTACGATCCCGAGGGTATACACCGTAGAGTTGGCGAATGTCAATCAAGCCGGACAAAGTAAAAATTCTAAAAAGTCAGATTTTATGCTGTTTCACGTGTTAAGATTTTGGGCAACATGACATTAATATTTTTTAAAAAAGTAAATTAAAGAAATTAAGACAGGTGCTTGTCCGGCCACGCGCTATGGTTTCTTGGGTTCCGTATTTAACCTGTTGTTAGAAGTTGGTGTTTGTTTTTTTTACGTTTACGTTTACAAACTGGACTTCATTAGTATTCCGGTATGTTTGGTAAACCACATCACTTATTTAAGCGACAATTTTTCCGAAACTAAATAAGCTAGCTTTACGTTAAAGTTATCCAGAAAGTTCATGGTGAAAACTATATTCATGTTTTTTCAGATTTGTAAAGCTTAAAATAAAGCTTTTAATAAATAAATAAATATATTTCTTTTAAGTTTTGATTGTAGAGGGGGGAAAAGTTGAAAAAAGTTTTTTTTCGCAAACCCCAAATGGAGAAGTGGTATTTGCAACCCCTAAAGGGTTTTAAAATACCTATTCAACAATTCCCTACATGATTGGAAACCAAGAAAAAAAAGTTCATCCCTACCTTACATGTATGTGAGATGGGTACCTATCTCACATACATGTACGAGTTACATATTTTTTAATAATTTTTTGTAGCGCAATCTCAGCGATGTTATTTTATATCATTCATGATCATCATTTAAGCCGTAAAACGTCCACTGCTGAACACAGGCCTCCCTCATGGATTTCCATTAAAGGATAGTTGCATACTCACCACGCTTGGCAGGCGGGTTGGCAAGCGCAGTACGGAAATACGCTGCTGCTCATCTTCCGTAGGTATCCCTTAGCAGGCTCTTACTGCATCCACGGGCATGAGAGGAGGGGGCAACATTCTACTACCGGTACCCCAAGGCCTTGTTTTATGTGTTTATGCAAAATTACAGTTTTCTAAGACTAATAGTCTATTCGCAAAGCCGCTGACAGACGAACAGATAAACAAACAAAGCGAAACTATAAGGGTTTCTTGTTTTACTACGAAACCCTGAAAATTAATAGAATAGGACGTGTTTGGTCTAGGATTCATAACTTTTTGTTTGAGCTGGACGGGATAGTTTAAAGCCGCGATAGTTTGTAAGAAGCGTCGACATAAACAGAAAAGTCCGTTATTCTTAATTATGCTGATTTAATAGACCAATTTCTTTGTTTACCTAAAGCTAAATTCAAACTAATAGAAGTTTTGAAAAATACAACCCACGAAAGAATTTACAGAGTTGCAGCGCTGAATTTATTTGGTTTTGATTTTATTTGTTTAATTCTGATATGTTTGACATGATCCTTCACGAATCGTCATGAATAAGGTTGGAGTCACACTATGAGGTATGGAAAGGGCTACCTATCAAAAACATAAATTAATGTGAAAATGGCACCCAAGTTCAATATTTAGAATGTCGTGGTTCCTGATTTCGCCCACACAAGAATTGAGATCTAAATGACGCCAGGTTCTGTAGATAATCCTAAAACTTATTTTATAGAATATGAGTTCTCGCCCATTCGCTTTGCTTGAACTTGGCTGGCCAGGCTACCGCATGTCGGTTAGGTAAGTTACTCGGGGTTTCCCTACGGAATCTAAAAAGGAAACACTTTTTACTTTTCGATTTCGTTTGTTTCTATTGAACGAATGTAAATAAATTTCGAACAAATTTTGCGATGCGACAAATATCTGTGTTTGTCCGGTTATTTTATCCGGCCAAACTTTAACATAACGCAATTGGAAATGGTTTATCGGGTTACATTCTATCGAGTTAGAAACGACTTGCTATGTTTCATTTATTCTCGTACGTCTCATATTTTTATGAAGTGCACAGTCCCTTTGAGATCTTTGAAATGGTATTACTTGTATGAACCTGATAGTTAACACGTTCCCTGTCCATTACTTATAAAATCTAAAAGTTATCACATATTTGTTTAAGCTGTTATTATAATAAGTAAGGCCTTTACATCTGTTATAGATGATTTATACAGCGTCAGCAACTGGTAATCATGCTGTACGGGACGCTGCAGTGCCTGGGACATTGTTAGATGGATTAGGCTTGTTTTTTTTTTTTTTATTATAATATATGTTTTTTTAGAATGCTTACAGATACATTCTTTCAAATATGACCGTTGATTTATGTAGTATAATGCTATAAGTATGTCAGTCATCTAGTACCCATAACACAAGCTTGGGGCTTGATGATGCTGTGTGAATTTTCCTATACAAAAAAAAATATAACTTATAAGAATAAAAATAAATTTATATTTTATGCAGAGGCAGTAGGTCCGGGGTGACGGGCATAGGTTACTGTTTAGTTGCATCGCAAGTTACTTAACTAAGAACGTGTTTTAAAGCTGCTTATCAAGATAATCACATTATTCTCAAAACTTATCGGTTGATTGTGGGTTAGCGAGTTTCTTTATCCATTACTAGCTGTCCTGGCAAACTTCGTATCGCACCTACTGCTATAACTAATAAATACTATTACTCTACTACAACTACTTACTACTCCACTACAACTACTACTACTCTAAAACTAACGCGAACTTCATATCGCACCTACTCAACACAACTACTCTACTACTACTTTTTTAAGATCGCTTTGATACTAAGAGCTACTTAAACATGATAAAAGTTTAGGTCTAAATTCTAAGACTTTTTTCATAAAATTGGACACTATGAGAGACCATCTAGTGTCAAATTAATAAAGCAAAGCTTAACTATGGTAACCAGATAGTTGTTATAATAGTTAAATACATTTTTTTAATACAATCCACTTAAATACATTTTTTAATACATTGACCCAAAACAAATATCTACAAACAAGCAATCATTGGTACAGCGGCGGGTATCGTACCCGTAACCTCCTGCGTCTCAGTCGGCTATGCGCCACGAAGGTCGTAGAAAGCTTTGTATGGTGTTTAAAAAGAATGATAAGAGATCTTCATTACTATAAGTTTTTTTCATAACCGGACCTATCGTGCCCCGCAACCACCACCACCACACCGATTACTCTCCAGCACGACCAGGCCCACCTGGAAGTGTTAGATGCAGCACTGCAGATCCTGCACGACGTCCGGCAGAAGACGAGCCCGATCCCGCTGATCCTCAGCGGTATAGCGACGCTCGGTGCAGCTGCAATTGCGCTAGGAGGGACATGAAAAGGCCCCCAGCCATCCACGACGTATTTTCGCGGGCTTGAACAACAGGCTCAATCGAGCCGCCCCAAGGACCCCTTAATTTTAATTTAAGGGCCAACATAATATCGTAGGAAGGGGCTTATGCCCGGAATTTCCTATTCACGTGGGCTTCGCAAGACAATCCGCCGGTAAAACCCTGAACGAAACTGGCAACGAAGATTTATAAAAATTTAACGTAATTTTGATGAGACAACTTCATTATACTTAGAAAATAGTCAGCCCTTAGGGTACCATTAAAACTTGCGTACACCAAGAACTCTAAATAAATAAAATCTTTCAAGAGAATAATTTGAACAGTTTATTCTACTAATTGCGTCTGGTTTATTATTCTTAAAGCTTTAAAATGGAAAATGCCAATTAAGAAAGACTCTGAACGTAATTAACATAAGCTGGCTGGGCAAAATACCCAAAACATGAAGATAAAAGATATTATAATATATAAACCTTGTTATTTTAATTTCATTAACGTTTTTGACATCATCTGAGCCGTAACATAGGCCTCCCTCATGGATCTCCGAATAGTGATCTTGATATCATACTCACCACGCTTGGCAGGCGGGTTGGCAAGCGCAGTACGGGATTTTGATACACGGATAGATGCCGTTGCCCATATTCCAGAGGTGTCCTTTGGCAGATTCTTACTGCATCCACGGGTAAAAGAGGAGAGGTAACATTCTGCTGCCTGCACCCCACAGCAATTAATGAGCGTGAAAATTAATAAAAACACGATCTGTAACGTATGCTATTTTGTTTCAAATTTCTTACATAAAAAAAATTCGAAGCTAAGTTTGTATCAAAGGAAAAAGACGCTATTGCCCAACCAACTAGAACTATTTACTCAAAGGATAAAAACTCCCTTCAGTAAATAATGAAAAATACGAACCATATAACAGAACGTCATGATGGCCCAGTTAATAAATAATTTAACTTTATGATTCAGCAGAAAACGTAATTAAGTTTTCTTTCGGAAGTTCACTTGTGGCCGCTTGCTGTTAATTAATCACCATAGTAGTGACGACATTTCATATCATAGATGGGTTACTCGGTTATAGTATTAGAACTTGAATCAATAGTTTCATTTATTATGTACGAGTATTGCGGTACCATAAAACGCCCTGTTTGTCAGGGGTATGTACCCCAAATTTCAATCTGAAGGTCATGTGTTCTATACTGTTCATGCAAAAATGGATTTCATTTCTCTAAAAAAAATTATGTGCACATTGTTATGTGCTTTATCGGTGACGAAAAGCATCGTGAAGAAACCCGCGGCTTAGTAAGCTTCAGACGTATTGACCTGTTCATTCTTCTGACTAATAACTGACTAAGCTAACTTACTTTTTCAGTATTATACTGGCACTGCATTTAAAAACACAGGTTGTAAAGTAATATAAAAATGTTGGATTAGTTCGTCAAAATAATCTTTTTAGCTCGAATTATTAAAGCAAAGCATGTTTATAGTGTTACCTCCATAATTGACAAAGTTTTATTAATAATCTGACTTTTTTATTGCATGTAATATTAAAAACCCAATGTAATATTTAAAATATCTCAATAAGTGAATTGTTAATTCTTTTGAGATAATAAAGTTCTTTAAACCGATTACATTTTTTGGTTTTTATTAATTTTTAAGGTAAAATTTACTCACTTTGAAATGTGTGTTCGAAACAAACACAAGTTTAGGTTTGTGTAGTAGGCGTATATTCAGAATAACTTAGTTCAAATTTAATTCAGATAAGGGTCGATCGTTCGGCGAAACTCAGATTACAGGAAATGACCCATCTGTTGTGAAACGTGAATGATCTATGGCGTATTTAAAAAAAACAGGTTAAAAAAGGTTAATAAATGGCTGTCTCTTTCGCATCTTTTGCATTTCCATTATTCAATTATACAAATAAATTTTACGAGCTTTTATAAAATGAAATGTTTTTGCAGTAGTCGCCGTGTTGGTGTGTGAAGTTTAATTGCTTCTTTTAATATTGTAACATGTCACTGGTAAACTTTTAGACAATAAATTATGCCATTATTAAACAGAAATTTACTGCCGTGCCAGCAATAGAATGATGCCTCTCCTATCTTGAACGTGGGTGCAGTAAAAATCCGGTTTGGGGTATCCCCCCCGGAAGATGAACAGCATCGTCTTTCCGTGTATCAACATCCCGTACTGCGCTCGCCAACCTGCATGCAAACCGTGGCGAGTATGGTAACCATCCCCTCATGATCTTGGAGATCTATGAGACTGAAGCCTATGTCCAGTAGTGGACGTGGACAATAGTCCTACGGCTGAAATAAAACATGAATTTTGTAATATTGATTGCCATTACAATAACTATTATTGTTACCAGAACGAATGTAGTGTCTGAAGTTTCAGCTCAGTTGGATAACAGCAAACGCTAAAGACTTCATAATAGATAGATAGATAGAAAATACTATAATAGACATCTTGCAAAATACATTATAAAAATTATTTGTTGAGCATTTTTTAAAAAGAGAATCACTCACCGACTTTAAATAACGTCAGTGGTAAAACTCATTTTGTCATTAAATTCTTTCACACAAAATAGATCGTAAGATTACGAAAAACTATACAGTCTATCCAAATAAATAGCAATAACAATTCCTATATCTAGCTAGCATGATTCTCATTCCATTACTATGCTGGGTGCATCGAACAATTTAGCCAGGTTGGTAGGTAAGTAACAATTCCCCTGCATTGTAATGAGTTTTCAGAGATAACAAGAAAGCACCAACTGTAATATCGCTTACCACAAACTCCTTGTATCTAAGAGTATCTCCTTGTACAAAGAGAACGTACTGATGTGTACTTATATGGTGTACCTATATTAAATAGTTGAATAAAATTTCAGCTTGAAGATTGAAAGAACTTGCTTTACTGGAATTGATAAGCGCTTTGATTTTTTGTGGCGCAGTGGGCGAAGATCCACCTGCGACGCAAGAGGTTGCGGGTTCGATTCCCACCTCGAGACAAATGTGTGTACGATCTGCAGATTTAGTTCAGGGTGTTCTGGATGTTTTTCTACCTCTATATACATATAATATAAAAATATCTATCTATGCAGTATAATGTATTAAGTATATCCAGTCATCTAGTACAGATAACACAAGCTCTGCTTAGTTGTGGGCTAGATGTTGCTGAATTGTCCAGCATTATTTATTAATTTATTGAATAGTGTATTTTGCAAAATGTCAACTTACCAACATTTTAACGGACATCAAATTAAACATAATATTGAGGAAACATTGGTGTTGAATAGGAGTGAAAGAGTGAGGTTTCTGTTTCGCTTATTTCCATAACTTAATCTGAGGAAAAGGAAAATATGTGTTTAATAAGTCCAGTCGTCCTCAATCCCTTTCAAAGATTTTCATGCTGAGTTGACTATTCAAGGAATATGCCAAAAAGTAACGTAAATAGCATTCGCTTTAATGAGTACGAAAATAAACAAGTGGCGTCTTTCGTAGACCTCTTTAAATATTTATTTTTAATTTTGCAAAAAGTCTGCGACAGTAAATACCAATTAGCCATTCGGACGTTTGCCGGAAGGAAAAAAGTAGTACTGCACAATTAGTTGCCGTCTTGAACAGATAAATCCTTTCAGTTGTATTTCTAATTGCAGTATTAAGAATGATAAAGATAAAAATAAGATAAAGATAAAAATACGTGTATTTTGTCATCACAAACAATACAAAAAATATGTTACAAACTAATTGAGAAAATGATAATGGGAAACTCAGCGTATGCCGTGACATAATGAATTATGCCACAGCGCTGGTCTTCCGTGATTTCACTTACTGAATGAGCTATAATTGTAAAATATTTCCTACAATAGACCTTGTGTTCTGCTTATTCAATGTTTCTTTGTAAGCATTGCGACCCCCTGAACTATAATCAGAAATAATAATGGTTTAGTTTTAAATACAAAATAAATTTATCACGTACCTCATTATTTTTGAAAATAACGAAAAAGTAACGCGATAAAATGCTGTTTTTAAAAGTAATTTGGCTAATTTTTAGCTTACCTACGATGTTAGAAAGTTTTATGATAATTGTTTATTTTGTCAGCGTTTAAGCCAGCCTAAGGGGCTGCCTCCACGAGCGAGGGAATCGCGGCGATGTTATCGTCGTTGCCACGTATTTCTATACACTCTCTTAGAGGCCGTCTCCACGAGCGAGAGAATCGCGGCAATTCTATAGCGCAGACTCGTAAGATATGATAATCAAAATGATATCGAGTCCGTCAGTTCGATAACACAAAAAAACTAGACACGTATATTTTACTTTCTCGAATCACTGAAACAATAAACGCGAGCCCCCGTTCCTAAACGTCAACAAGCGTTTAAGAAAGGGGGCTCGTGATGTCAGAGCACAGGTAGTCGTATACCGAACACGCCGGCACGTGTCATTAAACCTGCCAGGTTAGGTTAAAAAAGAAAAAATACGCGTCCTTGGAGAAAAAGTACTGTTTTATTTACATGACGGCCTAAAATTTTAAATAAGTGAATATATAAATGATCATAGATGTTGATCATTTATGTTTAAAAACTATACCACCTTTTAGGTTTATATTTTTTTGTTTTTCTCTTTTGTTTTATTTATTTTGACATACTCGAGTCGACATTATATTAAGTTTTGTTTTTCGTATTTCCCTACAATATCATCATCATCGTTATTGTCAGCATCAGGGTAATTGGAATGAAATTTAATGGATATAAATAATGTATCAGTGTGTACTGACACACTGATACATTATTTATATCCATTAAATTTCATTCCAATTACCCCATAACTCCAGTGGCATAACTCCAGTGAGTTATGCCCTAAATTTGAACTGCGGTTGGATTTTTTGTTTTACTTAATAAAACAAT
This sequence comes from Pasiphila rectangulata, assembly GCA_963082625.1. Lineage (NCBI taxonomy): Eukaryota > Metazoa > Arthropoda > Insecta > Lepidoptera > Geometridae > Pasiphila > Pasiphila rectangulata. The sequence goes on from OY720237.1 coordinate 13,903,504, forward strand.
TCAATTTTCTTGCTTTTAAACCCAGTTCTGAAGATGGTGTGCAAGCTAAATCAAGGGAAATATTAAAATTTTAAAAGCATACATATAGCGGTCAGGGTACTTTCAGGAACATTTTTGATTTTATCGTTTAATCGTTTGCGAATAGCAGGGATGTTCAGCTTACATCGCCAGATATTGAATTTATTTTGTACAATTTAATAGCCGTACTGTTATTCCTTTAAAATAAAAATAAAACATCATTACTTAGGATAACATAATTACCTTTATACGAAATGAAATATAGGTTAAAAGGTTAAATAAGGTTACCTTTTTACTAAGCTGACATGTAATTGCGTAATTGCTTTTTTATAATAATGTTGTAATTGTTCGTAAAGATAATCATCAAGAGCTTTCGAATATACAAACAAAACAAACAGCACAAATTATAAAGTCACACAATTACAAAATATTGTTTTATTTGTTCGTTCGTTACAAAATTTTCAACTCCCCAAATCAAATTAATAAATTAGTTCTGTGTTATTAGTGATTAAAAATTCAACATAGTTGCTACGAGTGTCTAACACAATAGCCGAGCTCGATAAGCCTTAGGTCATGGTGTGATGCGTGATAGTTCTGAGGGCCTAGACAACGTAACAATCGATTAGCGAAAGCGATAGTAGAAAAGTCCAAAAATGTATGGATTTGACATAAGCCTTAGATATGTCACGTGATCTGTTTTCATAATGGTAGACAATGTACACACATTTCTATTCCATCAAACGAATCGACAACATCGAACGATTATTTCCATACAAATGCCTAGCCAAGTTACACTTTTGACAAGCGATTTCGCTTCGTAGTCGATTCTCTTGATCGAAACGCTAGCGAACGCTAAGACCCTGTAGATAACGAAACAACATGGCAATTTCATAAACAGCTGTAGGAAGAAATCATTGTTAGAAGTGTTTATTGTGTTGTTTTTTTTCTTATTTCAATAGAATTTTAGTGCTAGTGTGACTTAGGTGTACCTAGTAGTGTTTTTATTCTAAGAATGGAAAGTGTTGATGAAATGCCAGAATCACTATTTACGAGAACACTTTAGACTCAGCAAAGGCATAAATAGAAAGCTTTGTCGTGAATTACGTTCTTCAACCTCATTAAAAGGATATTTAGAGATATCTCTGGAAATAAAGGTAAGTCTTATGTATATTTTTTGTTGTGTATTGGTATTGGTAGTCACATGAAATACCGTATTATCCATTCTATTATAAATTTCCTTTTTTCAGGTGCTTTGCGCCCTAAACTTTTTTGCGACAGGGTCGTATCAAAGGGTTGTGGGAGTTACCCAGCACTTGACTTGATGTTGTAGCTCTCAATCACAACAACATCATCAAAAAATGGATTGTTTTCCCTCAAACACCACAAGAACGTTCTCAAATCAAAGAAGCGTAAGTAGTTGTTTGTATCGTACCTAGTACTTATTATTTATTACCTATGTTACCCACCTAGAGTTCAATTGAGGATCAGTAAAGTTATATCAAATTCATTAAAACCAGTACTTACACATTAATCATTATGTATGACATAAGAATGAAATATCTTTTTAAATTTACCAAATTGGACCATTACCTACCTAAGAAGATATTAAGTAATAAACATTATGCTCTTATATTTTTTTCATCATCTCATTTTATTTTTACAGTTTTCAAAGGAAACAGTTTGCCAGGGGTCATAGGGTGCATTGATTGCACTCATATTGCATTTGTAAAGCCGGTGGAGAACGAACATCTTTATTATAATAGGAAAGGATATCACTCTTTAAATGTTCAGATGGTAATTATTACTTACACTTACCTAGGTACTTACTACACAGGTGAAATGCTTTAAAAGTCACTTTTTTAATGCGGTCTATAAAACATCCTCTACACATCTTTTTACTTAAGTATATCTATAATGGCTTATTATTTTTATAGGTATGTAACCACAACTTAGAAATAATTAATGTCAATTCCAAGTTTGGTGGTGCCACACATGACTTCCACATATGGTCTGCAAGTATAGTGGAGCCATACATGCATTCATGAAAGCGGGGAACATGTTTGATTGCTGGGTAAGACAATAAACATTAAATTTAATTAGTAGTAGATAAGAGAACCTTGGGAATAACTATAGTAAATAATAAGTTTCTTTTCTAATTAGACATTAATATTAAATTTAGTTAGGGCAGGTAGGTACCTGCCCTCATAAACAACCAATGTTAAGTAAGTGCTGTTTGTTTTCTTGCAGGGGATTCTGGTTATCCACAGCAACCCTGGCTGATGATGCCTGTTTAAAATGCTGCACCCAGGTCTCGGGAAGAAATATACACATCTCACCACATGCAAGCCAGAAACTGCATTAAGCGTTGCTATGGTTTGCTGAAGTCTTGTTGGAGGTGCTTGCTTAAAGACAGTGTGTCAGTGTCAGAAGTGGATTATAAATAAAAGTACATAGTTAAAGTTAAAAACATCTTTTATTTTTAAACTACGTTTATTTTTATTATTATCGACACGGATGTCACGTTATCGACGGCAGCCCAGCCGTGGCAGTCAATTGTCACATTTTGCTGCATAAATGTAACAATTGATGGTCCACGGCAGGCATGTCGAAGGCTCCCGTCGACAACGCGCCGTCCGTGTCGATAATAATAAAATAAACCGTGAGTTTGTGTCTAATAAACTCACTCACTATCAAGCCGTTAGACCGCTGTCCCTAGCACTACTAGATGCCTAGAAACCTTCCTTCAGCAATATTTGTGAAATGGCTGAGGGGATTATTTCGGTCATTGTCCACCTCTACCCTAGGGGCTTCAGTCTGTGCTTGTCTCTCCTCCAACTGAAGACATCTCTGCTCTATAGCCACAAACTCCTTGTCGCTTGGTCAAATGGAGTTAGCGCCTGTCTTCTTCCGTCTTCCCACACCTTAAAATATTAGAGTTTTAGTTTAGCTGTCAGTTTTAGTTTATGTTAAATAAAATATGCATATTATGGTAGGTACATTTTTAATTAAAAATTACTTCAGTAATTGATTTACTTGATTAAGTCATAAAAGTGCTTTAAGTACTTGTATATGTATGTAGGTACCTTTTTCCACTTCTCCATGGTCTTTTGGACACCACCACCAACAGAATTTAAGGTGTTGGTCAGCTCTTGCCACAAACGATCAGCCCTCAAACGTCCCTGCGCGCCAGGCTGAGGTTTTGGAAGGTCACCGTGGCTGCAACATAACTTAAATAAATTAAAGAGCTCTTGTTCTAAATATTTCTTTGTGAATCGCGTCATTGTTTGCAGTATTGAATTCCGGCTTGAAACTTTTAAGTGTTTTATGATTATTGATTACGCCTTTGTATAGGTAGATATTAAAATGTTTTAGGTAGATACTCTAGCCTAGCAAATAACCTATAACAAAGAAAAGTAAGCAATAAATTAGGTAATATTTAATTTTTACCTTTCCATAAACTCCAGAGTTAAAAATTGTTCGGCGCTGGCTCGTGCTCTTGATTCCATCACATTCCAACAAAACAAAAATAACACTAACTACTAATTTCCAATAGGATTCCAATTTCGTCAAAGATCACAGACTTTTATATATAGTCCTAGGTAAATCAAATCAAAGTTTTACGGAAGTTTTCAAGTGGTTTTCAACTTTACAATGTTTTGTTTACAGACAATGTGCGTTTCATTTCAATGGATTAAGATTTTTTTTATCATGTTAGTTCGAAAAATCAAATAATTTTTATTTCCATTTCAAAGTGTTGTTTATGCCGTAAAATTCAAATACGCCACTCATATTATCAAAAACTCAATATCTAATGTGCCTACACTCGCAAAAAAAAATAGAAAACCTATTCGTATTTATAATCAAAGATTTGCGTTTTGCGTAGACCGGAACGTAACAGAGACGGGCAAAGTAAGAGAATGACACATTTGACGTTTGATGTCGAAAACCATAGACTAAGTGCGGTATTTAGCGATCAGACGAATAGACAAGGCGATCGCTAAGCGAAGGTTACTTTGTCTACCAATCGAACTTCGCTATCGTTGTAGCTATGACGATTGTAGAAATCGAATCGCTTCATAGCGAATGCCGGTTGTCTAGGCCCTCTGGGTTCGAATCCGCACGACAGTATGATTTTTGCATGTAATTTATGATTGCGAGAATTTATTTAATACTGTGCGCTGGGTTTAACTTTGGTTATTAGGGAGTTACTTGGGGATGAAGGTCTATTGTCTCCCCTGATGGATCCGTTAAGGAAATACCATCCTGTGGTACGACTTACTTTGCCACACCACAGCCTTTGTTATTAATTTTATTTAGTTTCAGGTTTAACTCGTATTTATTTATTATTTGTTTGTTATTGATGACTTGAATTGATGACTAAATAACGTTTATTTTTCTTAAATATGCCAAAACAGAGGAATAGGTGAGAAATTTTCCCAGGAGTGGAATGAGATGGGCTCATAATAATAATAATAATTCCAAAACAAACAAAAGTTAACAATCTATTTTATAAAAACAAACTTACAGATTGGTTGTAATCCAGAATTCATTCTTGTTTTGTTAATTTTCTGCGCACACTTGCCACTCACAACATGAAAATAGTACAAACATAAACTTCTTGAGTTCATAAAATGCAGCGAAACATTACTTTTATTCTCAATACTCTAGCTAGCTCATAAGTTTAAACAACATACTCTTCATGACGTCTCGAAACAACTAGAGCTCATTGAACCGTGCTCTCCGTAAAAATACAGTCTTAAGGTGACCTCGTTTTAGATGCAGCTTTAAAATATAAAGCAGGGTACAGATTGATCCTGTGATCAATATTAGTGCATTCGTAGCTGAGTGCACGCGGGCGGGATGGGACGTGAGTGCATTTTGTCGTCGCGAAAACCAGCGGAGCGTGCCGCTTGCTGCATAAACACACGAACAGGCAGGAACTGAACAGCTAAGCTTCTTGCCGCGTGACGCTAGATTTTTCTACCGGCTCTGAATATTGATGTTGTATAAACACTTGTGACCGCCGAGCGCTCTTGCTTGTTTTTTCGGCATGTAGACCGCGGTGTGGAAAATCGCATATCTCGTCTGCTTTTATTTGCATGAAATATGAAATGTTGAACGGCTGGAATGGGTTTGTAACGTCAGTTTATTGAGTGCAGTTAGCGGTCGATGGTATGTTTTGTAAAAAATACAAAAGGAATTTGACTCTCAATGCGTATTGAAAGCAAGCTCAGTTCACAGCCAGTGCTGCATACATTTCCATTCAAATCACACGTATCAATTACAGTTAAAACACACGTTTAGCTCCAAAGCACTATGAGAGCTCTGTCCACGTCTGCCGAAGCGGGTGACAAAATGAATGGCCTCTAATTTAGACGTGGCTCCGGAAAGAATCGCCCATTTGGGCGCGTTCAGTTGTAAAGCAGGTTGTTTATTATGGGCTTCTGTTTACCAGCAAAATGTCTTCCGTGGTAGTCCATGTTTAAGTCCCACGATAAAAAATACCTCTAAATTAGTGACCGATAAATTTAATTTACACCAATTTAATTTGTCTTTTTACATTGTAATTAACGAAACATTTATACTCTTATTTTAACGAGAAGCTAGGCTAGATTTCTTATAAATTTACACCGCATTAAAAAAGGATAAAATTGAAGAATATATCTAGGAAGACTTAATCGCCAACGAAATGAATTACCAACCGAATGAGGCATAAGCATAGAGATCTTTTTTAAAGTATTTGATGCTAAGTGGTCACTTCGGATTTTTGTCGCTTAATAAACGTGAACACGAAATCTTTCTTAATCGTAAGTTAGTTTGTTTGTGGACTCTGTAAAGTATGTATATATGTACGTGCGCGTGGTCATAAAAATATATCCTTGCCATCACACAATGATTAACTAGCACGAGAGGTTTAGGAATCATTCGTCATCTCACGGATCTGAAACTCGCTGGAAATAGGCCTCCCTCATAACTCTCCAATTACTGCTTGTAAGGGGGTTGGTGCCATACTGACCACGCTTAGGTCTAGATGATTACCAGCAATGAAGTTTGCATGTGACGGGAAATTAAGATTTAAATAAACTTAAATCACTGTAAAACACGCTCACAGTTCGATATTGTTTTAAAACTGGTTAGGTATTTGAGCTTGCCGCTACAGCGACGTCACTTTACGAATATGAAACAACCAATTGAAATACTTGGATTTGGAAGTAATGTAATAATTGAACATTTATTAGTAATTCTTACAGTTTTATTTGATACATATTTAAAAACATAACATTACTATTTTATTGTTGAAATTGTTAAATGTTTGTCAAAGAAGGACGGCTGTGACGTCTTTCCGTCTGATTTATTAATGTTCTTTGTGTTTACTTTGTTCTTTACTAATGTGATAATCATGAATAATCATTACTATAATAATAAGTTAATTACGTATATAGTTACCCTATAAAATAATGAGTTGTATATAAAATGTATTGTTATTCGACTAGAAAGGGCTGTGATTGGTCCACGTTGTACTGGCGGCTATCGTCGGCTGTTTTATGAGTTGTAAATAACGTTTTATTATAAAAGCAGCTGCGAGTGGCTTGCTCAGTCAGTTCTGTTCCGATTACGAGGCGACAAGCAAGTTAAGTACATTGTTTCTTATTGTTATTTCTGCTAGGTTGTTATATCTATGTAGATATTGTTATGCAATGTAATTGTAACGTAATAATAATAGTGATGATAGAGCTGGTGATGATGATGATGATAAAGATGATGATGATGATGATTTTCGGGTTGTTATTTATCCAGTTTGTTGGACTGTATGATGCTAATCTCTTAGTGTGTAAATTATGGGTTAAGTAATAGAAGAAAGTATAATAAATGATTATAATGAATAATTATCTTATTTTTTATTAGTATAAATCTATAACATCAGAAGTGTGAGATATTATGCCATGCCATATACATAGTTAAAACATGTTTTTACTTATTTTCAGGATTTATGACACCTACGGTACCAGAAGGTCTTTTGAAGGCCAAACCTACACGATGCTGTTTCATCAAAGCCACAACAAGGTCTTTTGAAGGCCAAACCTACACGATGCTGTCTCATCAAAGCCACAACACGGTGACTTCGCGTTACAAGTTTTTGATCCCGGAAAGAGCGGCAACGGCGCAGCCACGTGGATTAAGAAGATCAAGACAGTTGGTGCAGAGCAGAACTGGAGTGGAACATAATAAACTGTTAAGACTGTTAGGTCCCTACGGGGCACTGCTATAAACCTAGTTTAATTTTTCGTTTTTTGACACGGACGGTTATAAAATATTTTAGATATACCTACTTGTTATTGAATTTAACTGGAACAGTATCATGACAGCGGCTATAGCAAAGCCAGTGAGTTACCATTAAGAGAGGGTAGAATTTTTAAACTGAAGATAGTTAAGACAATAACAATGTGGAACGATTTGATGGTAAAGAAAATGTAAAATAAGGTGTGACTTTATTAAAAATGTGAAACGATCTGATGGTTAAGAAAATGTAAATTAAGATGTGACTATAATTAAAATGTAAAACGATTTGATGGGTATATTTTGATGTGACGATAACACTAATGATGTGAAAACGATGTAGTGTAAAGACTGATAATAACAAGAATGATAACTACTTGAAAACAGGTGTAAGCAAAAATGTCCACTCAATGTGAAGAGTTGGATAGGTAGTAATGATGAAAGTGATGTCACTCAATGTGAAGAGTGGACTAGTAGCAATACCGAAAGTCACGTAATGTGAGAAGTTGACTAAGAAAACATTCAATGTATTCGATCTAAGACAAAATGTATTGTTCTTTTTAGAAAATTTAGTACTTCGGGAACGAAGTAATTATCAGAATGGCCGTGACGGGATATTAAGATTTAAATAAACTTAAATCACTGTAAAACACGCTCACAGTTCGATATTGTTTTAAAACTGGTTAGGTATTTGAGCTTGCCGCTACAGCGACGTCACTTTACGAATATGAAACAACCAATTGAAATACTTGGATTTGGAAGTAATGTAATAATTGAACATTTATTAGTAATTCTTACAGTTTTATTTGATACATATTTAAAAACATAACATTACTATTTTATTGTTGAAATTGTTAAATGTTTGTCAAAGAAGGACGGCTGTGACGTCTTTCCGTCTGATTTATTAATGTTCTTTGTGTTTACTTTGTTCTTTACTAATGTGATAATCATGAATAATCATTACTATAATAATAAGTTAATTACGTATATAGTTACCCTATAAAATAATGAGTTGTATATAAAATGTATTGTTATTCGACTAGAAAGGGCTGTGATTGGTCCACGTTGTACTGGCGGCTATCGTCGGCTGTTTTATGAGTTGTAAATAACGTTTTATTATAAAAGCAGCTGCGAGTGGCTTGCTCAGTCAGTTCTGTTCCGATTACGAGGCGACAAGCAAGTTAAGTACATTGTTTCTTATTGTTATTTCTGCTAGGTTGTTATATCTATGTAGATATTGTTATGCAATGTAATTGTAACGTAATAATAATAGTGATGATAGAGCTGGTGATGATGATGATGATAAAGATGATGATGATGATGATTTTCGGGTTGTTATTTATCCAGTTTGTTGGACTGTATGATGCTAATCTCTTAGTGGGTAAATTATGGGTTAAGTAATAGAAGAAAGTATAATAAATGATTATAATGAATAATTATCTTATTTTTTATTAGTATAAATCTATAACACATGCGTAATTGTGTTAAATATGCAAAACTTTTTTTGGGCTTAAAACAAACAAACGATATTTATTGATAACAGATTTCACATTTTTTCTATTCTCGCGAAGGATATTTTGAACTTGTTTAATGTTCAATGTTCAAAACTATCCTTTTAATATATCCGTTTATAAAAAAATCACATACACCTCTTTAAATTATTTTGGATTATGAGTAGGTACTTAGAATCGCCAACATTGTAAGTATTCATCATCATTATTGCAGCCGTAAAACGTCCACTACTGAATACAGGCCTCCCTCATGGAACTCCATGAGGGGTAGTTGCCATACTCACCACGCTTGGCAGGCGGGTTGGCGAGCGCAGTACGGGATGTTAATACATGGAAAGACGCTGCTGCCCATCTTCCGAAGGTATCCCTTAGCAGGCTCTTACTGCATCCACGGGTATGAGAGGAGGGGTAACATTCTAATGCCGGCACCCTACGGCATGTATGTTGTAAGTATTTTAAAAGATAAATTGTTAGAAACTGTACCAATAAATTTATGGTCCTCATTGTATCACCAACAATTTTGCAATAAATATATTTCTATTTACCAGAAAACGAAAAGCATAAACATTAAAATCTGCTTTCTACGTGAATACATTAGATATGTCTCGTAAATGCATCGCCTGTTTCGCTGTGCAGATAATTTCTTATCTCCCTCGGGCTAACTTCCACGCGCGGTCCTGGATTTTTTCACACATTTGTGCTGTTGTCTTGAATATTTGAACTGCCTTTGTGAGAAGCATTTAGAACGTGCTTGAACGCTGTAGAAAAAACCTAGTAAGAAGCTTTCGTCTAATTCAGCTTCAGACATATTAACCTGTTTTATCCTTTGGCCGATAGCTGATTTAACATGGTGAATTTTATTTTTTTATATGATTATTATTCATTGGCGAAAAAACGGAGTGGCCAGAATGCTCGCTGCATTGCCACCTGAAGTGGGAATGTTTATTCGTTGGCCGACCTTATTATCGTTTCATATCTGTCTTAACCCCCGACAAAAAGAGGGGTGTCATAAGTTTGATCGCTATGTGCGTGTGTCTGTGGCACCGTAGCTTTTATACGAGTGCAGTTGTTTCATTTTTTGCTGCATTAACGGCGGTGTTTCTAAGTTTTATCAAAATCGATTAAGAAGTTTACGATATAAGTAAGTAGGTTAAGATATGGGGGGTGAAAAAGGGGATGAATAATCAAATGTTTCCAAATACACCCGAGTTTGTTATCAAATGAAGCGAAATTATGTGTAGAATGCAAAAGTGAAACTAATATAGATCCATTTATGAGATATAGGGGCTGAAATTAGGGTGAACGATTAAACGTTTTCAAATATACCCAAGCGTGGTATCAAATGAAAGGACATGATGTGTATGCAAAAGTGAGGGTACATAAAAAATAATACGAAAATAAATTAGGTAACTTTTGCGACAAGGTAAAGTGTCGAAAGTTTCTTATTTTTTTTTTATTTTTATGAACTTGTCATATGAATTATATAATTCAACAAGTGAGCGAAGCGAACGAAGTTCTTAATGGCAACTAGGCGTTTCGGGTGAATGTTTGTATGTATGTATGTCCGCAATTTTTGTCCGAGAATAACTCTTGAACGGGATGATCGGATTTTGTAGTTAGTTTGGTAGTTTTTGAGATCATTTCAGCTGTAAAACTTCCACTACTGAACACAGGCCTCCCTCATGGATCTCCTAATTTTCTAATGTTTCTAATTTGATCACAGTCGGATCATCCGTTTAAAAGTTATCAGACAAAACAAAAACTATTAAACACCCATATCTCAAAAACTGCCGTTGGGTGTCGGCAGAATGTTACCTTTCATGTTATCAGTTCATTCCCGCGGATGCAGTAAGAGACTGCTAACTACCTCCAGAAGATGGGCACTAGCGTCTTTTCGTGTATCAACATCCCGTACTGCGCTCGCCAACCCGCCTGCCAAGCGTGATGAGTATGGCAACTACGGGTTGCCATACTCATCAATACAAATCAAAAACATAATAAAATCACATCAATACTTACAAATCGATAGTCGTGGGTGATTTTTGATTAGTGGTGTTGTTGTTAAAAGATAAGGGGATTTATTAATTGATGTTTTTTTGTCCGAGCATAACTCTTAAACATATGGCCAGATTTTCATTAAATTTAATCTTAGGGAGATTTTACCAACATATGATTAGTAACCGATTAAAACGCAGGAAGTTACAGGTTATATTCCCGAAGCAGATAAAGTTTAGATGCAATGGAATTTCATTGAAAGAAGTCGCTCGCTCGTTCTCAGTCAAGAAAGTAATGTCTTTCCCCTTACTTACAATTTGGGGAACCTAAAATACAGGAAAATAGTAAGTACTTCTTGAGATACCTACGTAAAGTATAAACGCTCTAATTGTGATTTTCCTGACTCTTTGCTTGTTGGAAATGTTTCATCGTCAAAAGGTGATGAAATTTGTGATCTTTTCAACAGACACTTTCAGTCTGTTTTCGAACCAGACAATGTTGTAAACACGTCTAATTCAATCAGACGTGTCAAACGTCCAACGTAGTTAGGGCGCGTCTTTCTTTGTATCTACAACCTCTACTACGCAATCCGCATGCCAACCGTGGCGAGTATGGCAGAAACCCCTCATGGCAGATCCATGAGGGAGGCCTATTTCCAGCAGTGGTCTTCTTATAGCTTAGATGATGATGAAGATTTTATTTTACGTATTCATTAACGTTTATTACTTTGTGTATATTTCTTATTTTTTTTCTTATTATTTTTATCATTCACTTTAACTTTTTCGCACCACCACCAAACTTCCCGCACTACACAAAGGTTAGCTAGAGGAAAATGCTGAATAGCATTAAGTTTGCCTATGAACATGTTTTTGTGCCATAAAGTATTTTTCCATCTTATCTTATAAATAATATACCTTATTTGCCTCTGGCGCATGTTTTTTAATTCCTTTGAAATAGTAATAAATGGAATCAGGCGTTACTTTGCGGAAATCCATGAGAATAAAATGCAACGAAAATATTTAGTTTTGATTCCGCTTATGCATAAGCGGAATTAAAACTTAATATTTTCATTTTTTTAATTCCTTCTTTTGGTGTATATTGCTGGTGTTTACTTCCTAACACACACAGATGCTATAAATGGTGCCAACTGCCGATACCTACGCCTGTAATCTGTTGATCACCATCCGAAAACGGTTTTCTATTTGGGAGATAGTGCGGTTCACTTCATACAAGGGTTGTTAGCCGCGAGCGGTATCGAATTCTCAAAGAGATCCAAAATCCTGGATAAAAGCGTGTTTGATTTTGAATGGTCGTGAAACTTCGACCCCACTTTTCAACTCGATCACCGTTTTTGTGATGCTCCTTTTAGACAATCTAGAAGATGGATGAACCTTTTTTGTTGTTGAGTTTATATTGGAAGAATTCCAATGTCTGCGAAGAAAGCAGAAACAAATTAAAACGTTGCCAAAATCGGCAGGTATGCCCTCTGGCATTATTTATAGTTTTTACTCGCTCGTTGCACTGTAAAGCATTTTAAGTGCGTATGTATTTTGAGAGCGCATAGTTTTTGCATTTCTTTAGATGCCCTTTTAGGTATGGCTATTGGGCCTCGTACACTGAAAAACTTCAATCTCCATAAAATAAACGCTGATTAAACTTTAGTGTGTATTTTTTGTAGTGTTTAACCACACTTAGGTAGAATATTTCAAAGAAATTAAAAACCTTATCAAAAAAATTCGATTCCAGTGGGATTTGAATCCACGTCTGTCAAATCGATCCTATTGAGCCTTCCTAGAGCCGGAAGTGTTTTAACCACTAAGCTACAGGACCCATATCGCGTACCGCTGAAATTCTTGATAAGATGTGGGTTTGAGCACCGATTATAATCGATGCTCAAACCGACTGAGCATCGATTAGAATCGGTGCTCAAACCGATATCACCTCACATCACCCGGAATCGTAAAAAAAAATTAAAAGGTTTTTTATTTCTCTGATAAAACTTATCAGCACTTAAGGGTCGTTACATACCTATCCGACGGAAAATGCGTCGTTTATTATTGGTCGCAAAACACCAGTACAGGCAAATATAAAATGTAATAAAACATTCAACCTATCACACTCAACCGTTGATGCATTAGATGCGCCGAGCATACAGCGTCTGTACCGTTTCCGTCAACGCATTGTCCCAAATAGCTGATATTTTGATGGGATTCATTACAAAATTAATTATCACAAAACGCAACCGCTCTGTTGAACGCAGAAACTAACTAGACGCGGAAATGGACAGGTCTAATTTTACTGAATAGACCCGACAAATGATGCGCTCGACGCATTTTTCGTCAGATTTGTACCGACCTTAATGACGGATTTTATGACAGTTCTAGGAGACAACTAGCTTACCCGTGCCCACTACGTTGGTCGGTAAAAATATGTACTTGTGATGATTGTCTTTCAGGAGATCCATCCCGAGAAGTCGCCTTATTACTGCCCATGGGAAAATCACTGCTTTCTCAAGTACCCACCAGAGATAATTTTTGATCCTGGGACTTATTAACCGTGAGGGCAAAAGAGATCTAATACAGGATATTGTAGCCTTAAATAAAAGATTGACGTGTTGTTTAAGAAAAAAGCAGTCTCATAGAAACATCACTTAATAGATTACGACACGGTCGCGGTTCTATACCTATGTCGTATTATCATAGTTCATAGTACTTTATTAACAATATGTTACAGGTCACATAATATTGGTACTCACACTTATAATAACATCAAAATAATTAAAATAATAAAACGCAAAGTATTAAAACAATTGAATAAGAATACATATTAATTAAACGTTATAAACTCATCAGATTCAAATTAATATAATTATAAAAAAAATTGAGTACAATTTAACAACATAAATTCATTAAAATTATAAATTGATTAGGAAATCAGACAATTCTTTAATTTAGTCTTCTAGTTAGTAGTCTAGTTTATCTCTTTAACCATTTGTCCAAATTATATTGAAAGGGAAAAGTATTTTGTTTTAAACACGACCCTGGGACTTATTAATAGTGAAGGCAAAAGAGATCTTGACAAAATACTGTAGCCTTAAATAAAAGATTGACGTGTTGTTTAAGAAAATGGCCATCTAATAGAAATATCACTCAATAGCTTGCGACAGGGTTGCGTTTGCGCAAGCAAAGATAAGCTACCCCTACATTCCATACTACTGTCTCAATTAAAGGTAAAAAATATAAAAACAAGTTACACTCCCGTGAATAATAAACTTGCTTCTGCAGTATCCGTTATACTTTATGGCGTTAATTGCTACGCTTCAAAACGCCCTGAGCTATTGCTCTAGCTCAATGCCATGGAAGCACTGCCACCGCAAACCCGCATTCGCCTGAAGGAAAAATAAGTAGCTAACTGGGTATGTACAGTCAGCCTTAACTTGATGTCAGCGTCCTAGGTAGCCAAAACAATCTCACTTCCAGAAATTCAAACAAAGGTATGTAAACGTTCTCAGACTATCAATATTAATTCTTAGATCAACCAAAGTGCTCAAATGATCTTAACAACGACATTTTTTCATATATCCGTTACCAAGGAATTCATAGTTATGTAAGCTGTCAGATTGCTCAATGGTATTAAATGTGGTCAATAGTATATGTCGTCAAATCAACGTTTTTCGTTTTTATTAAGTTATATATTTGTAACACATATTTAACCGGGTATTTATCGCGCTATTTATCTTTACTATTGCGTTTTTATTAAGTTATATATGTATTTGTAACACATATTTAACCGGGTATTTATCGCGCTATTACCTTAATAGAAACATGCGAGAAACGTGAATGAATCATTCACGTTTCTCGCATGATTCTCGCGTTCTCGCGAGATTCTCTTGAGAATGTGGAGCGCCCTTTAGTGCGCTTCGTTTGGCAGCGCACAGTCGCTGAACGTGTAAAGGAACACATAGCAGCGGTGAAAAATCGGCAAGTGACCAGGTTTGCTATAGCTGAGCATGTAGTGGACTCAGGACCGAATCACTGGATTGAACTCCACAATCCCAAAGTTATAGCCAACGAGGGGCACTATTACAAGAGAATGGTTCGGGAAGCATTGAAATTAAGAAGTATCCTAATTTCAACCGTGAAGACGGCTTCAGACTCTCTGCCTCATGGAATCCAGTGATAGCCAAGTGTATGCCGACGTATGAATCAACCTAAGTGTGCTGATACAGTTAGTGTAGTGTGCTGTCCCAGTGTGAAACAGCCATAATCTCAAGTTACTATATTTATGAAGACCAAGTGAGGGTAGTCTGAAAAGACGCCTTCGCTTTGCTACGGTTACCTCTAACATGTCAGTCTTCCCGGGACCACGATGGGTGCAATCATGTCGAAACGTCGGGCAATAATAAAGGTAAATAGTGCGATAAATACCCGGTTAAATATGTGTTAATAATGTGTCGTGATCGCGAAAGTTTAAAAAAGACTATATATTTGTAATTCCAAAACATAACCAATGATGACGACAGCAGAATGACATAAACTTGAAATAATCTGTATGTATTTGGTTTTAACAGGTTCCCTGTCCCCATACATACGATTTTGGAGCATTACCCATGTCCCGCGATTTTTTTCGGTTTTTGACCTCATTTTGAACATAAATGAAAATTCATGTGTATTTTGAAGAATATTATACATAAAATTGCCCCTAAAAAGAATATAAAAAAAATGTATCAATTATGATACATGAGCGTATAGAGTGAGTTTTTATTGTCACACGTCCGATGCATCAAATATAATGCAAATCATATCTGATGCATTAGACGTGGCGCCATAGATAAGTGACTACGAATCACGATAAACATTATTTGTTTGTCAATGTCATATTAGCGACATTGATTTCTGAGCATTGATTGATTAGATAACCACACATGACAGATATCATAATTGATTTCACTTTGACACACAATTTGATTTTTACCCTTTCTTTCACAAAATTGAGGTTTTAGGCAGGTTGTAGGTTATAACTTTATTTTTACAATGTCGAGGCAGTATACGAACGAGGAATTGTTCAGAATTTTGCAAGAAAGTGAAGAGGATGATGGCGATTTTAGCGGCGGAAGTGATGATTTATATGATCCTCGTGAAGAAGACGACTTATCATCATCTGATTCGGAGACTGTTGAAAACATTTCGAGGTTAGTTGAACAAGACATACCACTTCAAAGATCACTTCATTCTATAGAAACAAACGAAATTAATGCCATTCCACCACCACTGATAAGTGAAGATGATCTTATGGACGAAAATGAAATGAATGTCATTCCACCACCACTAATAGACGAAGAACCCATGGACGATCCTCTTGATCAACCTTGGCAATCGGAAATTCTTCAACTTGGAAGAGAATCCTTTATAGGCAACTCTGGGTTACAAAATATTGAGGCTATCACTGATGACGAAGGTTCCGTTTCTATTGTAAAAATAATGGAGTATTTCATAAATGACGACCTGATTGATGACATGGTGGAAAAGACAAATAAATATGCTGATATGTTTAGGCAAGTTCACAATAAACAATTTGCTAGAATGTCGCGTTGGGTAGATGTTGACAGACAAGGCATGAAGAAGTTTTTTGCCGTTATACTCATTATGGGGATAGATAAGAAACCATCAATTGAACATTATTGGAAGTTAGATCCACTGTACTTCAATCCTCTAATCCACAATATATCTATGTCATATAATCGATTTACGAACATTCTACGATGCTGGCATTTTGAAGACGTTCAAGCAGACAACCGGGACGTTTTGTACCGCATACAACCACTCGTGACTAAAGTCGTGGAACGCTTTCGTGAGTTGTATGTACCAGATGATACCATTGTGGTAGACGAATCCCAGATAAACCACCAAGGACGATTAGGTATAAAAACGTACAATCCCTCAAAAGCGCATAAATATGGCATCAAAATCTATAAGATGTGTTCTACTAACAGCTATACATGGTCTTATGCCATACACGCAGGTTCTGGTGTTGCTATAGACGGTCTCGACAAACCTGGTTCAGTTGTAGTAAGGTTGTGCCAGCCACTGCTAAATGCCGGTAGATTGATTGTCGTGGACAACTATTACACAAGTGTACCTTTGGCAAATTACTTGAAGGATCGCAAAACTGATATGTGTGGTACCTTACGAAAGAATAAAAGAAACTTGCCGAAAGATGTGATACAGAAAAAACTTAACCGCGGCCAAGTTATTGCCAGGCAAATGAACAACTGTATCACAGTTTTGAAGTGGCACGATAAACGTGATGTTTTGATGATTTCGACGTGTCACGGGACGGAGATGACTAATGTCTCATCGTGGAGAGGAGTAACATCAAAGCCAAACGTAGTCATTGATTACAATAACGCAAAAAAAGGTATTGACGTTGCTGACCAACTAAGTAGCTATTACTCTCCACTAAGAAAGAGTCTAACATGGTACAAAAAAATTGCTGTCGACTTACTGTTCCAAGCGGCGATTGTGAATACCCGCGTCATTTACAATGAGCACACGAGATCTGCTATAACTGTCTTGGACGTGCAAGAAGCAATGATTCGTCATTGGCTTGGAGAAGCGGCGAAAAAGAAAAATTACAGACAACAGACCAGATCCACTAGTTCTGCAGTAGCTGCTACACACCATCTTTCACAAATACCTCGGAAAGATGGAAAGCTCATTCGAAAGCGATGTGTCAATTGTTACGCTAAAAAGAGAGCAGAAGGAGGAAATCCATTGCAAGCAAAACAGGTGAATACAGAATGCACGGATTGTGGAAAATGTTATTGCCTGCCTTGTTTCAACGAGAAACACTTGCAACAATGAGGGTAGTTTGTAATTTGATTTAGTTTGTAAGAAAAAAGTGTTCCTGCAAATTACAAATTGTTCTGTAATAATAAAAACTTATGTTCCTAAATAAATCTATTCATTACATTCCTCAATACTTACTTTTACTTTGTACTCGTAAAATCATCCTAGAAAAAAAAATGTCACGGCAAGCACATGAAACAATCAACGTTTTTTACCTTGTATTGTTTATTTACACGATATCCCCCATACGTCCCAGTACTCAAAATTACGATCACAACGCCACGTCCCAAAATAAAATAGGTCTGAAATTGGCACTACTTTTGCTCATATATGAGTCACGGACGTGTGAAACACGGTACAAAAATTGTGTGATGAATCATATCTGATGCATGGGACAGAGAACCTGTTAACTCGGTTACTAGCTGACGTCATGCACAAAATGAAAATGATATAATTATAACAATAAAAGAGAAAAAGCTAAGAACCCCATTCATTCATATTTTGAACCCCAGAAGGTTGATATTTGTCAAATTCATACGTAAAGCGCCTTTTTTAGATCACATGAAGGCTAAGTTACCGTTGAGCGATATGCTTACTGACATTATTTTGAAAACCATTACAAACAAATATGGCTGAAATGCTTATGAAATACTGAAAATTTCGAACACTTTGGAGGAATATATCAATATGGTGAGAGCGTAGATAAATAAAACCGAGCAAGAGCGAGTCGGACTCGCGCACCGAGGGTTCCCTGCCATCATACAATCGAATATATGATAAGGGCGGTTTATATTTGTTGGAAAACCTTGATAGCGCCATCTCTTGCCTGATAGCGGAACTTATGACGATTTTTTACACTTTCGATGATTTCTAAAAAACTATGCAAATAAGAGGGTTCGTTATAATTTTCCTGTAATATTTACCATGCACTCCTATTAGCAATACAAGTAATAGAGGTTTATTTCTGTTTGGGTCTCTGCAAACTTCGCAGATAATGGGGAGCCCCTTATCTACGAAGTTTGCAGAGATTTACGCTATTTTTTCAACGTTTTTGTAAATAAGTCGAAAACTATATATCTTGTAGCAAAACTAAAAACTGTTTATCCATGTGAAAATGAATACCTTTCTTATGATACACATGACCTTGTAGCTTTACAAACATTTTTTTAACCCTTCCACCCCCCTTTTCTAAAAACTATGCAAATTAGAGAGTACGCTATAATTTTCCTATAAACTTTGCATACACTTCTATTAGGTATAATAGTTTCACGTGTTTATCTCCGCAAACTTCGGAGATAAGGAGGGGAAACGGTCGTTTTTTCAACATTTTTGTTAATAACTCGGAAAAGATACGGTTTCAAGGTAAGATTGTTTATTAACATGCAACGATTTTTTAAACTTTAGATGATTTTTTAAAAAGTATGCTAATTAGAGAGTTTGTAATATTTTTTCTGTAATCTTTACATACACGTCTATTAGCAAAAAAAGTTTTAGAGGTTCATCTCTGCAAATTTCGGAGATAAGGGGTGGAGGACGCTATTTTTTTCAATGTTTTTGTAAATAAGTCGAAAAGTTTACGGCTAAAAGCAATACTAAAAACTGTTTATTAATGTGCAAATGCATGTAAATTAATGATACCCCACATGACCTAGTAACCCCTTCCAACCCCCTTGTCTAAAAAACTATGCAAATTAGGAAGTTCGCTATAATTTTCCTATAAAGTTTCCAAACACTTCTATTAGCTTCAAAAGTTTCCCGGGTTTATCTCTGCTAACTTCGGAGATAAAGGGGGGGAACGTTCATTTTTTCAACATTTTTGTAAATAACTTGGAAACAATACGGTTTAAAGAAAAACAAAAACTGTTCATTAATGTGCAAATAAATACCTTTTATATGATACCCCACACGTTCCTAGTAACTTCATTTAAAAAAAATTTGATCCCTATCCGCCCCCTGCAATCAGAATAAGAATATTTTTTAACATTTTCATATATGCTTTAGTAGACAAAAAGTTTATCTTTAATCATTCGAAATTTCAAGTCGATAGCATTAGTAGTTCTCAAGATATCCATTTGTGACAGACAGATAGACAAAGTGATTATATAAGGGTTCCTTTTTATCATTTTGGTCCGGAACCCTAAAAATAACTTTTGAAAATGTGATATTTTTGGTTAGTTTGGAGGCTGAGATACATTTTCTGCTGACTGTACAGTAAGCGCCACAATTAAATAACCCCCAACCGCGCCCGCCGTAGGGATTTTGAAGGGTTGTCTTATGCAAAAGAGATAGGTACTTACATATTATTATACATATATGACGCTGTCTGTACATACCTATAGATTTTACTCAGAAGGATATATTTTTTCATAGAGTTTCTCGTAATATTAATATGGATCTAGTTGCTTCAATTGATCCTAAATTATCAGCAATATTGAATAAGTTTCAGGATTATCTACAGAAATTGGCGTCTTTAGATCTCAATTATTTTGTGGGCGAGGTCGACAACCACGACATTGTAAATATTGAACTTTGCTCCCACGTTCACATTCATGTTTTTGATAGGATTATTAAGTCACTGATATCATGTTGCTGAAGTGCAGTTGTCACCAGTCCCGTAGGGTGCGCTCGGGCATTGTCGTGCATTAGTAGAAATTCCGGATCCATTTGCACTCTGTGTGGGATAATCACAGGTTCCACAATCTCATTGCGGTATTTTATCCCATTCATAGTGCCTCTTGTCCAAATTACATCTGTACGCGCACCAATCTTGACGAGCTCTGTGGCGCAGCGGGCGAAGGTCCACCTGCGACGCCAGGGGTTGCAGGTTCGATTCCCGCCTCGGGACAAATGTCTGTATGATCTGCAGGGTGTTCAGGGTGTTCTGGGTGTTTTTATATATTATAATAAAAATATTTATGTATGTAGTATAATGTATTAAGTATATCAGTCATCTAGTACCCATAAAACAAGTTCTGCTTAGCTTGGGGCTAGATGATGCTGTGTGATTTGTCCAGCATTATTTATTATATATTTATTATTTATCCGAATACCCACTATGATTGCATGCACACACTATGATTGTCCCACCTTGATATAAATGGACTTCAACTGGATGTTGAAGTCGACTTTTACGGTCTGGAACTCGCCGAACTCGTGTACTGCGCGAATCCGCATGAAATCCAAACCGAGACTCATCAGAAAAAGCACCATTGGCTATTGAGCGTCAGTCCATAAAAATTGTTCTTGAACCCACAAAAGTTTTCGTCCGTGGCTGCCACGCCGTAAAGCTGGAACTCTTAGTGTTTTAGAATGAAGACCAGCTTCATGCTACCTGACAGTTTGACAGTACCATTCTGACAGTTTGCTTACAGCCAGCTGGTGGTCATGGACTGTGCACTATTTGTCGAGCCGTGGCCGTAGGTTGGCCTGTTGCAATTTTTTGTACAAATCGATCCTGTCTAGCAGTAGTTATCCCGGTTGAGGTCACGTCATCCTGCCAGGATGCCGTTCTGCAACATCTTCTGTGGCACGATGACGTGACCTCAACCGGGATATAACGTTCTGGTATGTCCCAAATGCGTCAGCAACTACTCGTTGTAAAGCGTCGGCTTCTGAAATGCCTACAGCCCTGACTTCTCTGGTTAAATGTTTTCGTGGCATTACGACAAAAACAGCAAAATTTCATTTGAAATTTAAAAAATGCGCAAGCGCTTTTTTCTCAAAAGTTATATATTTTTTAACTTTATAAAAATCTAAGATCAATGTCATTAATTAAATAATAAATAAATAAATATAATAAATAATGCTCGACAAATCACACAGCATCATCTAGCCCCAAGCTAAGCAGAGCTTGTGTTATGGGTACTAGATGACTGATATACTTAATACATTATACTACATAGATAGATATTTTTATTATATATAGAAAAACACCCAGAACACCCTGAACAAATATCTGCAGATCGTACATACATTTGTCCCGAGGCGGGAATCGAACCCGCAACCTCTTGCGTCGCAGGCGGACCTTCGCCCGCTGCGCCACAGAGGTCGTCAATTGTTTTTTCTTTTTCAATTTCGAAGGGAAATTGAAGGAGTTTATACTTTACATACAACATTTCGATTTGATTGGAACCTGTGACGGTTGGATTTAAATTGGTAGTAACCCAATACCTCGACTCGACTAACGCGGTTTAAAAAAAGAGGCAAGTTGTGAAAAAGAGTGTAATTAACCTAGCCACGGCTTGCAATATAAGGTTTCTATCGTTTAAAGGCTTCAGCAAGGAAAACTTGTTTTTCCCGCTTCTTAGTATTAACTTAATAGGGTACGTGACTGACGCAGAAATTTCGTTTAAAATTGTAGCTAGTAGGTACAAGTTCTAGGTTACAAAGGTTAACTATTTATTTTATTTACGCGGTAGAAGTTTAACCTATTGCTTCAAACATCAATGAATAATATACCATCATCATCATCGTCATCATCATCGTCATCATCATCGTCAGCATCATCGTCATCATCATCTGAGCCGTAGGACGCGCACTACCTAACAAAGGCCTTCCTCATGGACCACTACGCACTGATCATGAGGGGTGTTGCCATACTCGCCACGCTTGCCGGCGGGTTGCGTAGTAAGGGTTGTAGATACACGAAAAGTCGTGCTGCCCATCAACCGGAGGTATCCCTCAGCAGATTCTTTCTGCATCAACGGGAAAGAAATGAGGAGCAATATTCTACTGCCGGCACCCCACGGTGAATAAAATATGATCTAGTTCAATAAAATATATTTAAATAAAAGTTTGGTTAGCTACACCACTTATAACTCGAAAACTGTTGCACCAATTTCAATGATTTTGGATTTGTTTGCGCCCGGAATAACATATAGGATTATAATTTAAACATCATAAATGTTCAGAGAAAAAAATAATTCAATTTAAAATTGTGACTAAACTAAAGTAAGTATAATATTTTTTTATATAATTTTTAATATTTTTGATGCAGTTATAAATTTATATAAATTTATTTCCGCGGCAGAAACTCCGCGTTGTATTCTTATATCGTCGATAAAAGTAGACTCACCAACCTTCGCTTTGCGGACGATATCGTCTTGGTCTCGTCATCACCTCACCAGCTTGAACAGATGCTCAAAGATCTAAATGAGCCTCGGGATCGGACTTGCGATGAACCAGTCAAGGACCTAAATAATGAGCAACAGCACTTAACATAAAATGCAATCTCTGAAATGAAGATTGCATAATTATGTATTTGTATCTTGGCCAGGTAGCATTTTTCCAGGCAAGACAGGAGAAAAAAATTACCCATCGTACAGAACATGCCTGGAAAAGCTACTGGGATATGAAAGACAAAAAATCCTTTCTGCCTTTAATGAAAACTCATGGACATGTGCAAACTCTCCATTCTTAACTACGGTGCACAAACTTGATCTTTGACGGATCATCAAAGGTACAAGTTTGGGGTCTGTCAGAGAGCGATGGAGCGTAGTATATTGGGAGTTAAATTCACAGACCGTATTCGAAACTCCGCGCTACTGAAATTGCGCTACGCAAATTGAAATGGGACTGGGCCGGACACGTGTGTCGCACGGATGAAACGTGGGCTAAGATAGCCACAAAGTGGGACCCACAAATTCAGAGACCACGCGGCCGGCCCAAGCGGAGGTGGCGGTATGAACTTGACGCCTTTATTGCCCAGAATGGCGAACTATCGCTCTGGAGCGAGACAAATGGAGAAAGGGAAGAGAGGCCTTTGCCCAGCAGTGAGATTCGATGGGCTATTTAGATTTAGATTACATTTCTTATATATTTTGCATGGTAAAATGGTGTTTGTTTCGTTTTCCTTTGTGTTCTGTATCTATAAACGATCTTAGGCGGTTAACACACTGCCACGCACCACGCTGCATATTCCGTGAATACGTCTTCTAATGTTGCTTGTAAGTATCTCCATTTGGATAGAAAATACGCACAGACCAACACACAGAAAATGCATCCACGGAGAACATACGGCGCGGAGAAACATACACCCACGCGCGTAGGTGCGGGGCGAGACGCAATGTATGGCACACTAAGGCCCGCAGTCTAGCGAACAGCTTTGAATTAAATGAGTCAGAGCCGCCGTGAGTCCACAAAACACAACTACGCGCGTGAGGGCGTGAAAAACCCGCACAATGATGCAGATCTGCACTCCCGCAAGAACGCGCATAGGTGCGTCGACACGCAAAATGCAGCGTTGTGCATGGCAGTGTGTGAATCGCCTAACATTTCATTCTATTATTATCATCGTTATCTTTATCTCAGTCGTAAGATGTCCACTACTGGATACAGGCATCTCTCATAGATCGACAAGTGCTGATGACATGAGAGGTTGTTGTCATTCTTACCACACTTGGCGAGTGCCAATTGATAGAGTCTTACTGCATCCACTGGCAAGAAAGGAGGGGAAACATTATACAGCTGGCACCTCCTATCACACCTATATTATAAACATATCACATTTAGCATTCCCATTCCTATACGTATTTTCGTAAACAATATTGTATCGCTTGTTAAGATACGAATATCGTTTACCATAGTTCACCAGTACATGGCCCCTGTCCAAGCAAAATTAAACGTTAAGTCATGTTTGTATCCGTTGGATATTTACGGAACTGGCAATAAATTGCGTGAAGGTAGCGAGAGCAAGCCCATAACAAAGATAAGGGCTTTTACACAGCAATACCTACTTTTCTGCAGAGAAGGTATAGGTACTGGGCAAGCCTAATCTATATTACAATGTCCCAGGCACTGCAGCCGCAAATGGTTGCCAAGGACAGAGATAATGGCTTTCCATTATCTCTGTCCTTGTTAACTGTTCCTCAAGGAGGAGATATTTTACTCTTCGGAGAGGAAATATTTAATTTTTTTTATTACTTAAACGCATGTACACAGAAACTGTTTTTCAGTTTTATTATAATAGCATAGATTACAGAACCTAAATAATAGGCAATTATTATAATATAATTTTACAATTATTTCATGGTAATGAGTTAATGCCCGCTTTCCACGAAAGGGTTATGAGCGGCAAAAGCTGAGCGAAACGAGAAAATTAGTCGCAGCTATCTATCAAGAAAGTGTTTTAGTTTATAAATGAGGTTTTGCCTTCCACAGCTGTTAGGTTTCGCAGTTTAGCTAGGTGGGAAATGAGAGGTGCCATAATTCTAAGGAATCGACTAGTGTTGCGAGTCAAGCAGAGTCCGTACGGAGTCCGTTAGAAATCTGCTCAACTTTGCGACCGCTTTTGTAATTCTTTGCACTCCTTTGCTTTGTTTCGCTCACTCAGTTATGGTGAAAGCACATCTATGAAGATTGCCATTACAAGTTTAACAGACTCCGTACGGATTCTGTTCGCTCGCAGCTGAAGACGGGCAATGAGCTCGCATCTCTCAATACTACAAAGTTGAACCCTTTATTCCGGGAATTTACTTCCTTAAAAAAATATTGCTACTAGCATGTAAACAACCTGTAAGCGCCCTTATACCGTCGTGTCGTAATAGCTGAAGGTTGTATGAATTGAAATTGCTTTATTAATACAAGGGAAATAATCCGGGTAACCGCAACACTACGAACGTACCGCTGGGTCTTAGCATCGTAATGGATTGTTGGTGCCATAACGAATTATTGTTTAGGTAACTTTGATGTTACGTTATAATTGGACGAAGATGCAAAGTAGGCCAACTATTGTTGATTTCAAGTGAGGTGTTTATAGATTTAACTTCATGTAGAAACGAAAAATGCAATAAAATATATCTGACGGGATTCAAACACGTTCAGACAAATAGTCTTAACGCTTTCTTAATTTTCTGCCACAGAACCAGTGGTCGTCAGGTCGAAAATCTTGAACCCGTATCGCTTATAGCACCGTTCTATTTATCTCAATGATACCTTAGTGAGTGTGGGTTTACACTTAAAATAAAATAGCTTAAGATTTGAGTTGGTTTTGACAAAATATATAAGGTACTAGCTTCTGCCCGCCGCTTCGCATGCGTTGTACCCAAATAAAAAGTAGTCTATGTATTAATCCTGGTCAACATCAATATGTGTGCAAAGGTTCAGCTCAATCCGTATCCGAGTTTTTGCGTGAAGAGGTAACAAACCTCCAAGCAAACTTTCGGCTTTATAATATTAGTGGGATTTCAATAGAATATTATGAGTACATGACTGTTAAAATTATTGTAAATACGTATGAAGGTACAATGCTATGAAAGGCTAAATAATCAATTCGGAGGTACAAGGGTACCTGCATATTATCCAAAAGGATGGAGTTTTTGAAAAGGTTCAATGAAGCGTCAGATTTTGTTGTGTTTCTAAAAAGCTCTGAGTAAGAAGAAAAGGCAAAGAGTAAGAAACACGACTATTATAATTATGTATCAGAAAGTCTTATAAGTTTAGTAAAAACCTCAAATGCTATGTCACTTAAAGATAGGTGTGAAACTTAATTTTCTTTGTCAAAAAACGCTGTCCCGTATTACTCAAGCCTCAAGAAAATTACTCGTCATTTATTATTTCAGGATTGTAATAAGTCTTATTACGGTAAAAGCATTTTCACGAAGGATTGAACAAGTCATAAAAATACTTGGTCGACTTGCCCTTAAAACCTTTTATTTGTATTACAGCCACTTACGTTGGAATTTTTCTGACAGACGATTAATACATATAAGTGGGATCTTGTTTTAGCAGTAAACATTACTCGTTATTTCTACATTTAACATTAAAATTCCAGTAACTGATTTAAACTTGAGAGTTATATTTCCAAAGCTAACATAAATTACATAAAATTGAAGAAAAGAAACACGCAAATCGGAAATTTAGTTTTTGACCGGGGCAAGCTAATAACTGATTTTGATGCAATGAAAATTAAGCTATATTTATCAAAAAATTAATTATCAAAATCGGTTCATAAACGACGAAATTATCCGCGAACACACAAAAAAAATAAAAAAAGATATACGGTTAAAAATAGAAACTGTTTAAAAAAATTATAAGTACGGTCAAATTGAGAAACCCCTCCGTTTTTTTGTCGGTTAAAAAAAGATTAGATGAAATACTAGAATTTAAAGCTTAGTTTCAGGAAAGCTTAGTAATTATGTATCAGAGTAGTGGTTGGAAGGTTGGAATCAAGATATTTCTTTGAAGAAACAAAACCTTGGCCGCTTAATTGACTTTGACTTTGGCTTTATTTTCAAGCTCGTCTATGAGTAACATGACATTTTCGCTAGATATGATTGCAGAAAACCACTCGTTTTCAGTGAAAAGTCATTTAAGTAAACAAGAGATGCAAAAAAGACGTATATGAGCAAGATAAAATCCAAAAGTAAATGTTTGGATGACTATGTAAACTGTTTAGATATCACCTAGTTTATCCTCTACTAATCAATACTGACGCAGAGCAACAAAGTGGTTAATAAGTAAATATTGACGGCGTTAAGACAAATAGCGTTGGGTTCTAATTCAATTTGCTACACAAACGTGTCAGATCAGTTATAATCTTGCGTAGAATAACGTGGTCTTATAGCTTTTTTACCAAGATAATTATGAAATGTTTAGTTCTGCTGGGAGTCAGTGGACACGAGTCGCAAATAACCGAAAAGTAGAGGAGGCCTATTGTCAACAGTGGGTGCGAGCTTGCTAAAATGGTGATGAATTATAGAGATATCATCTTTTTAGGGTTCCGTACCTCAAAAGGAAAAAAACCCTTACAGGATCACTTTATTGTCCGTCTGTCGGTCTGTCAAGATCCTTTATCTCGAGAACGTGTGGAGGTATTGAGTTGATATTAAAAACATATACTCAAATCTACAGCCTCTAAAAGCTGTAAAAAAATCAATATTTGGAGTAACCTAAAAAAGTAATGACTGAGTATGCCGCAAAAACGCATGTTTCGATATCCTTAAAATAATTTAAATTCATAGGGTACTTCCCGTAGAACTATGAAATTTGGCAAGGTATATCGTCTTTTACTGTACGCGTAGACGCGTATACAGAGAAAAACCTAAAAACAATACATTTGCCATGGAATCATAAATACTTCTATAAAGAAATTACGAAATCAATCACCGAGGTTAAGCAACCCTACGCGCGGCCATAAATTGGATGGGTGACCGAACATTTTTGTGCAATTTTTAAACTAAATAAATATTTTAACTAAATCAAATGAGCTAATTCAAAATAGTTATCATGTTCCTACATACCTACGGAATCCTCGGTGGGCGAGTCCACCTCGCACTTGGCGGGGTTATTTCGTCAGTGAACTGTGTATGGGTACCTAGATTGCTCTGTCAAAATTTTCTGAATCCCACGTACATGTTGTTTCGGAAATTAACTAACTTAAAATACTCACTTGACTCTCGTTCTGAGCATTCTTTATATCTGCTTATTATCACGGTCACTATACGAGTAGTATACGGCTTATTTACGGTCTTAAGCAGGCTAACTACATCTAAGTCCACGCGGACAAAGTCGCGGGCACAGCTAATTTAAATTAAAACTGTAGTGAATTTTTAGCAAATATTGTTCTAGATGACGGAAAATGGCAATTTATATTACGAGTACTTTCCAGGTTTTGGCTCTGAAAATTCCTGAAAACAGTAATAAAAGCATAATATAAATAGTTCTTAAAAATTACTAGGTAAGTTAAGTAATAAAATAGTTTTCAGCATTATTTGTTTATTTAAGAATTTACTGACACAAAAACCATTGTACTAACTATGCGTATTTGTATCTTTTAATTATTAAAGTACAGATTTATAAAATTAAAAATCTATATAATTTCTAAGCAAGAAGATTCCTCGAACAGCTGTGCAAAGATCCCAGGTGGAACTTTGCTGCTATTATAAAAAATGGCTTATTAAAATACTAAGGATTTGAGCCGTATTTCTAGTTGCTTAGTATCTTACTATATTTTATGAGCTTTTAAGTAGCTTGCATAGCTTGTTAGTACGAGTAACACACACCCCTCAAAACTAAATTTGCTGGCGTATTTCTTACAACTAAGAACTTTTAATTAATTAGAAAAGTTCCGCGGGAAAATTTAATGAAGCCAAAGTTGGGAATTTATTGCGAGCTGCCAATAAGTATTGTCACAGTCAACGTTTCAACTTACTCGGGTTAAATTGGGGAAGATGCGACTTGCTCATTTTCAGTGGAAAAAAAACGTTAAATTTTAATTTCAGACCTAAAAAAAGTACTGACTGAGTATGCCGCAAAAAAACGCATGTTTCGATATCCATAAATGTTATGAACCATAACGATGACAGAATTATTAACTTTTGTTTATCGGGATACTTATTTTGCTTGACCACTATTTTCAAACGTTTATGTTATAGTAATTTTGAATATTGAATTATATGTATTATAAATAAAATAAATAAACCAACTACACCTCGGAGGTCGTCATTTATTCTAGCATTTTCAGTTACTAACTACTAACAAAATCAGATCCCTCGTAAAGCTTAGTGAACGTAGCATTCACATGTCCAAACAGTCAATTTTGATTCAACCGCATTTAGTGCGCCTTTTTAGTGTGCCACTGTGCAATAGTATTTACGCTCGGTCCGACAAACAGTTCCAGATTACGCACGAACGCAATCAGAGCCGATGTGTTATAGTACAAAAGCAGATAACATTTATGTTACGCGTCATCAAGGTATTAATCAACACGCAGTTATTTGAAAATAACAATATGATAAGCCCAGTTGTTACGGATATAACTTTTTGCGACAAAAACTGCTAACTTTAATAAAGTGCAATGAAGAAATTTGTTTTTTGAAAACAGCGTAGAACAGCGTATTAACAGAATTGTTAGTGATTAAACGAAACAAGGTTAACCCTGATCAATTTCTTTTCAGAAAATAAGGCAGGCACTTGAAAAATTATTACAATTTAAGACATTGTTTCAAAGTGATAAAATACTATTTTTTTTACAATTATAATTGCATATTAATAAAGTTTTATTTCATGGAAGGTAAATCCGTTACAAAAAAGAAATTAATTATGTTTAAAATATTAAAATAAAAAATCAGAAGAGACTATTTCTTAAAATTGTAAATACCTTAGAAACAATAATAAAAAATAGCTGCACAAATTATCAGGTAATAATTTATGTTCCTCATATAAAAGTAAGTATGGAAAGGAAATAATAGCTAAATGATACGTGAAGAGGTTATAAGGTCACGCAAAATAATAGCAATATCGTTTCAATAAATACGCGATTTAGAGCAAATATAAAGCTATACTACCTTACCTTATAAAATTGCTTAGTAAATATAGTCTCTTTATTTTCTAGCCCCTTACAAAGTTATGTTACAATCTACCGGAATTTTCTTCTCACCCCTTTCGGGGAAAGAGTTTTGAGTTGAAGCCCTTTACCCAGACTTATATATATTTTGTATTTTTTTTAACACCAACCACCTTCATCATTCGCACCACTAAGGTCTGTAAGGTTCTGCTTTTTTAATTTTAAGCTTATTTCAGTGGGTATTATAGAATAGAATAGAAAAAGTTTTATTGTTATCACAATCACTTACATTGTACATACAGTATTATTATTTACTATAAATGGTTTTCCTGGTCTTCCATTAATGATGATGACGTGTAACTGTTTGTTTAGTGTGCACTGCCAGATAAGCTGATATTTGGGTAGTTTCGTCCCTTTATAGGGGTTTCAGTCCCATGAAATAATCTTACGTTCGCATTATCCTGTAACAACCCTGTAATAATAACTGAGCAGTGTTTATTGAATGTGCCGTATTCAGAGCAAAATTGCTACATTATTATGTTTTACTCATGTATATTTAGGTAGAACTTTTATAACATTTTCTCTTTCATAAATACGATAAAAACGGCTCTCTATACAATCAAGCTTACAAAAAGAAAGTGAAAATTTTTTGGGCTAACAACGCAATGAGTTTTTATGTAACATAAAACCTTTGTTTCAAAGAATCCCGTAACAAAATACTCCCAAATACCGTAACCTTTTAAGATTCATATTGTCCTTCGTATTCCCAAATGTAGGCCCGCTACGGTAGCAAATCACTTGACAAGGGAAGGGAAGCCCTAAAATAAATCACCGTAAAAAAGTGAGAATTCCCTTTAGATAATACGCAGGCTTACAAGGGGAAATTAATTAGGTTTACTGTTAATAATTATTTCGCAGAAGGGTAGGAGCAGCGGAAACATAGAACAGCTAGTTATCTTTTAAAAACTCTTGATGTTTTTTATTTTTGTTTTGTTAGTTGGAAAAACCAACAGAGATATGAAATTAAATCTCGTTGCACCATTTCTCGTAGCACTTCTGCTACGAAGCTCTACGCACACTGCATGAATGTCTATAGTAGCGTGATTGTAAGCTGCTCGTAGACGTTCTTTCAAGCAAGTGGACGCCATCATTCGTCTACGTGCTCTTACACTATCATCGTCATCACTTACTACCATAAAAATACGTGTTTGGAAAAAAAGCAATGAACATTGACACTGTAAAAGGTTTTTAATAATCTAAATAAACAAAAGATCTCAAATCAAAATATTATATTTTTCACTGTAGACGAGGTATATTTCTTATTTGTTCCAATTAAATTCATCCTCTACAAAGCAAAGGCCACCTATACTTACCTCTATCAAGTCCACTTTAGGAATTAAGCTGGCCAGTTTGCGCTACGTCATTAGTAGATATTTCTGTCATGGCGGTTATTATATTTCCCTGTGATAAGAGGTCTAGTGAATAATTCTCCTCCGCTCTCCAGGGGCCAGTCCTTGTTAATTAATCGTCTAACTAGCCGGCTCTTGCTCTGGTTAGGCATCGCTTGTCATGAAAACTTATAATAGAATGAACCAGTAATGGGGAAATTATTTTGCATCGTACTTTGTTGGGTTTCGTTTTGCTCCTTGCCGGGATTTTCGTCTCTACGTAATTTCGCATTATTGTGTATTCTTTTGTTGGAGGTTTTTTTACAAAAATTGATGTATTTTTGATGTTTGTTAGACCGAGCCATCAAGCACAATATATCCAAAGGTCATAATAATTCCCAAACACATTAGTGCTTCGCACTAATCAGCAATGAAAACTGTCCCTCGCCTTTTACAGTACAGCGCCAACAGCCGACTTGTGTACCTACTTTTCCGTGGTTCCCATTGTGCCTCCGAAAATCGACTGTCCGAAAATCACAATCAATAACAAGTGTCTCTCCTTTTTACCATTTTGGCCCGGAAACCTAAAAATATTTTTAATGCAAAATTAAAAATGTTTACAACTGGCAGGCGTCCCACGGTGGTTCAATTTCGTTTATAAATATTTGAACATTTAATTGTTTTTTATTTGATTTACGTAGGTAAATATTGATCAAACGAAATTCGGTGTTATGTTTGGCTCCTAGTTTGAAATTAAAACATTAATTGGCCTATTTGGTGATTTTTTTACATATTTTAATGAAAAACCGTAAGATGCTACTTAAACTTAAAATGCTAATTAAGTTTGATACATAATTATTTACATAAAGAAAGTACTTTAAGTTTTTGTTCCCTGCGAATATTTCCCCAGTGTTCTTGATCATTTCATAAACTTTTATGTTCTGCAGAACGCAAGCCACATGTGGCATGAAACAGAGTGGAGTGCGTGAAAACATACATACATTTACATTTTTTCATGGCATTGCTGCTTTTTCTCTTTCAAACATAAAAGACAAAACTGAGTGCACGAAAAACTTAGTAGAATGTTTAGTTTAGGACTAAATGATGTTATGTATAGTGTCTAGCATCATGTATTAGTATATATAAAGTGGTAGTGACAAAAAATCAAATTAAATGACGTTAAATTCAATTTGTAGGGCGTACTTTTTTTCAGAAAATAATTAATGAATAATTAAATAAAATATACACACTATGAGTATACTGTTACATGATACAGTACAGATCAAGAGAAAAATATATTAATCAACTCAAACAACTTGAAACTGATGCGCGTCTTGTGCATCTCGCAACAAGGTGATCTACGATCAAGGAAACCTTGACCATTACTCAGTAACTCTGTTTAAGTCTGCCATTACTAGTAAAGGAAAGCCTATTTTTGTAATTTCCATCTTGTCCGCTACAAGATGGAGATTACAAAAAATATGTTCCAAGATTTTAGTGGTACATTATGGGAACCTTTTTGGCCTTATACCCAGCAGTAGCAAAACAAACAAAAGCATGTATTCATGTGGCAAAATAATAATATTCATAGGTTTGTGTATGTCAAAAAATTTGTCTATGTTTTACTCCATTTTGTTCATGTTCTTATTATTTATTATATCTCCTTCTGTGATGTCAACAACTGATCGGAATTACGAATGTAGTAAACTGCGATTGCGTTGAACCCATATTGAGCAGAACCACGAATAGGTTGAATCCCGATTGCGTTAAAATAGCGGCTGTGTGGAATCACGAATGTAGTAAACTGCAGTTGTGTTGAATCGAGCATAATCCCAACATACTGGTCTGTCGAAAGACCAGCGTTGGTCGTTAACACAACCAACTTATGCTGGTATAGAAACTTTTTTGTGACTCAAGCATGTCTCCATTTTTAGGGTTCCGGACCAAAATGGTAAAAAGGAACCCTTATAGAATCACTCTGTCTGTCTGTCTGTCTGTCTGTCTGTCACAACTGGATATCTCGAGAACTACTAATGCTATCGACTTGAAATTTGAAATGGTAAAAGACAACATTTTTTTACTAATATAGCATATATAAAAATATTAAAAAGTATTCTAATTTTGATTGCAGGGGGAAGGAAAGGGGATCTCAAAATTTTAAAGTGAAGTTACTAGGCCGTGTGGGGTATCATATGAAAGGTATTCATTTGCACATTAATAAAAAGTTTTTATTTATTCTTTAAGCCGTATCGTTTTTGAGTAATTTACAAAAATGTTGAAAAAACGACCGTTCCCCCCCCCCTTATCTCCGAAGTTTGCAGAGACAAACCCGTGATATTTTTATTGCTAATAGAAATGTATGTAAACTTTATAGGAAAATTATAGCGAACTCTCTAATTTGCATAGTTTTTGAGACAAGGGGGTTGGAAGGGGGGTTTTCAAAAAAATTGTGAAGTTACTAGGTGATGTGGGGTATCATATGAAAGGTATTTACTTGCACATTTATAAACAGTTTTTGTTTATTCTTTAAGCCGTATAGTTTTAGAGTAATTTACAAAAATGTTGAAAAAACGACCGTTCTCCCCCCTTATCTCCGAAGTTTGCAGATATATACCCGTGATATTTTTATTGCTAATAGAAGTGTATGTAAACTTTATAGGAAAATTATAGCGAACTCCATAATTTGCATAGTTTTTTAGACAAGGGGGTTGGAAGGGGGGTTTTCAAAAAAATTGTGAAGTTACTAGGTGATGTGGGGTATCATATGCAAGGTATTCACTTGCACAATAATAAACAGTTTTTATTTTTCCTTTAGGCCGTATTGTTTTTGAGATATTTACAAAAATGTTAAAAAAATTACCGTTCCCCCCCCCTTATCTCCGAAGTTTGCAGAGATAAACCCGTGATACTTTTATACCTAATAGAAGTGTATGTAAACTTTATAGGAAAATTATAGCAAACTCCCTAATTTGCATAGTTTTTTAGACAAGGGGGTTGGAAGGGGGGTTTTCAAAAAAATTGTGAAGTTACTAGGTGATGTGGGGTATCATATGAAAGGTATTCACTTGCACAATAATAAACAGTTTTTATTTTTCCTTTAGGCCGTATTGTTTTTGAGATATTTACAAAAATGTTAAAAAAATTACCGTTCCCCCCCCCTTATCTCCGAAGTTTGCAGAGATAAACCCGTGATACTTTTATACCTAATAGAAGTGTATGTAAACTTTATAGGAAATTTATTACAAACTCTCTACTTAGCATACTTTTTTAGAAATCATCGAAAGTGTAAAAATCTACATAAGTTCCGCTATCAGACAAGAGATGGCGCTGTTAAGGTTCTCCAACAAATATAAAACCGCCTTTGTCATATATTATATTGTATGATGGCACGGAACCCTCGGTGTGCGAGTCCGACTCGCTCTTGCCCGGTTTTATTTTATAAAAGATTTATAGGTATGTTTTATATACTTTCAAACTCAAAAACCCAATAAGTGTTTATTCAAAAGAGCAAAACGCTACTTAGAATAGTCTGTTTACAAAATAATAATAAAACACATTTATGAAAATAAAATTAAATGACGTTAAATTTGTCCATTATTTATTCATTATTTATATATTTATATTGCCCAAAGCAAATAACTGAATTCATTTGCTTTGGAAAACTTTTTTTCCAAGTGAGGGAAAGAAGCGAACAAGAAACCTCACTCTACTACCTACTATTCCTACTGGTTTTGCGGTGTGCAAATCTGTGTACCTACATCTCATCATTTTGTAAAGCCAAAGATAATTTTCAAGTTCCACATATTTCCTTACGTAAAACGTTAACAACTGATTTAAACAAACCATCAACATTCCTGTTTATGGAGGTCCATTCTTTTCATAACGTTCATTTCTTATCCAAGAACATCGCTAGCGTTAATAAAAAGGAAAAAACAGAGGTGAACCTCAGCCGACCGGGTAAATTGAGCGCTTTTTCACCTTCTCTTTTACGTAAGAAACAGTTTCTGCAAATATGTCGAACCTGTTTTTTAAAGCAAAGCGAAAGCGAGTTACTGGCGTTCATAGTCATTTAGAGTGAAGACGGGATGAATGGACTAGAATTTGATCAGCTCAGTAAGTTCAAGTTCAAAAGTACACACGTATTT
Organism: Pasiphila rectangulata; assembly: GCA_963082625.1. Taxonomy (NCBI): domain Eukaryota; kingdom Metazoa; phylum Arthropoda; class Insecta; order Lepidoptera; family Geometridae; genus Pasiphila; species Pasiphila rectangulata. Next base: position 13,938,970 of record OY720237.1, read on the forward strand.
GATAAGGTCGATGTTGCCCTTCTTGGAAGATACCTGCGCTCAGATGTTGTTTGATGATAAGGTCGATGATTTTATTATTAGGTGATTTTTTTGCTGTCTTATGGTTATGCCTCTCACATAAAAAATATTTATACAGCGTCAGCAACTGGTATTAATGCTGTAAGGGACACTGCCTATCCCAGGCACTGCAACGTTAGATGAATTAGGCATGCCCAGCATCTATACCATCCTCCTAACTTGGTCGGATGTTAATCAGAGGAAAAAACAAGCAAAGCGACATGACGTTTTTCCTCACCGTTAAGATAAAAATCTATGAATCAAACGGTATCGAACCCACGACCATTGGATTGAAAGTCAGCGGTACATACCACCTGGCCAACACGGTTCTTAATGTTCCCATTATGTAACTATAATTACATTAGTTCCGTGTGCAAGTAAAACAAACGAGGTAAAAGCAATCTGTTTTCTAAGTAAACGAGGTCTAAGAGAATTCGCAACATCTTATAGCAAACACGGATTACTCCGTTATATTGTTTCAGGCCGTACTCCACGGCCGACAGTAGAATGTTACCCCTTCCCTCATACCCGTGAATAAAATGGCCTGTTAAGGGATACCTCCGGAAGATGGGCATTAGCGTATCTAGAATAAAACCCCTCCTCTCATACGCGTGGATGAAGTAAGAACTTGGTAAGGGATACCTCCGGAAGATAAGCAGCAACGTCTTTCCATGTATCAACATCCCGTACTGCGCTCGCCAACCCGCCTGGCAAGCGTGGTGAGTATAGCGACTACCCCTCATGGAGAACCATGAGGGAGGCCTGTAATCATATCACACTAGCCGCTCGAACACCGTGCTGCTCGTTCCCACCTTGGTCCCCGAACCAGGCCCCTCCGTTCGCTCGCTAGCGCCCCGCCTACTGCTATTTTCGTATCGTTGCAGTGTTATTCTTTCTAGCTAGCTAGATTGAATAACATTTGCGCAAGCGAATACCAGTAGTTAACACTTTTAATTGCGCTACTGTGTTTGTTTTACGAATTATTTGGTCTTTTTAGAGCGAAAAGTCTGGCACAACGGCTTGGTTTACAAGCTTCCTGCTTAGAGTGCCAGACAGACTCGTACTCATCTTACGGGACTACTTGTCGAACCGCAGCTTTCGCTACCGCGTGAAAGGCACGCTCTCAGACCCCAAACCCGTCCGAGCTGGAGTCCCTCGAGGCTCAGTCCTTGCTCTCCTTCTTTTCACGCTGTACACCAGCGACGTCCCCCGACACCCGCAAGTCGAACTTGCCCCCTTCGCCAATGACACGGCTTTGTACGCTTCCGATAAGAACAAGAGTCGCATACGCATAAGGCTGCAGGCTGAACTAGCCACCTTAGGTGTCTCATTCAGAAAGTGGCGCATAGAGGTGAACCCGACGCAAAGTGCAGTAGTGTACTTTACTCGGAGTCCTCTCTTGCCCCAGCCTCTACTCCTCTTTGTTAAACCCATCCCATGGGTTAGGTCAGCTTGCTATCTAGGAGTAATCCTAGATAGACGTCTCACCTTCTATTCCCATATAAGGATTGTCACTAATCGTGCCAATTCATGCTTAGACGGTAAATCAGCCTTCTCAACTCGAGGAGTAACATGTCCTTTAGAAATAAAGTGACTCTTTACAAAACAGTTGTACGGCCAATAATGACATATTCCTCTGTCGTCTTTGGCCAGACGCGTCTTGTTAGATGCCTTTAGGTAGTCCAAAATAACTTCTTCCACAGAGCCCGTGGTACGTTCGCAATAAAGACCTCCAGCGAGATCTCAAACTCGAGCCCATCGAACACTTTATTAAAACTGATTCAAAGCGTTTCATCTCGAAATTACCCTCCGACTACCCGACAGAGCTATAATTGGCCACGAGTTCTTTCCTTCATCAACCGAGACACGTTCTCGGCTTGCCCGTTGACGAGTTCACCGCTGCTAACCTGGAGGTGACGTCAACCCGTCCCACACTAGCTGCTATGCACATTCAACAACAGGTCCCGCCGGCGGGGCCGAAGGATATAATCTTCCGTCTTAAGGTGCAGTTTTACACCTGGACGTTAACCATCACTACATCTAAAAATTTGGCAACATTCCAAGCCGTGGTTCGAACCCAAGTGGTGCCCTTGAGCTTGTAGTCCCAACCTAACTTTTGCGGCTGGGCGCTCTCTGCGCTCGCCATAGTCCTGTTACGTTGTCATGGCCATCTGCGGTCAACAACATTAAAAGTCAATTAGAAAAAAAAGAGGTAGATTATGTTTTTTGCTGAACAGCAGTGGATTTTTTATGGCTGAAATTATGATGAATGTTTTAGGGCGTCGTGTTTGTTTTATAGGACATTTATTAAGGTTGAGCTAGCAAGCATGAGCAAACCTAGGTAAATAAACGGTCAGTCGTACTTAAAACATTTTTAATCCTATTTAGATTTCCAAATAACATTTTAAGAATCAAATGAACATCCAATTAAGCAAAGATAAGGTGAAATCAAAATGTCATAAAACGTGTATTTATATGAAATATGTATATAAACCCGAAAGGGTCTGACACTGACCCCTCTTTCCCACGATGAGCAACTTTCGTTTTACGACTTCATTAAAAATAGCACGATACGTTTAACTTTAACAGCTTATTATCCGGTAGTGAAAAACTATACGTCAGCTGACTCTTGAGGCATGGAACTCCGTTAAAGAGTTTTCATAAAAAAAAATCAATAAAATATTGTAAATTTACAAAAGGTACATATTTAGCGCACACGTAAAAAACTGTAATAATAACGAGATCTAGATCTCCGAAACTTATTCTTTTTACAAATACCCCTTTTCAGATGTGTATATAGGGACAATTAGTTTGTATATTGTATAATTAAGCCGAAAAAACACGTCTGACGACTCTTCAAAAATATTTTTTTGTCAAAGAATAGACTTTTTTATTAGCAAATAGGCTTTTGACCTAACTAAATTAAGCTTAATATATTTCAATCTTAATTATGTTAAGAACAAAATATAATTACCTCTATATTAGCATTGTGTAAAGTTTCTCAATGATTTTATTCCTAGTACCTAATACATTTTAGAAACGAAAAAGTCCTCTCAGCGATTGTGAAGCAAGTCACGTGCAACTTTATCTGATTAACCATCTCCGAAAAGTAACAGCATTGGTGGCTCGAATTAGTAACAACATTTTGGTGACTCTAGTTTTTTTCTATCCTTATCCTTAGGAATAAAGATTTAAACCGTTAGATACGCCGATTACCCTAATGAGACCGCACCGTTTTGTTTCCACTTAAAATGAGTGAGCTCACTCATTTGGAATCAAAGTATCTGTAAACAAAGCTTTAGCCGGACGTGGTGTGTGTTGTATTTTTCTCGAAAGCTCGTGCGACATGGTTGCACAATTATTGATGACAATAATAACAAATTTCTTAATTGGCAAAACCAGTGTTCGTGCGTCAGCATTATTGTTAACACACATAATAAAGACAATCCTACAGTATTTAGTGTCAGGGCGTATCTAACGATTTAAACCTTTGCTTAGAACGGCATGTTACACAAATTCGTAAAAGATACACTACATCATTCAATACTTGGTAATTGTACTGTGTTAACTTTCGCGATCAATAGACATACTTTTAAACTGTTTTATCACTAGAGACAAATATCAGCAGAAAGCAAACCTTTGTCCCCCGGCGGGGATCGAACCGCAACCTACGCCTTAGCCGGTTATAAGACCAACAGAGCAGCGGAGATCAGATTTAACAATAACGTATTTTAGCTTATTTAATTTACTACTAATAAATAAAATCAAAAATAAATTATTTTATAAAAAGCTCTGCTTATTGCAAAGCTGAAATACTGAAGTCTTAAAGTTCGCAATTTTAAAGAGTAATGGTAGATAGCAGGTGCCTGCAATCACTATTGGAAAATAAAAATAAAGATGGATTCAAATACCTTGATTTTTAGCACCCACTTGATAAAATTCCACTTTGATATAAAATGTATAACGCGCTCACGATTGTAATAGTTTCTATAGAGCAATAATTCCTGTGCCCAAACTTTGTTCGTAATTATACTGACTTTGAAAATGACATCATCTAAACTTATATTTATTTAGATGTATGAATTGATATGCTTAAAGTTTATTTCTTTAGTTAGAACACGCTTATCTCAGGAACCTACTGGTTCGAATTGAGAAATTATTTAAGTGTTGGATAACCCATTCTCTCAAAAAAGTTATTAATTAAAAGGCGGGTAAAAATTCTAGCAGCAGCCTCTATATATTGTTATGTTAAACGGGTATTCTACTCACGTTAATTATTCGTTGAAAATAGGTATCCAACGTGTTCAGTTCCTCCCAGGGGAACACGTTGGATACCTATTTTCAACGAATAAGTAACGTCAGTAGAGTACCCGTTTAACATAACAATGAATAGTGTAACTCACGAATCATTTGAAAGCCTCTATATATAAAATAAAATTTCCCGTGGGATTACGGCAATAGAATGTTATCTCTCCTCTCTTGCCCGTGGATGCAGTAAGAATCTTTAAGAAACCACTTGCCAACCCACCTGCTAATCGTGTTGAGTATAGCAAGAACCCCTCATGATCAGTATTTGGAGATCCATAAAGGAGCCTATGATCCAACAGTGGACGTCCTACGCCTGAGATGACGATGATGATGATAATATAATGTACCTTCGTGTCATTCACAATCTGTACTACACATTTCTTAACGTGATGATCATGCTCATTATTATTGAACACCTCGAAAAAAAAGGTTATGAAAATATCGAGCTTTAGAGCCAATCGATGTTATACTAACGTTGAAGGATGAAATTTGGAAGAAGATGATCGAAAGTTTTCAAAAAAGAAGGATTTATGACAGAGCAAGGTCGAAGGTCCGATGAGTTATGCCAGGCACAGCCCACAAACGATCGCCCATGCTTCAGTGCATACGAGATGTGCTCAAATCGACGGAATACAAATTTCCTTTGAAACCCAAATGAATCATCCCAATTTGAAGGCAGAGTACGACTTGCGATCGATCATGTAATCAGATTGTAGTTGATAGGATCACTTTTTTACGTTAGAAATCGTTCACGATTCGATTGGTTTTCTAGATCAAGCAAGATACGAGCATCATCTATACTCATATTATAAAGATCCTTTCTGACTGATTGAGTCATCAACGCACAGCCGGAACTACTGAAGACATAAACTTTAAATTTGTAGGAACGGTTTGTTTTATAACCTAGACAAGCAATAATAAAGGATTTTCTAAACTAAATTAAATTGAGGATGAAAAATTTTATGTAAAATCGTTGTTTTAATTAAAGTTCTTTGAAAGCTTAGGTTAATATTGGAAATCAAAAATAAATTAAAACGTTTTGTAATAAATTAACGTTTCGTTTGTTTTAAAGTATGAAATTTTGTATTGGGAATGTTTATATTATGTTTGATTTACTTTAAATTTTGCTAAAATATGTGCCAACAAAAAAAATAAAACAAGTGGATATACAGGGTGAATTTTTGAGACGGGACAGTAAGGGCAGGTACCTTAACCGTTATAGTTACAAGAAAATGTTATTAAAAGACTATCCATATTTTTTTAAGAGATTCTGAACTGCATTTACAGGTTTTGGAAAAAAATGTACAGTCGGCAAGAAAATGGTAATTTTACACGAAAACTTTTTTTGATGCCAATCGATTCTCTTTCTTATTAGGATCAAAAATCACTACTGAACCGACTGAGGTTTGAGTACTAGAAATGTCAGAAATTGCGAAAAACTTATCCAATTCTAACATTTGTATGGAAATACAGGGGGTATAAGATAATTACAGTTTTTGTCAAGCTGGCCTCGTGGCTTACTGTTTCTAGAAGCAAAAGCGCCTACCTAAGTAGAAAATCACCATAGGTGCATCGATATTCCTCTGTATTAGAACTAAAAGAAATAATAACAAAATAAATCATTTTAATGTGTATATTAGACACGACGTACGATACGAAATAAATGGCTCAAAATGACCGCCGTTTTCACGACTACATCGGTTTTTACTTCACTCAAAAGGTTTTTAATTACCTTTCTTGATAGTATTTGTCGCAATGGGTACTAATTCGTGTACCACACCAATGCAGATTCCGTGCTCCTATTATTTACAAAATACGCTTCAATTAAGTACAAACGTTTGCGATTTAAAGGCATTTTTAACAAGAAGTCTAATCTAGAATTTTCTCAGCACAAACATAAGAATGATCTGAAATAACCCAAGAATTCAAATCAAATTCGAAGTTTGAAATTTAAAACTTTTTTTTTAAAGTAAGTACCTACTTTCTTCAGCCAGTCTTCTTAATAGCGGATTATAGCGGATCTACCCATAACTAAAAGTTTGGCTAATTTAGAAGTTTGACTCTTTTACCGAAATGTATGGAAAAAGTTTTTCGCAATTTCTGACATTTCTAGTACTCAAACCTCAGTCGGTCTGTCGGTCCTGTAGAGACTTTTGATCCTAATAAGAAAGAGGATCGATTGGCATAAAAAATAGTTTTTGTTTAATCTCACATCTTTACTAGATAGATACGATCGGGAAATAAAAAGTTGCGTTCTTCAATACTGTGAACGAGTGCAATTTTTTATTTTCCGATCGTCAACAGTGTTGACGACAGGGTGTTCATTCATTCATTTCATTTCAGCCGTAAAACGTCCACTACTGAACACATGCTTCCCTCATAGATCTCCATTAGGGGTAGTTGCCATACTCACTACGCTTGGCAGGCGGGTTGGCGAGCGCAGTACGGTATGTTGATACACAGTAAGATGCTGCTGCCCATCTTCCTGAGGTATCCCTTAGCAGGCTCTTACTGCATCCATGAGCATGAGAGGAGGGGTAACATTCTACAGCCGGCACCTCACGGCAAACAGGGTGTTAACGAGCGGGAATGACTAATGAACTCAAAAGCTAGTGTAAATATTAGGAAATTAAATTAATAAAACACATGTTTCAGCAGTGTTCTAAAGTCTATTTCCGTTGATGAAAATATGGTGATGAAAGTTGGTATGAAAAAATCGTTGTTTTTCTTGAAAGTTAATATTAGTATAAAAAATAATAAGTTAATATTAAAGATAAAAGTAATAAAACACGTGTTTTAGCGTTTCTTAAAACAATCCCCTACTTAAATATATAGTGGATGAAGGATCATACAGGAATAATTTTTTCACTTGATTTACTCAATGTCTTGTATAAAGATATGTTAAAAATTTTATTGAATAGTTGTATTAGAAATTATCAAAATTAAAATAATTTTCTGAAACTACAACAGCTAAGGTTTAAAGTTACTATAGGGCGTGGTGTCGCTTTTTGTGGATTTAAATTCCTTCGATAGCGGGTCACAAAAGGGAATAAATGGGAACACAGTTATTGGGAACGCACGCACTGACCTTGTATGTGTTCTGGCTCAGCAGTCTGGTCTCTTCCTGTGGTCTCCTGGTGACGTTGCTGGCGACAGCTAACAAACTTCACTTTCCCACGAACACCATTAAATTGCGTAAAAAAGTATATTCTGCGGTTTTAGCAAATGCGGTAATTAAAGTCTTAGAAGAAAAAAAAAAACACTTTCATCTAGACGCGGTTAGCGATGCGAAATTAACTTGCGGATGGCTTGTTCTCTCGACAGCGGTCCAAGATTGACTCTTCTGTTGCTAAGTTCGCAACAGAGGGCGTGCGTGCATAAGGAAGGATTAGGCATTGACAGGTAAGCGCAACCTCACTATAATAACTAATAGATGGCGTTACCATTTCCGCCCGGCCTTGATGGGTCACCATTTAAAAGCAACCATAATTTGAGACTAGATTACCTAATATCTCAAGCGTAAGGGGAGACTAGGATGAAACCTAATATCTCATAAAGAAACTCATAAGCGAGCAAACTAAATTACAGTCTCATGACTCTAGGACTCTATAATAGAGTAAAGCTAGTAGAGTACACAAGTGCGGGAAAATTATGTTTAAAATAAGAAGCGGTGTTACATACTATATTGATAGATTAGATGCTTACAAACTAAATAATATGTTTATAATTAACAATTTACTGAAGCGGTATTGGACATAAGCGAACGGTCGGACGAAGTATACTTGTTCCACTCGCGAACTTGACTGTACAAGTACGAACTACTCCATCCTTTGAAGGATGTACTTTCTCTACAATCGCTAGAGGCCAGGCTAAACTCGGAACATTATCTTCTATCACGACTACTACCACTCCAGGAGTGATAGGTGTGGAAGGCGTATTCCACTTCTGTCTAACCTGTAATCCATGCAGATATGCAGATATCCATCCTCCATCGCTGCCAAAAAGACTGAACTAACTTGTCCAGTAGCGAGTGCCTTTGTAGGAGAGGCTGAGATTTTCAGGCCCTACCTCAGGCGCGGGTATAGAGCATAAAGGCGCAGTATGCAAGAAATGACTTGGCGTAATAGCTGAAGGCTCTGCGGGGTCGGAACTCAGTACTGTCAGCGGTCGCGAGTTAAGTAAACACTCCACTTGAGTGAGAACAGTACAAAGTTCTTCATACGAAAGCAGCTGTTGACCGATTACACGGTACAGATGCGTTTTGACTACTTTAACCATACTTTCCCAAGCTCCGCCCTTGTGGGGAGACCTTGGGCTGATGAACGACCAACTAAAACGACTCTCAGCTACCTCCTGTTCTAGCTTAGGATGATAATCATCGTTCAAGAATTTATATAAATCGCGTACATACGCGGCGGCACCTTTAAAATTAGTCGCGTTATCGGAGTACATTATTTGTACGGGACCGCGACGCGCGAGAAAACGTTTAAGCGCGGCTAAGAAGCTGGGGGTGCTGAGATCAGTGGCGACTTCAATGTGCACAGCTCTTGTCGTTAGGCATGTAAACACGCATAGGTAGGCCTTTTCGCTGCGCACCCCACGACGGCGAATCGGAGTGTACGCGATAGGACCGGCGTAATCGCATCCCGTATGCGTGAAAGCTTTGATTGTTTGACGTGTGCGACATTCAGGCAAGTCGGCCATGAGCGGATATGTTGGACGAGGGTTGAGTCGAAAACAAGTATTGCACATGTGGACTCGTTGTCTCACAATGTGGCGCGCGGACAGGATCCAGAACCGTTGTCGAAGAAGCGACATTAGTAGTTCAGGTCCAGCGTGTAGGTATTTTAAATGATAATAATCTATCAGCAAGTTGACAATATGGTCACTGCGCGGTAAGACGACCGGGTGAATCTGAGCGTAGTCCAAACCGGAATTAACAAGACGACCGCCTACACGAATCAGTCCGTTTTCGTCTATGAAAGGCCTTAACCTATTGAAGGTACGAGAACCTACTTTATTTTTGCGGAGGTTATCAATTTCTTCTGCAAAATATTTCATCTGCAGGGCGAGTAGTATTTTATTTTCGGCGAGCTGAAGCTGATCAGCTGTTACTGCAATAGTAACACGGCGGGGTATTAATTTAGCGAACGTAAAAACGTATACAAGAATGCGCAGTAGTTTAGACCACGACGATAAGCGCAATGCAAGATCGTAGACTGCACATTCCTTCACAGGCGTACATACGACATGAGACAATAACCTTTGCTCTGGAATGTCATCGATAGGCTGGCCATCGAGGTCTCGAAGAGGCCACTGGGAAGGGTCCAGTATGGCCCAAGAAGGCCCATGCAACCACAGAGGGTGCGAAACCAACTTTTGTGGCGTGATACCACGCGACAAACAGTCAGCTGGGTTCTCGGTACCTGAGACATGGTAGAAGTGGTCGGCCGGTATATACCGGATAATATTATCCGTTGCCTGAACCACGCGGTTAGCAACAAAGGCTTGCCACCTGTGAGGCGAACTTTTTACCCAGTAAAGGGCGACTTTAGAGTCGGTGAAAGCGTATGTTTTGATTGGGAAGCGATTAGCGTAATTATTCAATACAGAGCGTAGTAATTTTGTAAGTAAAACTATACCACAAAGTTCCAAACGAGCGATTGTGAGCGGTTTAGTCGGTGCGACCTTTGACTTGGCGCAGACTAAGCGAATAGTATTTACACCGTCTGAACTGACGTGTAGGTACACTACGCCACCATAAGCATGTTCGCTAGCATCAGAGAAACCCACTAGGGTGACAACGCAGTTCGCGGACACACCAAGATGACGCGGTATGCGCAACTCATTGAGAGCCGGTAGTTCAACACAGAACTGTCTCCACAAATTAATAATGTGGGGCGGGGGCGTATCGTCCCAATCTAAGTTTAAATTCCATAGCTGTTTTATTAACAACTTGGCGAAGAGAATTGTGGGAGCTACAAAGCCCATAACATCCCACAGGCGTGCAATAGTAGATAAGATGGAGCGTTTAGTACACTTCTCATCTGCGGGGGGCGTTATTTTATAAAAGAAGACGTCAGAATCCGTCGACCAATGCAAACCTAATATTTTATGTTGCACAGATTTATCAAACTCAACCTCAGTTGGAAGCCTGTGCGAAGCTGGAATGCTATCTAAGACAGCGCGAGAACTACTATTCCATTTAACTAATTCCCACTGTGCGCCTTGAAACAATTCAATCAGCTGTTTCGACATGGCGACCGCCTCCTCTTCGTCCTGCACTGAAAATACTACGTCATCCATATATAACGATGAGGTAGCTACTTCCGCAGCGAGCGGGTACTTTGCGCCGTCGTCCTCGATCAGCTGTCTGACCGTGCGCATTGCATGGTACACAGACGAAGCCAAACCGAAACAAACACGCTTGAACTGATAAAGCATCAGTGGATCTTGCGGTTTAAACCTATACAATATGCATTGATAGCGACGGTCGCATTCACGGACTACGATCTGCAAAAATTGCTGGCGGCAGTCGGCCGTCATAGCAACGGCAAAAAGACGAAAGTTCAAAATTATTTGAAAAAGATCACCCTGTAAGTTAGGTCCGTGATGCAATATATTATTAAGCGAAATTCCAGAACTAGTTTTACAGCTAGCGTCTAAAACTATGCGAAGACGCGTCGACGCCTTGTCCTCACGGATGACTCCGTGGTGCGGGATTACATAGATGGGTGATGAGTCATCAGACATATCTGGAGGCGCGGGTGAAATATAATCTTTCTCCAAATATTCTTTAATCACGCCATCGTAAGCATTTCTTAAGCTAGACGAAGCTTCTAACTTTTTCTCAAGACACAAGAAACGCCTGCGTGCGGTTTCGTAGGATCTACCTAACGAGTATACATCCTCACTAAACGGAAGGCCGACAATATACCTACCACTTGTGGGATCGCGGGTTGTAGTATGCTTATAAAAGCTTTCACACTCCACGTCAGCGGGACGCAGAGAGAGCGGTGCGGAGGGAGGCTCTTCGAGCTCCCAGAATCTATTAATAAGATTATCTATACCATGCTCCTGCACTAGACAGCATGTTAAAGCCTGGCGGGAAAATATTGTAGGTACGGAACCCATTATTAGGTATCCCAATACCGTACGTAAGGCCTGCGGGGCCTGCGCAACATCAGGTGCATGAGTCGCGTCAGGCAATAAAAGGTGGACGAACAATGGCGCGCCTATCAACATATCTATCTTGTTCGGCGTTCCAAACGATTCGTCTGCGAGCGGTAATGAGTGCAAGTGTGATAGGACAGACGTATCTATCACAGCACTAGGTAGTGAATCAGTAATTTGATCCACCACCAACGGCGAAATATTAAATTTAATATTTTTATCAAAGCGCGAATGAAATTCTAAGCTTATAGAACTTGAGTTTATCATTTTTTCAGCCCCACCGAACCCCTTGACAATAGTACGTCCGATGTTATGAACCTGAATGTTTAGTAACTTACATGCCTCTCTTGTTATAAAATGGCTTTGCGAACCTGAGTCAATCAAGGCGCGCAATAAATGCATATTGCCTGTACTATCGTATACTGCGACTTGAGCGGTCGCGAGTAAAACGGTACATTGCTCGCTTTGAATCGGCTTAGATTGCGGGGACTGCACTGATGCAGCAATGGACGTCGCACATAAAGCAACGTCCGCTCGCTCGGAGCGTGCTAGGTCGGGGTCGCCCGCTGTGCGCGCGGCGACTGCGGTGGAACGCGGCGCCGGCGGTGCGGTTACAGCTTGCGGTGCGGGTTCGATTCCCGACATAAAGTGCAATAAACTATGATGGCGAGATTTACAAGAGCGGCAGCTCGTATCTGATTTACAATACGAAACTCGATGTTTTGTGCTAAGACAATTTACACAAGCGTTTCCCTCTTTAACGGCTTTAAATCGTTCTTCGGGGGTTAATTTATGAAAATCAGGACATTTAAATAAATGCTGATGCGTTATGTTTGTACATAAACATTTAGAAGCGGAATCGACGGTGTTTACATAAGCGTGATATTTCGGTGGCGTTAATTTAGCATTATTGGTGTCTTTCGAGCGGGCGTGGTCAACTTTATTATTTGGATTAACTTTTTTAGCGGTGGCGGCGGCGCCGGCGGTAGGAACGGCGGTTGCAGCCGACGTCGTGCGTTCAAAAACCTTAGCTCGGTTTTTTACAAATACCTCAAGGTCATCAAATGTAGGTATTGACAACCCGACACTCAACTCGAAAGCGCGGACAGTACTTGAATCTAATTTCTAGCGATGTAAACTAGAATCAAATCACTTAATTTGTCTATCTTTAACCTATTCAGAGCGCGGACTGAGCTAATAAACTGCTCGATAAACAAATCAAAGTTAGCAGCTGACGCTGTACCTAACGGTTTAAAGTCGAACATCTGATTCAAGTAAGCAGATGCAACCATACGTTTATCTTCGTATTTATCAATAAGCGTTTGCAATATTAGTTCATAATTCTCTGCACATGGCGTAATACCTGCATATTGCATCTCAGCCTTACCTGACAATTTACCTACTAAATAATATAGCTTTTCGGCATCGGTGAGCATTGGATTATCATGGATGGTAGACTTAAAACAGGCATAAAACAGTGGCCACTTCCTAATGTCTCCTGAGAACCCTAGCAACTCGATGGGAGGTAATCTAGGGTTAGCTTTGCTAAGAGAACCTGACGCAACGTCATCACTTGGTGATGATGATGATGGCGAATATTGCGATTGCAAGCGTTTAATACGGCTATACAATTGCTCAAACGCAAACAAACTTTTGTAGTCTGGTTTAGCAGCTGGAGTTACAACTAAAAGACGCGAGTTGTAATCATCCAACACTTTTATATAATCACTGCGTAACATATCTATATTAGCACTTTGCTCAAGAAACTCACTTCTCGATGTAGAAGTAACTTTCAATGAAGAATCATGAATACTCTGAATTAGTTCAAAAATAGCTTCTCTTTTAGCTTGTAATATTAACAGCTTGGAGTCTTCTGGGCTGTCGGTATCCGATACAGTTCCAGTACCCTTTCTAGTAGTCATTTTAATTACCTACGTAACTTTCTACAATCAGATATTACGCGGCTGAATACTATAGTTAACACTTAACAGCCTACAGAATACGAGAAGTAACCTAGTTAACGCGATCGGGTTATAGCGTATTTATTATCCGACCGGTAACTTGCGGGTAGATATCCGTTACATATAAAATGTATATTTTAGATTAATTTTAGCGAAATAAATGCAATAATTTATCAATATAAGCAGTAAACACCATATAAAATTAGAAAAACACTATAAAATAGTATTATACAGCGGGATTGAGATGATTTTGTCGGATTTGCACGACTCAATGTCGTGTGCGGGACGTCACAATGACTTAGAAAAATGACAAAATCACCTTGAAATACATACGTAATGTATTTCATACAGCGGGAAACAGCGTTAAATCACTTATTAGATCAGTAAATTAGATATTCTAATAAGGGCAGAATTACAGGATGTAGTTACATCCGACTCGAAAGGACCCTAAATGGTGTCGCTTTTTGTGGATTTAAATTCCTTCGATAGCGGGTCACAAAAGGGAATAAATGGGAACACAGTTATTGGGAACGCACGCACTGACCTTGTATGTGTTCTGGCTCAGCAGTCTGGTCTCTTCCTGTGGTCTCCTGGTGACGTTGCTGGCGACAGCTAACAAACTTCACTTTCCCACGAACACCATTAAATTGCGTAAAAAAGTATATTCTGCGGTTTTAGCAAATGCGGTAATTAAAGTCTTAGAAGAAAAAAAAAAACACTTTCATCTAGACGCGGTTAGCGATGCGAAATTAACTTGCGGATGGCTTGTTCTCTCGACAGCGGTCCAAGATTGACTCTTCTGTTGCTAAGTTCGCAACAGAGGGCGTGCGTGCATAAGGAAGGATTAGGCATTGACAGGTAAGCGCAACCTCACTATAATAACTAATAGATGGCGTTACCAGGGCGTAAGAAGAAGGCCCGCCAAGAAGTTGAAACCAAGTTCAGAAGTGACAAAACTGTTGAAAACTTGATTCCATGTTCTAAACAAAAGTTTTGATGAACCTTCTTGGTCCAAACTTTTAATATTGTATATTAAAAGTTTGGACATGATTAAACGGATTATTTTTAAATATTTTAACTAGCTGTTAAACGCGTTAGACTAACATTGGGTTGAAAACTTATGTGGATAATATATCAAATAATAAATATTCTGTCCGTGTTCCAGATTTTCAAAATAACTTTACCAATAAACCTTTATGAGTCTTGGCTATTTGTGGGTGAAACCCAGCCGGTCAGCTAGTCTTTGATAAAATTGGCGAAAATGGTGTTGGACGCAATGAATATGGCAACAATAAGCCTCTGAATACCTCAATAATTTAGGAAAAGTTAAGGCAATTGTTCTATCTTGGGAACTTTGAGTCAATACATCACAAGAGATAAACGCCTTCTCTAAGATGCTTCTGCTAATCAAATTGCACACAATCTTTTGTGTCCTACCTCATGTCTAAAATAAAGGTAAAACAATGAAGCTCAGCAGTAGACGTGAACGAAATTCTAATTAAAACCATAAATAATGGTTCGACAACAAACAGATTATAATTAACAGGCCTTATTCGACGGACCGTAGCAAATACGAGCCATTGTATGATTTATTCGTTAGCATTCTTCGGACGAACGATTTGGTATGCGCGGAACGTAAAGCTGAAAAGTAATACTATTTTCCGTACATTGAATTATTGATATCGACCGTCAAATTCTCGCATCTAGAGCAGCCAATCTGCTGAAGGGAAAATTTAATAAAATGTATCTGGGTTGAATCCTAAATAAGTGCCTACCAAAAAGATTTATAAGACTTAATTTTATGCATTTAGTAGCACCCTTAAGAAAGTTATTAGCCGTATAAATAAGCCTGCAACTTTGAAACACGAAAGGTTTATAGCTCACAGACCGATCACTAATTTATTATATCTGAGCCAGTTTCAAGAAAAAATAATAAAATAGTTTAAAAACATTCCGAGTATTGTTATTGGTCCTTGATAAGTATGCAATTTAATCTGATGTCTTAAAGTGGGTTAAAATAACGTTCGAAGGTTCCGTTAGAGTTACGTGGATACAGGTGAAGCTAATAAAAGCAGTTATTAAAAAAGTAATTTCTACTATACCTAATAGATGGAGCTGGCAAGTGGAGCTAGCAAGGTAACAATATTATAATTATGTTACAGTCAATTGTGTTAACCAACAAAACAATACACCAACTCTAGGTTTGTAGAACATTTTTTTGAAAGAAGGTTTAATTATTTATAATGTAAACTCATTTCTCACATTCACTCGCTCTCATTACAGTCTAGATGACAAATCCTTTCAGTGCCCCTCTAAGCCCAACCCCACGTCCGTGCTGATCATCTATGCCACCGTGAGGGGCGGACACTTGGAATGAAATTACTTAGCGGGTGACCAATAGTGTAATGGCAAACACGTGAGGGAAACCATAAAAATAATCCAATTATAATGCTACTTGACACTGGCAGAATTATGCAAAACCCAACACAAAAACCATAAAAAAAGAAGAAAAAGAAAAAATCCTTTCGGTGGCAGAATGTTATCTAGTTCTCAACAAACATAAAACCAAAGACTTGATCTAAAACATTATGCAAGCAAGATAAAAGCCGTCAAATACCTACCGCATACAGTCAACGGGCAAGGATATTGGCACGTTGGGCGTAAAATAAGTCTCAGGTGTTCTTGATAGCCTTTATCCGCCAAAACTGATAAAATATGCTTTCGCTCAAACCCGGTCGTTACCGTTAGTTTCTGTTATGTAGCTATGCAACTTTGTACTTACCTTCTTGCTTTGGAGTTGCCTGCTTAAATATTTATGATTACGTTAAATAATTTGCTAAACGGACCGAGTAAGGTTAGCAAAGGTCTAATCTTATCAACAACCAATTCAGGCCAAACACTTTTTATGGAATAGACATATTAAATTGCAAAACAGCTGGTAATAATAACATAGGATATCATTTAGAAAATTGCAAAAATGATATTTATGTTTAGTTAAAATATTTGAAAAAAAATTACCCTGTATGTAAATTCAAGATACTAACCTTATTTTCCTGGCATATTTCGTTATAATAAAGTGTTACTACCACTTTAATATAAGCGGTAATAAATGTTGGGGAAAGAGGGTAGCCGACGCCCTCCGGCTAGGCAGATAAGGTACTCGTCACACATTTTTGAGGGCCTCAATCTGAGCCCTCGGGCTCCCGCATTCTATTGTACATCTAAGTACAAAAGGTAATAGTGCAAAATTACTAAAACAAATATTTTGAGTCTATCATAAAAATATTGAGACATGTATGTGTACCTATTCCTGAATAATTATTACGAATGTAAAAAAGATCGCCGCATTCTTAAGACCTTTTGAGTCCTAATATCAGTCAAAGGGTCTCATGGTCATTTTATGTGAATAATGCTCACATTTTCACATTTATTATATGTATGTAAGTATACACATTACAATATACCAAGCTGACACGACTAACCACACACAACGTCCCACAAAAAGCCTTTAAACCCAGCACAACTTCAATAAAAATTTAATACACTGATAAATAAAATCCAATCCATAAATTATAGACCCCATGTATCCTTCAATTTCATCAAGCGGAAAACATTTTACACGATCCTACGCACTCGCCGGCCATATACATTGATACACTCATCTAAATTCAGTTTGTTCGTGACTCGAAATCCAATTTGAGGACTTGGCTCCCAGTTAATTTGTACAGAAACTGCCACTTCAAGACGATCACGAGTTCCCTTAATTGGTTTAGAAGTTAGAGTAAACAGTATTGTCGCCGCCGTCTATGTATATAAAGGTATATGAATAATGGGCAATGCAAGGGCTGATCTTGATTGGAATTTAAAGGCTTAGGAAATAGACGATTATTGTTATTTACTTAGAAAAGAGGATACGATAAGAAACGATCCCTTCAGATAAAGGGAGGAAAATTATTTTATATCAAACTAAGTGAGTACGTTAAAAGTTATTTCGCGAATGCCTAAAAAAATCCTGGCCATCATGAAACAGCCAGGGCCTTTTCCATGGATGTAACGCGAAAATGGTCTTAAGAACATACTCGCGATAACTTTTTAAATATAATTTAAAATAATTCGTATGTCGTTTCTAATTCGGCTATCTTATGCTATTATTATGCCGTGGGGTGCCGTCAGTAGAATGTCATCCCTCCTCTCCTGCCCGTGGATGCAGTAAGAGTCTGCTAAGGGATATCTCCGGAAGATGGGCAGCAGCGTCTTTCCGTGTAAGAACATCCTGAACTGCGCTCACCAACCCGCCTACCAAGCGTGGTGAGTATGGCAATAACCCCTCATGCACTTGGATCTCTAAGTCATGAGGGAGGCCTATGTCCAGCAGTGGATATTTTACGGCTGTAATGAGGCTATTTTCAACGTTATTAATAGCTTTGGTCTTCTTCAGTTTTGCACGAGTACTTCATACTTTATTTTCATTAACTCTGAATTTCAAAAGATTTTTATTCGAATGTTCATTGGATATGTGTTCAGTAATATAAATAAAAATAAATATAAATAATGCTGGACAAATCACACAGCATCATCTAGCCCCAAGCTAAGCAGAGCTTGTAATAAATAATCTAGTAATAATCACTGATTGATTTAATCTACGCAATAACGAGCATATAAAATCATTATTGTGTCTAGAATGACACCTAAAGATATTAAGCAAATCTTCACCTTGGAAGTCACTTCAAAGCAAACTCTTGCAAAATTGCATTTTATTTTCAGCTCACTTCAAGTTGTAGTATCAAGGCTTGTTGTAACAGAAATCCCTTTTAATGCTGCTCTGGGCCACTGATCCGGCTTAAGCGCATAGATCCAGCTTTGTAGCTCGCAAAATAATATGACTAGACTCCGAGGTAAGCAAAATTAGGTTCTGTGTTGAATTTAATATTGGGAACCAAAATGTCTGGTATTTCACCTTTTGTGCGATTTGGCTGTTGTTATTTGAAATCTATTTCAGTGTTTTTTTGCTCGAATCTTTCGCTATGCTTATGAGAATAACAAAATATTCTCTACATATTAAAATGTGATCATAAATGTATGTATTTAATAGTTGCCATAGCTGTTGAAGTCAACACTTTCGTGGTCTTTTCTTGTATAAAAATCATCGAATCTTGAAAAGTAGTGGAAACGAAATTATTCTTTAGTGTAGTTATAATGAACCCTGTATAGGTACTCTTAGTTAACACATAGTTGTAATTATGTTGTTATATTTTATGTAAAATAAATAAATACATCTTACTAGAAGGTTGGCAACAAAAACAGACGCTGCATAGTTTATACAAAGAGAAGTTAAGCATTACAAGTATTTATGTATTCTATAAATTAATGCTTTTGCTTGTTTTATCATTAAACAACACTTAAACGAATCCCATGTTTAATAGTTTACATAAACACTCCCAAAGTAACCACAGATGTCCAGCTTCGTAAATTACTTTAGACCCGTCCGCAATATTGACTGCTTTCTAATGGCATGTCCTGAGCAGCATGTCTCTCCATTAGTCCAGTCTTAATTAGAAGCCATCAGTGAAGATCTCCAAAGGCCAAGTTGCCCGCACCGGGACGCCCTAATCTACCCATCAGGATTCGGATCACGTAGTAGTTTCTATTGCGACTGTTTGCCAACCTGCTGCCGTCATCGAAATAATCAGAAGGGATAGCTAGTGGTCTGCTATCCCTTCTGACCCACCGTAAAACTGACCATACCCCCAGTGGTACGGTGGTTAATTAATTTTCCCTACGATACCACCGTAGGGTTGAGACACTGATTTCGATTACAATAATTTATGTACTCTTATT
Source organism: Pasiphila rectangulata (assembly GCA_963082625.1). Lineage (NCBI taxonomy): Eukaryota > Metazoa > Arthropoda > Insecta > Lepidoptera > Geometridae > Pasiphila > Pasiphila rectangulata. Next base: position 13,958,307 of record OY720237.1, read on the forward strand.
TATTATCAATGGTCTACTGTCTCACCAGATGGATCCTCTAGGGAAGATATAAGGAAAAAATCCTGTTGTCTCCCCTAGGCAGGGGAGATAAAATTGTTTGTTGGTTACAAGTCTGTTGTGGATAAAACAAGTGCCTTTTTTACCCTCCGACAAATAAGAGAGGTGCTATAAGCTTAACCGCTATGTGTGTGCGTGTCTGTCTGTGGCACCGTAGGTCTTAGACGAGTGAACCGATTTGAATGCAGCTTTTTTAAATTTAGATATTATGATGGATTTCCGCAAAGTCACGCCTGAATAATTTTTTTTATTGTCGTGACTACTTCAAATTATTAATTTTACAAACTGGTGCATTTTATTAAATACAGATGGGGATTACTCACGTAATAGCATAGGTAATAGTGGAAAGTCAACGCTAATTCAGACATGTTTCGATTATTCAAGATCATCAAGGGCTTTGCACTCTCCGCACGCACAGCATGAAGTCATCATCATCATTCCAGTCGTAAAAAAGTCCACTACTGAACAGGCCTCCCTCATGGATTTCCATGAGGGGTAGTTGATGGCAAGTGGTGAGTATGGACTCACCACGTTGGGTGGCGGGTTGGCAAGTGCAGTAAGGGATGTTGATACACGGAGAGACGCTGCTGCCCATGTTCTGAAGGTATCCCTTAGCAGGCTCTTACTGCATCCACGGGCATGAGAGGAGGGGTAACATTCTACTGCCGGTACTCTACGGCAGCATGAAGTAATTCTTGTAAATTACAAAATTAATTGTGTCTTATGCTAAAATGCTAATAAAGTTTACGTTTGCGTTTGAAAAAGTAGGGAAAATATAACGCTCGTTTTGCCGTTCTCTTTGCGTGTGAAGCCACAAAGCCACGGTTGCATTTATAGGCTTTAAAAGAAACTTCAAAGGTATAAGAATCATTATAATTGCCAGCACAAATATTGAGACCTAACTAACTTTTAATAGGAGGTGTGTTTTAGTATCGCGTTTTATCACAGTGCTAATACAGTGAAGCGAACATATTCATTCATTTACTCTTTTTCCTATTAGCTTATGACTTAATATCACTATATGCTAGCGTTTCGACGTGTCCAAGTTTTGTAAAATTTCAAACAAAGAAAATAAGGTGAATGATTTTAATTTTAAAATCCAGTGATTAATAGCCGTACTTCGTCTAGATACATTTCCTATTTAAAAAAATAAAATGTAAGCGGAATTAAAACTAAATATTTTCATTGCATTTTATTGTCATGGATTTCCGCAAAGTAACGCCTGATTCCATTTATTAAATTTTCTATTACACAAGTTAATGGAGGCAGACTGCTTGAACTGTTTCAAAGTCTGTGCGACGTTTTTAAACTTTCGCGATCACAACACATTTTGGATTATATTACTATATTAGATTATTGGGTATTTATCACGGGAAAATAACCGCGGCGGTTAGTATCCGACCAGGTGCAATCCGGTCGAAACGTCGGGATAAAATAAAGGTAGTAAACCCGATAATCCAATATTGTGTTAATATGTACTACTTGTTCAAACAGAGATAAATTATTTCCTTGTATAATGTTTGAACAAGAAATTGAGACAGCCTGTTTCCCCGTTTAACCAAACACTCAAATCAATCCTTAGGCGATACCTACTCCGGCCTACTTAATTTTGTCTTATTGTTTTTAACCAAGCTGACGTCTTATATCAAATACTTCGCAGACTTAGATATATATGTACATATGAAGTATGTATCAATTTAAGATGTTGGTCATGAAGAATTTGAAATTGTAGCAGCTTTTAAAATATTTTTAAATTTTGTTTTATTTCTAATATTCTTGGTATTCTCCAATATTTTAGGCCATTTGCAAAGTATCTTAAAAATATCCGATTGTCTTAGTTATATGTTAATTTTAATGCGTTATAATTAATTTACTTATCTAAAATAATACTTGTTTTGTTGGTCAGTTAAACTAGCGGTATTTAAGAAATACACATAGCATTCTGTGAATAGCGCTGTGGGCTGCATTATTACGTAAGATTAATTTTATTAGCTACCTTACCTATTGTATTATTTTGTAGCTGTTTGCATTTCCTAAATAAATAAAATAGAAATAAAAAGCCTGAAGTAATTTCGTCTCGCTTTAATTAGCAAGCAATTCCTTTTGGCTTGCTTTATTGGACACTATGATGCTTTATACGTATGCCACAGTAAACATTGCGAACAGTAACGTTACTTCAATTTACAACAGAAATATTTTTTTTAGTTTTAGTTTATAATACAGGATGGTAGCGCGTACCTTTTTAGGGTTTCGTAGTGAAATAAGAAACCCTAATATATAGTTTTGCTATTTCTGTCTGTCTGTCTATTTGTCCGTCCGTCACTGGCTTTGCGAAGATACTATTAGTACTAGAAAGTTTTTATTTTGCTTATACATCAAAAAACAACACTGAGAAACGCTCCAAAAATATGCTAAAAAAATTAATAATATCAAGTAAGGTGGGGATAAACTTTATTTTTTCTTGATTTTCTCATTGTGTTATATATGTAGGTACATATATCGTTAAATAGGTATTTTATAGCCGTTTTGAGGTTGCGAAAATTGTTTTCCGATTTAGGGTTCCATTTGCGAGCTTTATACTTGCGAGAGAGTTTTAAACTTTTTTTGATTATTTTAATTCTTTATTGCACAAAAAAAATATTACACAAATGATGCAATAAGCATTTTCTACCAGTCAGTTTTTTCGTGCATCCCTCTCCTTCCACTATAATCTAAACTGCCTGCTTTACAAATCTGAAAAAATAGAATATGTAGTTTTAACGATGAACTTTCTAGGATTCATCATTTCAGCCATAAAACGTCCACTGATGCACACAGGCCTCCCTCATGGATCTCCATGAGGGGTAGTTTGCCATACTCACCACGCTTGGCAGGCGGGTTGGTGAGCGCAGTATGAGATGTTGATACACGGATAGACGCTGCTGCCCATCTTTCGGAGGTATCCATTAGCAGGCTCTTACTGCATCCATGGGCATGAGAGGAGGGGTATCATTCTACTGCCGGCACCCCACGGCGGTCTAGTTTCTAGGATTAAGCAAGCTTTTTTAGTTTCGGAGATAAATTCGCTTAAATAAGTGATGCGGTTTCCCAAACATACCGGAATACTTAGGCCGAAAACTTAATGAATTCCTGGTAATATGTTTTGTAAACGTAAAACAACATGTACCAACCTCTTACAACATGCCAATGGTTATTTGAAACACGTTTCAGCGTTCTTGGTCGCGGGAGAACTAAATTCTGTATTTTAAAACGAATAACGCCAACAAATCGCGAAAGTTTAAAAATAAATAAATTTATTTGTTTTAACATTTAAGATTTCTTAATTATAAAAGTTGAAAAGTTTTGGATTTTATTATGATGTTACAGGCTTTAGATGTTACAAAATACAACTGAAATATTTTTTATCATCATCATTTCATCCATAAAACTTCCAATACTGAACACATGCCTCCCTCATGGATCTCCATCAGGGGTAGTAGCCATGCTCGCCTCGCTTGGCAGGCATGTTGGCGAGCGCAGTACGGGATGTTGATATACATAAAGACGCTGCTGCTTTTCTTTCGGAGGTATCTCTAAGCAGGCTCTTTCTGCATCCATGAGGGAGGCCTGTGTTCAGTAGTGGACGTTTTACGGCTGAAATTATGAATTATATCCAATATCAACGTAACATAGATTGGCGTGCCAAGCGTGGTAAGAATGGCAACAATCCCTTTGTGATCAGTTCTAGTAGATCCGTGAGGGAGGCATTTGTCCAGAAGTTTACTTCTTACGACCTGCGGCTTAGTTAGCTTCAGACGTATTGACCTGTTCTTTCCTCTGAATAATAGCTGACTAAGCTGAAAGGATAGTACAGGTGCTGGGCAAGCCTAATCCATCTAACAATGACCCAGGCACTGCAGCGTCCCGTACAGCATGATTACCAGTTGCTGACGCTGTATAAATCATCTATAATAGATGCAAAGGCCTTACTTACTTACTTCTTACGGCTGAGATGATGATGATGATAGATAACATTATACTGTTATACTCATAGCATTCTGATAAGATTATACTGTAATGTTATTCATCTATGTTTTCAAAATTAATCCGCACTAGAAGCATTCGTTCTCTCTCTCTTCTGTAAAACTTTTTACTATTCCGCGTGTATGGGGAGTATTAATGGCAGTGGGGTGATGTGAAAAGCGATATTTCCTCACCGTGATGTATGGGAATCTTGCTTGCAGCAGTAATGAGAAATTCCGATGTCACAGCTTTCTGTATGACGTCCCAAAGTGAAATTTTTGAGCTGCTCTTTGGACATCAAACGGATTGATATATTGTTAGATTTGTTGGTAAACAAGGCTGGTTAAGTATGAGTCCTCTGTGCACAAATACAATGCACAGAGAATGACTTAAAAGCATTATGCATATTATTAACTTGTAGAGAGTCCTGAATATTCAGAAGTTCCAAGTAACCTTGCATTTGCCCAGAATTTTGTGAGTCCAAGACAAACAGTTACTTGTCTAGGACACATAAAATTGATGGGAAGTGTGTTGTAAAGTAAATGAGTCTTACTACTTATCTGGACCCCTAAAATGAGGTGCGGAACCTTATAAAGGAAACTCAAATTATAAATTGAAATTGTCACCGAATCCCTTGAAAGTGGAATTTAACTCGTCCTCCATAAAAAGCTATTATTAAGACTTTTGTAACATCGTTATTTCATACGTTTTTCTGCAATTTCCATCTCAAATGTCAATTTTATTTCCCCAACGAGAAGTCAGTTTTCGCATCACGATCTCATTGTAGTGCCCGAGTGGTATCCACAAAGGGCTCAATTCCACACAAAACGATAACATTTTCATGATTATGCGAAAAGGATAGGGTCTTTTGTATTATGACAAAAATTGGAGAGCATCGGATAAGAGCAATCGTTCAAGAGTCAAAAGAAAAATATTCTGAGAAAAATTACCGGTTACTTGTTCACTCTACGATGTCATCAGATTGAGTGAAGTGCTGTTACTTTCTGACAGGGCAAGAACACAAAAGAATGTTGTAAAGATTGTTACGAAAATCTGTGACAAGTTTCGCCAGCTGTGGTTCTGAATTAGGGCATTACATTAAGTAAGGATTTTTTTACAAGCATTATTGATGATTTCGCCGTGGGGTGCCGGTAGTAGAATGTTGCCCTTCCTCTTATACCTATGGATAGAGTAAAAGCCTGCAAAGGGATTCCTCCGGAAGATGGGCAGCAGCGTCTTTCCGTGTATCAACATCGCGCACTGCGCTCGCCAACCCGCCTGCCAAGCGCGGTGAGTATGGCAACTACCCGTCATGGAGATCCATGAGGGAGGCCTGTGTTCAGTAGTGGACGTTTTTACGGATGAAATGATGATTGATTACTTATACAGCATCAGCAATTAGTATTCATGCTGTACAGGTCGCTGCAGTGCCTGGGACACTGTTGGATGGAGAAGTTTTGCCCAGCACCTTATCCTATATAAATAAGATAATTTTCGCGAAAAACTCAAATACACGTGTATTGTATTTTTCATTTTTCATTTTTTTTTTTTTTTTTTTTATTGTAAGGACTTTCTTTGATAACAACAGGATTAGCCAAAACAAACAGTTACTTATGATACATTCCTCTCAGCTTCATCAGCTATTAATTAGAAAAAATCTCAGGTACGTCTGAATAAATACGTCTGAAGCCGACTAAGCCGCGGGTTTCTGAGTCGTTTTCCTTCATCGTTAAAGCAAGTGTCAAAGTAGCCCCTATTTTTTTTAAGAAATAGATATTTACTGGAGTACCACCAGTATCGAACCTACGATCTTCGGATTGAAAGGGGCCTCGGCCAACATGGTTTTTTTTGCACCTCAATAGTTTAGAGATCCTTGGGTCAAATATTGAATCCAAACTATAATATTATAAATGCGAAAGTAACTATCTGTCTGTATCACTTTCACGCCAAAACTATTACATGTAATTACATTAACAATTTACTTAACCATTTTATTTATTATACAAAATACTTGCTATTTATTAATAAACATATTTAAAATAATCTCCCGCCTCGTCACCAATTTGAAATAAATATTTATTTTAAATTTTTTCCAAGACTAGGTATGCTACTTACCATATGCGAGTAATATCAAAGTACGCAACCCTAATTACTCCGCGTGCTCGTTCTTAGCTGTATCATTTCGGTGGGCTTATTTAATTTCAGTGCACAGTCTCTCATTTTGCTGGACACTTTTATCATTTCGGTGGACACTTTTGTCATATCGGTGGACTCTTTTAATTTCGGTGTACTCATAAAAATTCATCCTTCAAAGTTTAAGTAAGTTTTGAGGTTATTTGATTTCCACTCACGCACATGTTAGAAGTGTTATGAAGTTAGTTAGTGTTGCCGTGGGGTGCCGGCAGTAGAATGATACCCCTCCTCTCATGCCCATGGATGCAGTAAGAGCCTGCTAAGGGATACCTCTGGAAGATGGGCAGCAGCGTCTATCCGTGTATCAACATCCCATACTGCGCTCACCAACCCGCCTGCCAAGTGTGGTGAGTATGGCAACGACCCCTCATGGAGATCCATGAGGGAGGCCTGTGTTCATCAGTGGACATTTTATGGCTGAAATGATGAATGATGACATGTTAGAAAAGAAGCCTAAGTTTTATTTGTCATTCAATATATTTAGATAACAATGAAATTTAAAAAAATATCCGAAATGATAAATAAAAATCACTTGTTGAAATTGACCCGGGTAATCTCTGAATCCACTTAACCGATTTTCAAAATTCTTTTACTAATAGAAAGCCACAATATTTGTGAGTGTCATAGGCTACTAATTACCGCTATATAATGTCAGCTAGTTAATACTATACTTGCGAACAACATAACGCGTCTGATGTAATGACACTAAAGGAAATGTTATGCAGTTTATATACGCAGACACGCAATCCTTTGTAGACCTTAGCGTGACCGTAATCAAAAAGGGGTATTTTTAATATATTTAAATTGACATTAAAATTACTGTAAAGAGTTTGTATAAAAAGGTTATTAATTTTTTTTATAACAAGTAATTATGTTTTATGAAATAATTGACACGGCTGGCATTAAACAAACAAGTGCTGTTGAGTTAAAAATACATAACACGTTGCTAACGAATTTGCGAGATGATTACTATGCTAGTTTTAAAGTAGAATGTTAGTAAAAGAATCGGTGATCTTTGCTTAGGGGCAAGAAAAGAGGGGCAATATTCTACTGCCTGCTCCCCACGGTAATACTAAGGTACAGTCAGCATCAATTGTATCTCAACCTCCTAACTGACCAAAAATATGTAATTTACAAAAAAAAACATTTCATCTACGCTACAAGTCACCATATTGATCTCTGCCCCCAAAGTGTTCAAAATATATCAGCCTCAAATATTTCATATTCATCTCATTTTATTTTAACCATTAAATTCTATAATAAAAAAGGTAGCATCTTCAGCACCGCTAAGGTCTGGAACTCGCTGCCGGCTTCTGTTTTCCCCGAAAACTACAACCTGAGTCTCTTCAAGTCAAGATCGAATAGGTGTCTTGTAGACCTTTGTGATTCATCATTGGCCACATCGTCACTTATCATCAGGTGAGATTGTGGTCAAACAAAAGTCTATCAGCAACAATGAAACATTAAAAAAGGTACGCTATTCATCATTTCAGCCATAAAACATCCACTGATGAACACAGGCCTCCCTCATGGATCTCCATGAGGGGTAGTTGCCATTCTCACCACGCTTGGCAGGCAGGTTGGTGAGCGCAGTATGGGATGTTGATACACGGATAGACGCTGCTGCCTATCTTCCGGGGGTGTCCCTTAGCAGGTTCTTACTGCATCCACGGGTAAGAGACGAGGGGTAACGTTCTACTGCCGGCACCCCACGGCATTAAATCCTGTATTTTAAAAACTAATAATACCATTAAAGCAATTTGACTGCTTATATAATGATGAATACTATTGTATTTTATCGCTTAGATCTTTTAAACACTTTGGTTTCTTAGATCAATATGGATAATTTGAGAGCGTGAAACAATTTGAATATCGGTAAATTAGATTGTTTCGGTTACCCTGCACGAGATATGTTTGATGCTGACTGTACTTGTGCTCAACAAAAAACACTATGGAACCGATTGTTCCACTACATTACCCGTACAAGTAACGTGTGTGCAAATCCGCATCGTGATTGATTCCAGCAAATGGCTCGTAAGGGATTTTTGAATACGCTTTTATTATATTATTTTATTTAAAAACGTTTCGACTTTTGCAAGCATTCATACACAGTGCTGTTAAAAAAGTTTAGACAGTATTATGATAGGAATCATTTATTTGTCTCTGAATTATTTAAAAAATAAAATAAGTAAAATATATTTTCAAGAATCAGGGTATTTATCGCGTAAATTACCTTTTCTCTAGTCTTCCCGGTACCAAGCGACACGTCGGGAAATATTAAAGGTAATTTATGCGATAAATATCCGGTTATAATTTATGTTAATAATATTTACATGAAGCTGACGTTCTTGAATTCTTTTAGTAGTTCCACTCCCAAAAGTATTTCTAGATTTTTTGTGACAAAAAAAAACACGTAATTATATTATTTACCCACGTAAATGTACAGCTCAATCTTGTGTAGGCACCGCCAGTAATTCCAATTAGCATAAAAAGCTGATTTTTCACGTAAAATAAAACGACAAGAACCACGTTTATACGTTTCTTTTTAAAGGCGCAAAGGTACGAGAATTACCCTCTCTTTGTGATGCTAATTTAAAAACCAAGGAATTCATTTTTTATTCATAAGTTTTCTGTTTTCTGCTTTTAAGCCAGCAGTCGGAGCATCCAACTCGTTTGTGATGAATTTGAAGTTATAATATCATAAATCATGTGATTTTTTTGTATAAATGCTTGCGTTACGCTAATAAATGTGTCTTATTATTGTTATATGTGTAAGAAACCACCTCTCTCTATATATATACCAATAACTAGCTGTCCTGGCGAACTTTGTATCTCACCTACTACTACAACTATTTACGACTACTACTACTACGGAGTACTTTTCTACTAATACTCTACTACTACTACTACTACTGCTCTACAACTACTGCCAAAAATATAAAAAGTTTGAGTTTGAGTTTAGTCACAAAATTTAATTTCTGAGCGCACCAATAAATGTTGACAACCAAAAGATGTCTTCGTCTTATATGAATTTACGTTATAATTATTTTTGCTGAGAGCTTTTACAATATTTGAAGTTAGCCTATATATTGTTCCGGGCCTAGACAAATCCAAAAAAACTTAAATCTTTGAAATCGGTCAAGCCGTTCTCGAGTTAGAAGTGTAACTAAGAGGTGTAACTAACCCGACTTTGTTTTATTTATATATTTATAGAAACATTGATAATATTTTCTTATTAAACAGTATCTCGTCTACATTTTATAAATATCGACATGTACGCGGTTTTGTGTCGTTGGATTAGGAGGACCATGATTTATACGCGCCGATTACCAACTCGTAATACTGTAGAGTTCCTACCCACAAGTTCAGGCCTAATCTTTTATAGATGATTTTATACAGCGTCAACATGTGAGGTTTATACTGTACGAAACGCTGCAGTGACTTGAACATTGATAGATGGATTTGGCTTGCCCAGCACCTATACCATTCTCCCAGCTTAGTTGGCTTTTAGTCAGATGAAAAATCAGGTCAAGTAGGTAGAGTAGTGTATAGTAGTTGTTGTATAGAGGAGTAGTAGTTGAGTAGTTGTAGTATAGTACTATACTAGAGTAGTGGTAGAGTAGTAGTAGTAGTACTACTACTACTCTACAACTGCTTTACTACTATAAAGCAGCTGTAGCGTAGTAGTAGTAGTTAGTAGTTGTAGCAGTAGGTGCGATACATAGTTTGCCAGGACAGCTAGTTGTATAATAAAACAGGATAAACTCACGTTTTGTACAAACACGTTTCTAAATGTTGCAACAATAATTACATTATTATATTATTCGTTTGGGAATGTTCCTTTCGGGAAATGGTTTGAAGCCGGAGAGCGCGCAAAACAAATTAATGTAAGTTACGTTGCATGTAAAGTAAAGAGGTATGCTTTTAAAAGCGCTCAAATGCGATACAAAAATTAAATATTTTGTCCAAGAGAACACAGGAATTTCGTATTAAAATAAATGTGGAGGAGAATTTTAGAACGCTTACGTAAAATGTTCATGTTATCTTACTGAAATCCTTTTTTGGGAATTCGCTTCAACTCAAAGTAATAAAGCCTCTGAATTCCATAATCTCCGTTATTGTAAATATGTTACCCAAATGAATATAGCGAAATAAATAAATAATGTGACCTGAATCCCACGAGTATCTGTGTGTCCTTTGCACTTGTGCGGCATGACTCGACTAGTTCTAGTAAATACGGGCGACCTAAACATCAGGTGAACTCTAGTGAGTATTTTGTAATATAAAGTGATCTCAATTGGGAGCCAGTTTTCATTGCGAAGAGCCAATATTCGATACTTTTTCCCGAGTGGCACACTTTTACATTTGGACTGCTCCTCATTGATGATTCAACCCTTGCGCGGTCGAACAAACTGGATTAGACTGGGACATGTTCACTCGCAAGGGAAATAAATTGATTTTTTCACTCTGGTGTGTTCCCAACTCGCGTCCGCAATAACAGGTCACAATGAACAATAATAATGTACGGAAGATTGGACCACAGTTAATGTTTAACGGTGTTTTAATTTTTGTGGAAATAGGTCACGTTTTAAATATAGTAAGCCGTGGGGTGCCGGCAGTAGAATCTTGCTTCTCCTCTCTTGCCCGTGGATGCAATAAGAGCCTGCTAAGGGCTATCTCCGGAAGATGGGCAGCAGCGTCATTCCATGTATCAACATCCCATACTGCGCTCGCCAACCCGTCTGCCAAGCGTGGTGAGTACGGCAACTGCCCTTTATGGAGATCCATGAGAGAGGCCTGTGTTCAGTAGTGGACGTTTTACGGCTGAAATGATGACATCACGTTTGTAGTATGCCTCAGTCTCATTCGCAATTCCGACTGCTCGGTTTCTTAAAAGTGGTTAATTTATTCCTAGAAACGGGAATATTGTCTTGTAATTAAAACATTTGTTAACAAGTGTTTAACGTTTTGTATATTTTTAGGACCTGAGTGTTACTAAATTAATTGATTTATGTTATCTAAGTAAACAAAACTTTGAATTATTTGTATAAAATACCAACTTAATTGTTGATCTTTAGTAACCTACTCAAGATAGCCGGATGCATCTACTTGGCGCGCTATTTTGCCTTGACTGTCTCTGCTAGTATTGTTTTGTTTATTATGAAAAAATATTACTAAAAATGCGAATCGAAAATTAAATTGCTGTGAAAGTTAAACGGGATCAGTTTCTATCACGTTTTCCTTTATTTTCTATCTACTCTTATTAAAACGTGTAAATTATTGTGACAACTTACCATAGATACATAGTATTAAGGAATTTACTTCGTCATTTTTAATTTTAGACCAATGTCGTCAAATTCATATTGATATTTTTCGATTATATGGTGTAATTTTGGTAACTTAATTTTTAAAGATTGTTTCCATTACCATTATCGTTATTTGACAAGCTAATGCTTGTCATATAAAGATCATTATAAATTAAGAAATAATTATAAGAATATTAAGAATTTATTTGACAACCTAATGCTTGTCAAATAAAGATCATAGTAATCATGGCTTTATTAAGCAGTTTACACAACAATACCCGGTCATAACATGTGTATTGTGTGTATACACATGAACAGAAGTTCTCAAAGGTTTAAAAGGAAAAAAACCAAAAAGGTATATTTATAGCACTCTGTTTCAAAGAAAACAGTGCCAGTATCGAATAGCCGCGTTTTGCATATTTTTTACGACGACGATATGAAAATATCATTGAACTTTTTACATCGTTAGCGAACCAACGCTTTCGGCTATGGTCTGTTGTCCGTCACATATGCTTTCATGTTTATTTCGGCAACTCTGAGAAAGAAAATGTAGACAGAATGAGTTCGAACAATAGTATTCCATCGTTATGCGTATTCCAAAATTTGGGTTCTCTATTTTGTCTACGAAATTGTATACCTCTATGCCTGTTATAGTAAATTCATAAAATTTATTTTCATAATCGGGATTTATAATAAAAGTGTTTTAATTTTTAAGGAATATGTATCCATAATATAGAAACCACTAATATCGGTCTCCATAATGATTAACATGCATAAAATAATTCACAATAAATTATGAAATCTAAAACATTATTACCTCATCTTTCCTCCGTCGACCGAGACACGTTCTTCGCTTGTCCGTTGACGAGCTCAGCGCCGCTAACGCAGAGGTGACGTCAACCCGTCCCACATTAGCTGCTAGGCACACCTATAATAACAGGTCCCGCCGGCGGGGCCGAAGAATACACTCTTCCGTCTTAAGGTGCAGTTTTGCAGCTGGACGTTAACCATCATTACATATAAAAATCTGGCAACAGTTCAAGCCGTGGTTCGTACCCAAGTGTAATATAGTAATGACGCCTTTGAGCTTGTTACCCCAACCTAACTTTTGCGGCTGGGTGCCCTCTGCGATCGCCATAGTCAGGTAACGTTGCCATGGCTATCTGCGTCAACAATGTAATAAAATACCTAATAACCTACTGTCTCTCCATCTCGGTTCTGTCACAGGCAGTGTTTTCGGATGGTTTTAAAAAAACCTAGTTACCTACTGTCTCTTCGTTTTGGTTCTCTCAAAGGCAGTGTTTTCGGATGGTTACAAAAAACCTAATAACCTACTGTCTCTCCTTCTCGGTTTTGTCACAGGCAGTGTTTTCACTTAGTTTAACACTTTTGTTTAACTTTGAAAACTGCCAAGTACCGCCAAAGACAGAAAGGAATGGCGCAACCTAGAGGAGGCTTTTACCGGCACAGGTAAAATTAAAAGAAAGTGAAACTGATAGATACTGATAGTATAGAGTACAATCAGTATTACTTCCCCTTGATTTTAGGATTTTAAAATATGTTGAAGTTGCAAAACATTAGTAAAAGTAATTATAGATTACATTTTATAATATTAATATTTCTACTTTCTATTTTAGGTATAAAGAAAAAAGTAAAGTAATGTAAAAGTAAAGTGAAATCTGTATAGTAATTTCTATATAGTGTACATACACTATATAGAAAACTAGGGTTCCAATAATGAATCATGGATACGTGTACCCTTATATCTAATGCCTTGCTGAGAAAAGGATATTATTTAATTCTTTGCTTCCATTACTTTGAAGAATCGCATTCACTGCTAAAAATCAAAGCAAACAACCCAGCAACAATTAGTTATCGTGAGTTCGTTTGCTTGTTACTTACGCTTTTACGCCAAAACCACAAAAAAAATTTAAAAGTTATAGTTTTAGCCTAAAATCGTAACTAACAACCAGACTCACCATGGGGTTTTCAGCCGCTTATTTAAGGCGACGCATTGAGAAACAATTATTTTAATGTAATTGTTTAAATTACAATGAAAAAACGCGGACTGAATCGGGCCACCTGCATACAAACTGACACGAAGCTTGAAATTAATAGTAGTAAGCGGTAAAACAGTAATCCTTGTTAAAAAAGAAGCCATTTTGAAAAGAGTACATAAATACATAAATGTACAATTATGTAATGAAAATTTTGAGGCATTGCTTTAATTCATCTGTAAGTAAAAGCAAAACACAGTTGAATTGAATAAAGCACATAATTGGATTCGTTTGCTTCAGAAAACTTTTTTCAAAAGTAAGGGAGCGAAATGACAAAAGCAAAATACAGTTGAATTGAATAAAGCACATAATTGGATTCGTTTGCTTCAGAAAACTTTTTTCAAAAGTAAGGGAGCGAAATGAACAAAGACACTACTCTCTTTTACATACATCTATTGTTTCTTTTCATATTGAATAGTTAACCAATCGTGTAAAAACCGTTTACCAACTAATGAAAGTAAGGGTCAAAACAGCAATCCTCGTTAAAAAAGAAGCCATTTTGAAAAAAAGTGAATAAATGTACAATAAAGTAAAAAAAAATACAAAACATAAAATATCAATTCCAAATGTTATGTCATTGCTGAAAAAAATGTAACTGATGCCAATATTACTAATGCGTCTTCTCGAGATAAATTATATCCTTATATTTGTTACTTATAATTTCCCTAACACAGTATCAAAATAACAACTCCGCACCGAAATTTAGTTCCATACTATTCAAATTATGCCAATAAACTTAGCCCAAGATTTCCGCAGTAAAATAGAAACACAGTGAACTGAGATTTTCAATAGTATTAAATTATGTGGCACAGGTACGTACCAACTTCCAATTTTCCACGTTTCAAACAAATTAACTCTACGCCACTGAGCATTATTACTGTTAATAAACGATTTAATGGCTGACCTATTTATAACAGATTAGACCGGTGCACGTCAGTATTAACCAGTTAAAAGCAGCATGCCAGGTTTGTTATGTGGCTTGGATGAAATTATCGGTGCTATTAGCCATTTGCCTGAATAGCAATCACGGTTCATGACAGTTTGCGAACTTTGAAACGTCGACGGTTATTAGTTTGATAATTTGTATTTTCTTCGATCGATTATTCTACTGCTAGGTTGATTTTTGTTTATAGTGTTTAACCACACTTAGGTAAAACATTTTCAAATAAATGAATAACCTTTTTAAAAAAATGTACGGTTCCGCTGGAAATCGAATCCATGTCCTTCAAATCGATAATTGACGCTTCCTAAAGTCGGAAGTGCTTTGACCGCTAAGCTACAGAACCCACGGGACCCGCTGAAATTCTTATATATAAGGTGATGTTGGTTTGAGCAACCGATTAGAGCGCCATCTACAGGTAACTACTAGAGTTCTCCTGTTCATTGTCTGAAGTTGCATTCAGTAGCAATGACTAAAGATGTCGCTACAGCTTATTCTATAGTTTGTTATTTAAACACACTTAGGTAGAACATTTTCAAAGAAATGTATCACCTCATCAAACATTTTACAGTTCCGGTGGGATTCGAACCCACGTCCGTCAAATCGATACTTCACGCTTCCTAAAGCCGTGAGTGCTTTGACCGCTAAGCTACAGAACCCATGTCGGGACCCGCTGAATTTTTGATAAGGTTATTAATTTCTTTGAAAATATTCTACTGATACTAGAGGTACATATTTTAACGAACAGGTATAAAGTGAATGCTACGGTATATCTGCACGTTTCACGTAATTGTAATGAGCGTTTCTACCGTGTTAATCTGCACTGATCATGAGGGATTATTGGCAGGCGAATTGGAGATTGCAGCATGGGATTTTCATACACGGAAAGACGCTGCTTATCTTCGGGAGGTATCCTCTGGCAGATTCTTACTGTATCCACGGGGCAACATTCTATTGCCAGCGGCTTACTCTACGGAGCGTCTATAAAAATCTTCACTTTCTCAAATAAAAATATAATAATTACAGTACCAACACACACCTAATATTTAAATAGACAGAATCAATAATACGCGTAGCTGCGCTTTCAAAGTTTGATTTCGTAGACGCTGCGTAGTACTTTGTTACGCTACAATGCGATGCTACGAATTTTCATAGTAAAAATACGCCAAGATTGATTGATTATTGATTGAGATTGGGATAATAATAATACAATATAATTTAATATAAGATTGCGGCATTTTTTATAACCTTCTTAAATAAATAAGCCCAAGTGCGTGTCGGACCACGAAACATGTAGGGTTCCGTAGTTAACCGAAGACTTGTTGTTAGAAGTTAGTGTGTTTTGTTACGATTACCAAAACATATAAACAGTTTTTCATTTATAGCTTTCGGTCTATAGTAATCCGGTATGTTTGGAAAACCACACCATTGCGATAATTTCTCCGAAACTATAACTCCGATATAGTTTTCCTAGAAACTACTTGTTATGATTTTTTTCAGATTTGTAGTTTTAGAAAACATTGAAAAAAGCTAAAAACTTGAATATTTTTTAAACGGAACCCTAATACTGTCTTCGCAACCCCTAAATGTTTATTAAACACCTATTCAACGATACACATTGTAGGCAAAGTGATTGAGTGTTGCAGATCGAATAGAGCTCTGAAGTAACCCGGCTTTTAATGCCATTAGTATCAATTCGTGGGGTGTCGGTAGTAGAATGTTACCCCTACTTCCATACCCGTGGATGCAGTAACAGCCTGCTAAGGAGTACCTCCGGAAAATGGGCAGCAGTGTCTTTCCGTGTACCTATCAACATCCCGTACTGCGCTCGCCAACCCGCCTGCCAAGAGTATAAGTACGGCAACTACCTCTCATGGAGATCCATGAGAGAAGCCGGTGTTCAGTAGTGGACGTTTTATGGCTGAAATTATGATGATGAGTATCAATACCCCAGGAACGGTCACGGCCGAAGAGTAAGTCTTAAGAAAGTAAACTCGCTTAGAGAGCTGTCGTACTAGACCAGATTTCTATCAAAATAATTGGCGGTCTCGGAGTTTTTTTTTGGCATGGCATGAGCCTACGGCTCTTAACACATTTCATAGTCTAGTAGAGCATTAATTCACTGAGGTGAATCGGCTTAGCTGCTTTACTTAGGTCTAGGTTGTACTTTTGCAAGCCAGTACTGTGGGACTTGATCAGTTTCTAGAGGGGCAGGATAGGGTAGTCGCTCGGGTGCGCAGGATTTTAGCACTATCGCCGGAGTACCAACTGGTCTACTGGCTTTGTTCAAATCTAGGTATCAAAACACTCTAACTAACACACAATAACACTGTTTTTTTTTCATATCTAGAATACACAATACTTTAAGTAGTAAAATACTCTTTTTGGCGGATGCGTGTTTCAGATGTTAATTATTATTATTGTTCAGAGATAAATGTAACGTAACACAGAAGTATTCCCGTTTGAGCACCCATTTTTTGGGCACCTATGCATTGAGAAAATTGACCAGATTCGAGACGGTAAGGTTTAATTTTATTTCACTGCAAAACTTATCGATCACATGTAGAATATCTTGATGAAATATTTATTTTACTTTTTTATATATATATATACAATGTGAAGGCGAACTATAATACTTCCAGGTTAACATATTTCATATTTTTAATGAACTACATATATGTACAACTTTTAACCAGAAGTAAGAACATTAATGTGGCGACGCGCCCTGACGTATACATTTACGTGAAATTTATGATTTTCTGAACTTTCCCTTTGATTCACACTACAGTCTCTCACTAGACACGTTACCATATCTATAAACAACGTATTTACATAAAATAAAACAGGAAAGAATATAAAAAAATATAAAATTCCAATAAACTTATATCACGTGTGTTGAAAATTACATAAATGTCAACTAAAAGTAGTGTCGTGGCAATAGATTCGCATAATGGACGTACTGAATATTTTTTCGACATTTTAAGTTTCATTACTTCCGTTAATGGAAGAAATGGCACAACAACTAAATTTTAAGACAAATCTTATTATTAAGTCTGCTCTAATCGGCTTATACCAATCGATTACAACCTAAACTATATTTTACAAAATTAACCTATCTAAGTATGCAAAAAAACTTTTAGGATTTTAGCAACCACTTGGTGAATTCCATTCTTGAAAGCAATTCATCAATATCAAAAGCACACGGTGCTAGACGTATAGCTCATATTTTCTCGTGTTTTGGGTGTTTCACTTAGAGAAAAGTGGAAATATTTATGGAAGGTAATGTATGTTGGGTCACAAATTTTAGTAAAAGATCAACCTAAGCTACAAAACATGCTTGAGAAAAACAGAGATGTCTTATAATAACCATATCCGGAAACCAAATATTTGTGTTTCAATTATATGAAAACTGATTATAGGTAATGCGGTACCTTACGGTTTTTTACCTAAGCACATTAAAACAAATTTTATTAACCTGCACACACGCGAAGAAGCGTAAAGGAAGTGATGAAAAAAAATCGTTATTTTTTTGTTGTAATGCTTTCCATTTCCCGTGTATGGTAATTATGAAAAGCAATCCCTCAAACATTATACCTATTAGCGTTCCCAGAATTCCAGTTCACAATCAAGTCTATTAAAAGTCAAAACGCAACATCAATATTTGTACAAGCGAATTAATTTCACAAAAACGAGTTTTGTGAGCGCACAGAAAGGCAAATAAGCACCTCGATTACATATTCAAAAGAGACTGGGTACAACTGGCATGAACTTTGTCCCAGTATGGCTTAGTAGGTAGAACCAACACGGTGGGAGTTATAATGCTGCGATATTATAAACTAGCGGGTTCCACGTGTTCTGAAATTACAGTAAGTATCAACTGTTAGGAAGTCCGGTAGTACAGAAGTTGACTATTTGCTGAATAAACTACGTTGTCGCCAAGTACCTTTATGAAACTAGTTATGACGAATATTCGTATATATATACTTGTATTATAACTTGTTGTTAGCAGGTTATTATTTTGTGTGGCGGCTGTTCCACCTGGCTTCACGACACGGAGGACATAATTAATTATATCAGTTATCTAGTACCCATAACACAAGATCTGCACAACACAAGCTTGCTTGGGGCTAGATGATGATGTGTGAATGGTCCTACATTATTTATTTATAATATGTGGGTTTCTAATATACGGTGGAGCATTAGTGAATGTCCCTTGGGAAATGATTTCTGAACAAGTGGGTTAAATCCATTATCAGGTAAAACTTACGCAACTTAGTTTACCTACTAACATAATATTTAGGGTGATCTTAAGCCCTTACTTCTGAATAATTTATACTGTATTGATAAACTGTTAGAAACTGTTGTAGTGCCAAGAATATGACAAAATGCAATAGCGTTTTACATATAAATACAGAATAGATTTGTCCGCAGCTTCGCACGCGTATTATCTGGATAAAAAGTAGCCTATATGTAAGTCATAGTCTACATATATGTGCAAATTTTAACTTGATCTGAAAGGAAGTTTTTTTGTGAAGGAGTAACAAACATCCATCTATTCTAACAAACTTTCGGATTTATTAGTTACTAGCTTACACCCAGTACAGACATTTGTCCTGAGGCTGGAATCGAACCCGCAACCTCTTGTGTCGCTGGTGGACCTTCGCCTGCTGCGCGATATTTTATAAAAACCGTTGTATAAACAATATCTCACAGCTTTTAGTTTTGTAAACAAGACAAAGTTTGCTTTGTGTTCGAGCTTGAGACCTCACTAGACGTTATTGCATGGGTACTTTAAGATATCACATCGAAACACTATAATAATATTTCAATTGTTATCTATATTGAGTGGGTAAACTTGTTTTAGTTTGAGTCATCATCATCATCACTTCAGCCGTAGGACGTCCACTGCTGGACATAGGCCTCCCTCATGGATATCCAGTTATTGCGGTTGGAAGCGATCGGCATCCACCGTCGACCTGCGGTCTTCACCAGGTCATCATCCCATCTTGTTGGTGGACGTCCTACGCTGCGCTTGCCGGTCCGTGGCCTCCACTCATATTGTGAAAGTCAAGATCACTCACCCATGTATCTCGCTTGCCGTCTCGTAACAAAATGGCCGACCGGCAGGGCTTACTTATAGATAAACATACAACGATCAGCCAATTACAAACAGTAGGTTACTAAAAAATTGTCATATTGCTACTGAATTTGGTACTACAATTTATCAAACTTGCAAAATTACTACGAACATTACCACCTATGCCCTCGAGTGCCTGCCTGCAGTATAATACGAACATAGTTTAGCAGTGGAAAGCCCATTTACCTTTGTAGTAGCTTTGTGTTCGGCTGGGGTTAACCGGGGACAATAGTGAGACCTTTTTAAAACCCCTCTTATTTCTTTCTAACAATCCTGAAACGTTCATTTCGGTCAGATTGGTTTCAGTGTTCTTTTGCTTTTGAGTAGTATGAAACATTGCTTATTGACCATGATAGTTATAAACTTTACATACAGTCGTGATAATTGATAAGAGATGCGTGATTGCTGAATGTTAAAAAACCTATCAATTGTTTTTAGCTTTTGTTAACCCTACAAGGCTAACAATAAAAATCTAAAAAGCCTTGTGACTTTTTGAGGATTGGTGATTTATTTCAGAAGTATTCATTTTGCTCTTCGCCATTTGTATTTTTATCTATTTAAATCGATTTTAACACACAGGTACATTTATGAACATTTAATAGCGATGTCTGAAAGTTTATTTAGATAATACAAAAGAGTTTTACATACCTGTAAAAAAGCAAAAGCTTAGATTATAATTTATACAGCGTCAGCAACTAGTTATCATGCTGTACAGGACGCCTAGGATATTGTTAGATGGATTAAACTTGCCCAGCACCTATACCATCCTCTCAGCTTAGTCAGCTCTTAGTCAGAGGAAATAACTGGTCAATACGTGTAAAGCTAACTAAGCTGCGGGTTTCCTCACTATGTTTCCTTTACCGTTAAATTTATTTATTTATTCGTAGGAAATACTCGTATTACTGAAATATATAGGACACACCCCAAAAAGTAGCCATAAGGTTAAAAAAAAAACGCTTCTTCTGGGGTGGTAAGAATAGCACATTCGTTAATAACTGTTTTATTTACAACATTAAAACATTTTTTTTTATATTCAACGCTGTAATTCACAAATTAGAGATACTTACCTACTAACTTTAGCAACGCTGTTCAAACTTCAGAACTATGGTATCTACGGTAGTTGCAGTTGCGGTATCACTAAATCCAATATCGGAGTCTGGCCCTTACTTCTCAATTAAGCTTTGTTTCTGTTTGTTTTGTAAATTGCTAACAATATGTTTTGAGATTGGTTTTGTTAGTATCTCTGGGATAGGTATTGTTGGCCGAGGCAGCATTAATGGCAAAATGTTTCAGCCACTAATGAGAATGTACAGTTCTATCTAGACTTTACGAATTATGGACTTTGTGTGCTATTTTCACAAAGCTTCTTTACGTCTTGGTAAAGAAAACGTTGGAAGTGATCGAAAGCCTACTTGAGGCTACATATGAGTAAAACTTTATTGTAGATGAAAATGTGTTTATAAAGATACATATAACCGGGTATTTATCGCGCAAATCACCTTTATTATTTCCCGACGTTTATTATTTACGAGATAAATACCCGGTTATAAGTATGTTAATAATGTGTTGTGATCGCGAAAGTTTAAAAAAGACAAGTGTTTATAAAGGTTTTCTTTGTTAATAAAAAAATTAGTACTGATGATGCTAAAGTTAGAATTGTGACATTATTGGTTGGCATTATTATTTGATGACTGTAGAATCTTATGAAATAAATTATTAATTTTCAAGTAGTTGGGTAGAAGTAGATTAGTAGGGTAGAAGTAGAGTATTATTACTATATTGGATTATCGGGTATTTATCGCGTAATTACCTTTATCATCAGCACGCCAGTCTCCCCGGGACCACGCCCAGGTGCAATCCGGTCGAAACGTCGGGATTAAAATAAAGGTAATTACGCGATAAATACCCGATACTCCAATATAGTAATAATGACAGCTAGTAATAAATATAAAATTCAGCCTTTAAATTATAAAACGAATACGGTATCTTTATAATTCTCAGATAACATAATAAAGCTGAATAGACAACCCATGATCAAACCAAAATATGGGTATGAGCTAAAAAATAATGGTTTGATCCTAAAAAGTCGGAAAGTATACATTTTAACCGACTTTAAAATAGGAGGAGGTTTTTATGTTTGTTACATCAGAACTTTCGACTGGGTAAACTGATTCATGTTAATTTAATTAAGCATTTTAAAGCAATTTATCCCATTGAAGTCGGTTTTTTGTTGACTAATTAAATAATTATTGTGTTGTGGTGCATGATAAAATGATGTAACTATAAGAAAAAAACGTATTTTATGAAACACAATAGCTCGTTGATAAAAGACAAAGCTTTTCCAATACCATATTAACTTTAATATCGTCCATAGTTTTTTGGCATGTTGTGATAAAGGTCATTTTCGAAAGCTGTCCGCTGTGACATATCGACAAAATTCATTGTGAATATTGCACTCGACCGTAATAATAAAAGAGGAAATATTTTGTACTTTTTTGTGTTATTAGATTAATTAAGGATAAGGAAAATTACAACTTGAAATCATAACTTGAAAAACCTGGGAATTTAGCTTTTTTTCGTGCTGATAATATATTTATATACAGGGTGTATTATAGAATGGAATAGAAATTGCTTTATTGCCCTAAATATAAAAATAAAAACAGAAAGATAAACACTAAACACAAAGTGACAATTGGCGAACGCCAATTGTCACTTTGTGCGCAGGATAGTGCACATACTATAAGACCTTACAGCATGTGCACTATCCCGAAAGGGGGGAATCTAAGCCCATGTAAACAAGTTTCAAGTTTGTTTATTCACAAAAAACTATACATGTGCACAGGATACAAATGAACACTGGAAAATGCAGTAGTATAAACTGTGTCGCAGTTTCCAGTGCCCCCTCAGTAGGTACATGAAGAGATGTGAATATTTATAAACAAACTGAAATGAAATGAATTGAATGAAGTAGTTTTGGATGGGAAAAGTTAGGGAATTCGTATTTTTTATTCACAATTTCACGTAGTAATCCTGAGGTCATAATAAGGTTTTTCAATTTTATTCTTACTTAAATATACTTAATAAAAATACTTTCGTGTGCTTCTAAGGTATTTTTATTTGTTCGTGTACAGCTGTCTACACTTTGCTGATTCTTGACAGGATAATTTTATTGACCTACAATGATCCTGTCAAGAAACAGCTGGCGTGTAGGGTTCCACTATCGTATAATAAGCAATGAAAATCATTTAATCCTGAAAAGTCTTAGAACTAAAGTTATTTCTTGGGGTGGTCAAAATCACGCTTTTTTGGCTTAGTACACATATAAAAATCACCTTGTAGAAATGAAAAATGCAATCAATTTTTTTATCCGACGGGCAAAAAAAAAAAAAAAAAAAGTATAATGAAAAATACCTATTGCATTTTTCGAACTCTCCCAGGCCCAAAAATATGTTTTAAGAGTTTTGTTCCCGCATCGGTGGTTGATCTACCTTTCGTAAATCCAAATTTATTATGATGACGTAGCCTATGCAGGCTGAAGTGAGAGATCAGGTTGTTTTAAGGATATTTTTTTCAAAGATTTTACTTATCAAGCCTATCTATTATCAGTCTTAGTTTGTCAGTTTTTGTCTAGCAAACAAGAAAAAACAAATGAAACCCTCAACTCAAGGGCAATATGTTAATTCCTTAACATGTTCCTCCAAGTTTATCACTGATATAATAACGCAACAAATGGCTTGATTTAAAATTTTAAGACAATTTTTTCAACTATTGGTCCCCACTGGCGTAGTAAGTACGTAAGGCCTTTACATCTTAGCCGAAGGAAGTCCACTGCTGGATCTAGGTCTGCTTCATGTGGCGATACATTACTAATTATGAGGGGTTGTTACCACACTCACCACGCTTTGCAGGCGAGTTGGCCAGCGGAAAGACGCTGCTGCCATCTTACGAAGGTTTCAATGGATACCTCCTTTAGATGGGATCCTGACTACATTTAGGTTTAACGACTGTATTCCAGTGCCAACCCAATTCTAAGGAAACAAAATTTTATGCGGAGTACTGTTAACCCACTCCATTCGTATAATATAACAATGACATTCAGTTGGAAACCGTTACCCCAATGCCTCTACGAGAACAATATTTTCCAATTTAAGTGACAAAGTGCACTTAGGTCCTCTCTCCAACCAAAACTTTGCCATTTGAACTACAAAGCAAGTTGCACCACAAGAAAGAAATCTTTCTTTATGTTAGTTACTAAGACTTGCTTTTGAGGGCAAGATTGTGGTAAAGAATTTCTGTGTATGTCGAATATATTTCAATTTATTTCGAAGTACCTAACTTAAAAGTACAATTATCATCATCATATCAGCCGTAGGATGTCAGCTGGTGGACAAACTCATTGATCTCCAGGTAATGCGGTTGGAAGCCGCCTGCATCCAACGCCGACCTGCGGTTCTTACCAAGTAGTCTGCGCATCTTGTAGGTAGACATCCTACGCTGCGCTTGCCGGTACGTGGCCTCCATTCGAGAACTTTGCAGCCCCATCGGCCATTCGTTCTGCGCGCTATATGGCCTGCCCATAGCCATTTGAAATAAAAATAAATAATATAATATTATGATCTTATTATAATATGTAGTAGTATACTGCTGACATCGGGACTAGCATGCTTCGCTTTGTTTCAAAGTTGGTAGGTTCTATGCAAATTCATATTGCACTAATATTTTTACCAATTAGATTATACTACATACCCAAATATGTTTAGTATAGGTACTGTTATCGATATATTTTGTCTACATAAAACTTTGTTGCTATTATTTTATTTTAAGTATTCTACATATTATCTTTACTGTAAACTTGCCCTATTAGAAAAGAAGTGGGTACAGTACATGCCTTTTTTAGCAACTAGATATGTACGTACCTGCATTTACCTACGCATTTATTTTATACCTCAGTAAGCTATTTGTTGTATGTTAACGAGGAATGTACTTAGCACTCGAAACAAACCCGCTAGGGTTTACAGAGTGTTTAAATTAGTTAACTGTATCTTGTTTTTTTGGAATAATAAAGTAATAATAAGTAATAACATTTTGTGAAGTGTTTATCCAGGGAAGTAACTACTACCATACCTACCTACATCGGCCGCCAAGCAGTAAAGTCTCCATTGCTCTATTCCGGGTTTGAAGGGTAAGGAGGCCGGTGAAAGTAACACATTTATTAGAATATGTTAAGAAAAATATGCAAAATAATACTGGATTGCATTTTATAAACCACAATTTTCCAATAAACTAAATAGTTATGAATATAAATCATGATATAAATTTAAAAAAAAAAGTTGCATATTATGTCTCCATTTTCTTCGCGGCCGTTATTTTCTTTTTCCTCTTCTTTTTTAGGGTTCGTACCCAAGGGGTGAAAACGGGACCCTAGTACAAAGACTCCGCTGTATGTCTGTCTGTCTGTCACCAGGCATCTCATAAACCGCGATTGCTAGACAGTGAAAATTTTCACAGATATTTCTGTTACCGCTATAACAACAAATAATAAAAAACTGAAAAAAAATAAACATTAAACGGGGGCTTCCATACAATAAACGTGATTTTGATTGAATAATGGTACGAAACCCTTCGTGCGCAAGTCCCTCGCTCTTGGCCGATTTTTCATTATAAGTTCGCCCCAAATGCGCGCCAGACGCGGAAACCAATCGCAGACGGCTGTCTCACGACATCTTCTTGAAATTTTGCATTCATCATCATCATCATCATCATTTCAGCCGTAGGACGTCCACTGCTGGACATAGGCCTCCCTCATGGATTTCCAGTTGTTGCGGTTGGAAGCGATCTGCATCCACCGTCGACCTGCGGTCTTCACCAGGTCATCATCCCATCTTGTTGGTGGACGTCCTACGCTGCGCTTGCCGGTCCGTGGCCTCCACTCGAGAACTTTTCGGCCCCATCGGCCATCTGTTCTGCGAGCTACATGGCCTGCCCATTGCCACTTCAACGTGCTAATCCGTTTGGCTATGTCGGTGACCCGAGTTCTTCTACGTATCTCCTCATTTCTGATTCGATCGCGTAAAGAAACCCCGAGCATAGCCCTCTCCATAGCTCGTTGAGCGACTCTGCGCTTATTCATGAGGCCAATCGTGAATGACCACGTTTCGGTTCCATATGTCATCACTGGTAACACACATTGATCGTAGACTTTCGTCTTAAGGCACTGAGGAATTTTGGACGAAAAAACGTTGCGTAGTTTCCCAAACGCTGCCCATCCGAGTTGGATTCGTCGATTGACCTCTTTCTCAAAGTTGGACCTACCTAACTGGACAGTTTGTCCTAGGTATACATACGCGTCGACAACTTCGAGAGCCGAGTTCTCGACCATAACTGGGGCAGGCACCACATGGACATTCGACATAACCTTCGTCTTGTCCATGTTCATTTTAAGGCCTACCCGTTGGGAGACTCGATTGAGGCCTTCGAGCATCGTGCCGAGTTCCTCCATTGACTTTGCCATGACCACAATATCGTCGGCAAACCGAAGGTGAGTCATGTATTCGCCGTTAATGTTGATGCCTAGTCCTTTCCATTCCAAGAGCTTGAAGGCATCTTCCAAAGCGGTCGTAAACAGTTTCGGAGAAATAACGTCTCCCTGTCTTACGCCTCTTTTTAAGGGAATATCCTTCGAACTCTGTTCCTGTACTCGGACTGACATAGTGGCGTTTCTATACAAAGACTTCAACACTTCGATATACCGATAGTCAATTCGGCATCGTTGGAGAGACTCGAGCACCGCCCATGTTTCGATCGAATCGAAGGCTTTCTCATAGTCCACAAACGCGAGACATAGCGGCAAGTTATACTCTTCGGTCTTCTGTATCACTTGCCGCAGCGTATGAATGTGGTCTATGGTACTGTAGCCTTTTCGAAACCCGGCTTGTTCGGGACGCTGGAAGTCATCAAACCTGCGATCGAGACGATTTGCGATGATCCTTGAGAACAGCTTATAAACATGGCTCAAAAGCGAGATCGGTCTGTAGTTCTTAAGCATGGTGTTGTCACCTTTCTTAAAGAACAATACCACGACGCTTTTGTTCCATATTTTTGGCGTAATACCTTCGAGCAAGACGGAGTTGAAGAGCTTCTGAAGGACTTTAAGTATCGGTGATCCACCCGCTTTCAGAAGCTCTGACGTGATTCCGTCCTCCCCCGGCGCCTTGTCGTTCTTAAGCTGTTTTAGGGCCATCCTGATCTCGTACAGGCTGATGTCCGGGATATCTTCGGTATAATGTCGGGTCAGCTTGGCTCTAGGGTCTTCTGCCACACTGCAAACAGGTTTAGTGACCGAATCGTAGAGCTGTCCATAGAACCTTTCGACTTCCCTTAACACATCGGCTTTACTTGACGCTATGCTGCCATCTTCCCTCTTCAGCTTCGTCATCTGGCTTTGCCCAATAGACATATCTCTCGCAAACACTTTGGAGCCTTGGTTCCGCTCTATCGTATCTTTAATACGAGCTGTATTAAAGGTACGAATATCGTGCCGCAAGGATTTCCAAACTTGTCTATTGAGCTGCCTATGTGACTTAGCATCATCGGGAGACTGCAGTCGTAATGAGCGTCGTTCAGCCATGAGGTTAAGAGTGTCATCAGAGAGTTTCTGAGGTCTATTTGTACGGGGCGTCTTAAAGAACTGAGACCCCACCGTATGGACAGTTTCTACGAACCTGTTATTGATCTCGTCCACTGATGCATGTTCTTCGAGACCCAGACAATCAAAGCGATTTGAAAGTTCGAGTTGAAAGCTCTCGAGGTTTTGGATATGTGCGCGAGTGGGTCGGAGCGTAGATTTCATCAGACGGGACCTTTCAAGTCTAACGTTCATATTCAATGTGCCTCTAACGATTCGGTGATCACTTCCGGTTTTCACCCTGTGAATCACAGTGACATCATTGAATACCCGTTTCTTGTTGGTCAAGATGAAATCAATCTCATTTCTCGTGGAACCATCGGGGCTCATCCAGGTCCATTTCCTGTGAGGCGGCTTCTGGAAGAAAGAATTCATCATAAAGAGTCCTTCTTTCTCCAGAAAATCGGCCAGCCTCTGTCCCCTGGGGTTCCGTTGCCCATACCCAAATTGCCCCACTCTCAACTCATCATCGCTTCTCTTGCCTAACTTTGCATTGAAGTCCCCCATAACAACAGTGAAGTGAGTTTTGTTTGTATGTATGGCCCTACTAATGTCCTCATACATAGACTCTACTTCTTCATCTGGGTGTGACGAGGTCGGCGCATATACCTGAACGACCTTAAGCGAATATCTTTTAGATATTCTGAGTGTTAGGTATGCGACCCTGCTCGACACACTGTCGATGGTGACAATGTTGTTAACGAGTGACTTGTGAACGAGAAACCCGACACCACCTTGGGACTGTTGGTCGCCCTCCCGGTAGTAGAGTAGATTACCGGACTTAAGGGATATCGTGTCCTCGCCCTCTCTACGGACTTCTGATAATCCTAAAATGTCCCAGTGTAGCCTACTCATTTCTTCTTCCAGCTCAACAATCTTTTCGTCTGTCCTCAAAGTGCGGATGTTGTGTGTTACCAGGGCCAGTGGTCGTCGTTGGGGTTGGTAGCCGTCCGTCTCCCGGGGTTTCTTAGCACCCCTAGCCCCGCCGTTACCGTGGCCGCTACCGTAGCCACGACTAGCGGGGCTGCCGGGGACTCGGGGCCTGGTCCTTGTTTTTACAATCATAAGGGGTTGTTGCCATACTCGCCACGCTTGGCAGGCGGGTTGGCGAGCGCAGTATAGGGTGTTGAAGACGCGGAAGACGCTGCTGCCCGTCTTCCCAAGGCATCCCTTAGCAGATTCTTACTGCATCCACGGGCAAGAGAGGAGGCTTGAAATTTTGCATTAAGAAGGTTAAATTTCATGAAATATTGCATTAAAACGAATATTCCAACAAAACTTTGATATATTTTTGTGCATTTTTGCAAACCTTTTTGTGTCCATTGAAACACAACGCTTATAAACGCTATCAAACTTTCTATCAATTATTTCTGATTACAATTTTGCAATGTCGCACAAATGGACAACGATCTGTCTCAATTTTTCCTATTATTATTCCGTCAATCTTCCGTCAAAAGAAGGTAACAAAATAATCCTGTATCTGGCAATTTTACAAATATAAAATAACAACTACCTACATCAAAACTTTGTTCACGTTCGGCAAATATTACGTAACTTTTGCGTTACATGATTGATTGGTTTCCTGTTTTCGGTGTGTTCGTTTCAATCAAACATCAAAAAGCTTTCAGTTTTTGCGTGTAAGCATCCTTGTATTTTGATCCTATTTCACTTTAATAAATTATCTATCACCTTTAAGCTCTTTTATTGTAGATGCTGATGAGACAAAAACATTCTTTAAAAATTTGTTTTCATGTAATCTTATTATCTTTTAATGATAGTATTATAAGCTTGAGCAATAATCTCAAATATATGAGAAACACAATTTAAAAGAAGAACTTTATCATACATTCTGTACTTTAACCCTTTAACTTTCAACTTGCTTTTTGCCTTAATTCTTATGCTTCAACTTCGGTACCTTACTGCTGTCTACCTGTCCTGCGGATCTAATGGAATATTCCCAAAAACGTAAGGCAACCACGCCGCCTTATAATACCAGCGTCTTATTGGCGGACAATGCGAGCCTCTCATTGGTCGGATATTCCTTTACCAATTAAGTGACATCGGAAGTAACAATTGTTTATTGAAACTTATTATATACGAAGGTGGATATAAATCATTGTACCGTTATTAATAGAAATAATTCAGTACTCGATTATTACAACAGTTATACGCATTGTTTGGCAGTTCCTTGTCAATTCGTGGTAAACGGAAATACAATGTATTTACCTAAAACTTGTCTTTAACATTATGTTCAACATATAT
Organism: Pasiphila rectangulata; assembly: GCA_963082625.1. Classification (NCBI taxonomy): domain Eukaryota; kingdom Metazoa; phylum Arthropoda; class Insecta; order Lepidoptera; family Geometridae; genus Pasiphila; species Pasiphila rectangulata. The sequence goes on from OY720237.1 coordinate 13,987,945, forward strand.
ATATTCTAATAATCAACAATATAAAGTTATCAACGAGATCACACACAGATTTAAGATGTACGCTGAATTCCTAATTTCACATAATATATGCTACTATATGGCAAGACAAATTCAAAGGTCCACCTGATGTTTAGCGGTAAACTCTACCTATTACAACTGCAATGCTGCGGTGATCATCTGTGCTAAGCCCGTGAACCACGTCGCATTACATAACACCATTTTGGGAGCACCTATATAAGAAAAAGAGAAATTTTAATGAGCTACCCTTATAATGTCAACTTAACTAGGAAGTGAGATCCTTTTAAAAAAAAATCTCTATGGGAGTTATACATTTTAAAAGCCATTGGCATATTGGCGTAGACCAATGACCCGTTTTCAGTAAACTATTGACCTAAGATCTTCAGGCTGCTGTAGTAGGACATTTTTCGATAAATCTTTACCAATCTCTCAGCTTAGCAAAAAACCTTTTTGATCTCAGTTCTCGTTATCAAATGCTTGCAATCTGCTGTTGTTGTCTGTTGATTAATTTTCTCACGTTTAGCTTGAAAACAAGAATTTCAATTACAAAATACCAATCACCTGTTCACATACAAGTTATGAAATTATGAAATCCGTTTGCGTCATGCGTAGATAATTTCGCTGGATGGTCGTGTTGTTTGCCTTTAATTAAATCTATGCTTGTCACGCGGCTACATGAATTTGTACGCTAAGAAGCGAATTCTTTCAAACGAAACCACTAGTAAACTGAACAAGCAAGTGCTTGGCCCGATTCCAAGTGATTATATTGGTACAATGGTCAAATATGCACACAAGTTTTTAGAGTAGGAGCATTGTTATTCCCTTATGTTTAATGTGAAAATATGCACAGCATGTTTTTTATTGATGACGATAAGTTTTAACGAGCAATTGAAGATGGAATAATGTCGGTATTACAAGAACTATTGCTATTTTGTTATGTAAACGCATCGCGGCTGCACACTATGCTTTGTCAAATTTAGAATGATAATTTTGACAGTTTACGCCTGTTTTTTTTTTCTCTTAAACACATAATGAGGGCTCCTTCTCGTAACATCCCAAAAAGATTCCTAATCACATTCGATAGTATATAGTAAATAAAACAATGTATTACTTACTTAACTAAATTGTTTTAATACAGTCAATATACAGGTACTTCATTGATGGGTACCCCTGAGTATGTAGACGCATTAATAACAAATAAGTTGCGTTCTCTAACCGCCTAGCAAATTTCGTTTCTACGTCTACGTCTGGTATTAACCTTATTTATGACGTTGCTGTCTGTCGACTTTGAAACGTGTGTCACCTTAATATAAATCGTATTTGGAGTGCTCACTTTGTAATAACGTTTAATACTCTCGTTATCCGTATGACTGTAAATATAACCAAGAATGTGTCTTTCACTCTCAACATTAAATGGTCTTGATATATGAGAAGATAATCTTTAACTGTTTACTTAAACGAAAACGCTACTTGGTAGCACTCGCTTTTGACAAAAAAAAACATATTTGGGGAATAGAGGAGATAAGATAATTATGCCGAACTCTTAACCGTCAAACTTTACCACTGTGTTTCCTTACTATGTCTTGTCGAGAATATATGTATGTTCGCTTGTATTTTTCTTATTTAACGTAGTCCAAAAGTAACGGCAATACTAATGTATTGCCGTCATTTTACGATGACGGCGACATAATTGTCTAAATGTAGAGTGACGACACGTGCCGACGTGTTTCGGTACCGTTTATGATTATGCTCTGACGTCACGAGCCCCAACGGGTTCAATGCGATTTATATAAGTATTGTTCTATTAATTAACAGCAAAATTAGTACATTATTATTTTTGTATTACCTAACTGACGAACTGAATAGATTTTTGATTATTATACCCTCTCAATTACAGGCTATTATGGAGGTTGAAGGAGTGTGTGGAAGAATATATTCCGATACACGCCCCAGTCCCTTGCTGGTAGGCCTTATTGCGCTTCTTGTTCAATAGAACTTGTCCATCAGATGATCATGTCCGTCTTTTTTTCGTGATCATACATACACCACAACACCTGAAAATCATTAAGTTGGCAAACTTACACATGGAGATCTCCTAGCAAAATATCCCAAACTCCCTAAGCACCAAAATATTTTACACTTAAACCACTTTTTTGCGGTCTTTGCATGGACATATAAAATGACAACGCCGAGATAAAGCTATAAAAAACTGCTGAAAAAATATTTTTTTTGGGCACTTAAGGTGAACTTTTTGCGCAGCACAATATAAAAAACCAGAACACCTGACGTTTTCTGATTTGGCGCCACTTCGACGGCCAAACAAAACCGAAATGAAAAATTTTAAATCACACACCACAGGGATACAAGTGAAATATCGTCGGAGTACGAATAGAAAACAAATGCACGAAATAAGTTCGATGCTTTTCGAGACGCGAAATCCGATAGGGTAGAATTTAGACAAGAAGCAGGCGAAACGCCTGTGGTTTGCAATCGCGAGCAGTCTAGATCGTCTAGTCTGTCTGCAGGAGAAATTCTATGTGAAATCGCAAGTTTAAATTTAGGGTTTTAATTTAGCTTATAACTATACCTTGAGGGACTCCAGTACACACTATTACATTATTAAATTCCAATGAGCCTGATGCTGATGATGCTTCACTCATCATCATGCTTACCAACACATCATGTGTTGGTAAGCATGATGATGAGTGAAGAGGGACATATAGCAAATGGAATTTTTTTAATTTTTTTTGTCTTTCCACCGTCGACCGAGACACGATCTCGGCTTGCCCGTTGACGAGCTCACCGCCACTAACCCGGAGGTGACGTCAACCCGTCCCGTATTAGGTGCTAGGCACACCTTCAATAACCGGTCCCGCCGGCGGGGCCAAAGAATACACTCTTCCGTCTTAAGGTGCAGTTTTTCACCTGGACGTTAACCATCATTACACACAAAAATCTGGCAACAGTCCAAGCCGTGGTTCGAACTTAAGTGGTGCCCTTGAGCTTGTTGTCCCAACCTAACTTTTGCGGCTGGGTGCCTTCTGCGCTCGTTATAGTCCAGTAACGTTGTCATGGCCATCTGCGGTCAACAACAATATTGTCATAAAATAAAATATAAGTCGAATAAAAAAAATTTTTAAATAAGTCGAAAACTATACGTCTTAAAGCAAAGCTAATCATGCTCTACGGGACGTTGCAGTGCCTGGGACATAATTAGATGGATTAGGCTTGCCCAGCACCTATACCATCCTCTCAGAACAGGTAAATACGTCTGAAGCCTAAGCCGCGGCACAGATAATATAATACACTAGTAGCCGCGGGTTTCCTCACGATGTTTTCTTCACCGCTAAAGCCCGTGTTAAGTGTTCACATAGATTTTTCAAGAAAGAAAAATCCATTGGTGCACGTCCATTATCGAACCCACGACCTTTGGATGGAAATTCGGGGGTACATACCACTTGTCCAACACGACTTATATACGACCTTCTTAAAAAATAGCATTGAAACCTACCTGGTTTCCACGTAAGCGTCCGTAAGTAGAGTCTCGACGCACACTGAGTCGAATGGAATCCGAACCATATTTCATGTTCTACGTTATGCGCTTTGTGAAAGAAAATACATTTTTCACTATCTTTAGAGCTTTACTACATTCTCTATTTGCTTCATTGTATGCCCAATACACTCGTGCGGATTACAATGACGTAAGTATAGCAAGGTTGTTTTAAGCTTATCCGTATGTATTGCGTTTTATTTGGTTAACAGTAACGTTTCGGGACTACCGTAACCAGCTACGAGACATGACGATAATTTCTTCATATGCAATTGGTTACAAAACTCAATGACAATGGCGACCAAAAAGGAAGCCTTGCCGTGCCGTCTCGCGCCGTCAGTCATAGCTGGTCTTTCTTACCAAAACATTAATTAACACACTATTATTGTGATACGAGGCTTTCGTAAGTTGGGTTTTCAGAACTCAACGGCTACCCATTTATTTATATATATAACAATTATAAATAGAACAAACAGTTAAAACAGCTATGTCATCTCAGCCGTAGGAAGTCCAGTGTTAGACAGGTTATCGCTCATGGATTGCCAAGTACTGATCATGAGGTAATGTTGCCATACACACCAGGCTTGACAGGCGGGTTGGCGAGCGCAGTAGTTAGCCGTACCTACTGCGCTTGCCTTGTTGATCCACGGAAAGACACTGCTGCTTATCTTCCGGAGATATCCCTTTAGATTTATACTCCATCCACAGGCAAGAGAGAAGGGGCAACATTCTGCCGGCACCCCACGGCAAACAGCTATGTATTTAAAACTAATTAGTATGTTATCAAATCATGAAAGTTGTACGATTTCAACAGCTACTGTCCAGTGCAAAACTAGCAGAAAGTCCACTCGTAACATCTGGGTCAATCAACTGACACGTAGAAAAAGCGAGCGTGCGAAATTGGAAAGCGCTTCCGCAGAATGATCTCGTTCCGACACTCGGTAACGATTCATTTGAGGAACTCATTTGCTCGATGCCTCCGGAGAACGAGGCTGAACGAGCCTCATTTGCGTTTGTAGTGGATCGGATCACCCGAGCACGAGTGTCTCCCGTTAAACGAGTACTCTTTTGATTTATTTATTTATTATTTCCCTGTCTCGATACCAAGACAGAATACCAAACATGTTCTAATGTTATATTATTTAAAAATGTGATTTTTAAGTAACTTTCGTCGAATCGGTTTTTTTATAGTTGTTTTAATAAAAAGTTAAAAAAAAACGATTATGACCTTAGGATCATTTTCACATCACACCAACTAGTAAAAATATAAAAAAAATAAAAGCAAGAGAATGTACTAGTTCGGTTTTTTTCTTTCAAAACTACTTGTTTTGATGGAGTGAAACCCCCCTTTCGGCTTCCACATGTTATTAATACATCTGTAGGCTAGCTCTTTTCGTATCTCAGGGTTTTGGGGCTTTGATTGAAACAGTCCGATGCACGATATAAAACAGGTAATGTATAACTCAAAGAAACACGGTAAAAATACACAAGGAAATCAGGATAAAACAATAATTATCACGGCGGTATATCCTGCCCGTACAGTCCCTTCGAATGAACTTTTTAAAACTCTCCCTAAGCGTCTTCCTCCCGAGCCCCTCTCGCGGTCGTTGGCGGTGGCGTGTGAGTTTACCAATCGCATGTCTTAAGGACACGTTCAAACACACGAGCTAAGGGCGCGTTTGCCGCGCTACACATCTTGTATACTACAAATCACACTACAAGCTGTTATTTTCATAGATTTTATGTTTACCGTATCATTTCAGCCGTAAAACGTCCACTACTGAATACAGGCCTCCTTTATGGATCTCCATGAGGGGTAGTTGCCACGCTCACCACGCTTGGCAGGCGGATTGGTGAGCGCAGTTTGCGATGTTGATACACGGAAAGACGAGCTGCCCAACTTCTGGAGGTATCCCTTAGCAGGCTCATACTGCATCCACGGGCATAAGAGCAGGGGTAACATTCTACTGCCGGCACCCCAAGGCTTATGTATACCGTAAGCGGATGAATTTTTATGGTTATATTAATTAGTAAATATGAATAGTATGCCAACCTATCAATAATAAAAATGGTTGCATAGGCTTCCAATTTTTATACATGTAATTTGTACGCAAATTAATTTCATGCCGACCTATCATGGATCTCATTTCAAATTATTGGAAATGAAATTAAGGAAGAATAATTCTTCCAATTTTTATGGGGATTTTAGGGGGCGAAACCCCCTAATATGCGTAGCGCTGTCTGTCACTCTGTCTGTCTGTGTATGGGTCGATTACAACCGAACGCGTTGACCGACTTACATGAAACCTTTTTTGTTAGCACTTAATTGTGAGAAAGGGTACTGATTGATTTTGGTGACCCTAGGGTCACAGGGACCAGAGTTATTGTGACTTCAAAAGGTCACCAAAAAAGTAAAAGTCTTCAAATGGCCGAAAACGCCAAGAACCCAAAAACGCCATTTTTGACCTTTGATGAACTTTTGAGGCTTTCGCCCACTTTTCTGGTACCCCCGTACCAATGCTTGTTTTCAATGCTATTATGCATATTGAAACGTTGGGCAAACAACGGTACGCTTTTGCAAATGAGGTCTTTATATTGTATCCGAGCCAATATAGACCCATTCAAGACATGAACATAAATCCAGCTTTTTGGGAATTAATGCAAACGCAGCACCTTTTTTGTCTATGTTTTAACCCCCGAAAAAAAAAGGAGTGTTATAAGTTTGACCGCTATGAGTGTATGTCTGTGTGTCTGCCTGTGGCACTTTAACGAGTGGACTGATTTGCTTGCATTTTTTTTTACAAAAAAACAGGTTTTCCGGCGGTGGTTATTAAACATGTTTTATCAAAATCGGTTACCTACTTAAGAAGTTTACAAGATATGTGGGGTGAAAGGAGAGATGAATAACCAAATGTTTCCAAATATACCCGAGTTTTGTATCAAATGAAAATAAATGATGTGTAGAATGCAAAACCGAAAGTTATATAGGAATCAGTCAAGCCATTTTTGAGATATAGGCGTGAAATTAAGGGTGAACAATCGAATGTTTTTAAATATTACGCAAGTGTGATATCAAATAAAAGGGCATGATGTGTAGATTGCAAAAATGAGGGTACATATTAGAAAAAACAAATAAGGTAACCTCAGAGACTAGGTAAAATGTCGGGGGTTTCTTTAAATTTTTGATTTTGTAACCTTGTGACTGCATTAATATAGCAGACCAGCTGTGATAGCAGCCTTCGTAAGTCGTTGTCTGAAGGCGCTTAATCAACTTCTTGGGCATTTATGCTAACCCTCCAAACATTCATATACACGTACATCCGGATCATTAAAGGCACGCAAGGTAATTGCTATCTAATGATTTATCGCGCTACGGTTTTGGCAGATGAATGTGGCCAGAGTAATGTTACAAGTTTCAAGGCGGTTTGCCGTGTTTTATGTGAATATTCGAATGGAAATTTCTTCCGTAAGATTTGTGAGTACGGGCGAGCGAATGTTTAGAACGGTAGTGGTAAAGGAGATAGATAACCTAATGGGATTGCAACTCACAAAATGTGACTCTAACATGACAGATAAGTAATTTATCCAACTTCGTACGAAGATCGTTTAGTGACTTACATAAAATCCCTTAAAATTCACAAAATTTAGAAAAATCGGTCATTCTGAATAAGACTAGAGCGATTGGTTCGGCGAACTCTTTAGGGAACCTAATGATCAAACTGCCCAAAATATAGGCGACAGTGGATTTAGTGGACGTCGTGATAGAAAATTTCGCCCCCAAAAAAACGACAAAACAGTTTAATCATTGGAATCGGATCGTAAGAAAATGAATATAAAAACTCATTAGAATATTATTATCAAATTCATGAATTTTGGAATGCAGGTAGGTGCTTGAACACCAAAGTTTGTTGTGAACTAGTTTGCAATATGCAATGCAATGCACGCTCAATGCTACGCAAGGACGCCTTCCCGATTTCGAGGCTCGGGGCGCATGTGATTTTCCATCTTGTTAGGAAATAGGAAATCGAACACACTACAACGAAAAACCATTTGAGACCAGATATCTAGCTGCTGACATGTATTTATTCAGGCAAAATTATCTTTCTTCTAATAAATCGTATCTTTAAAAATATTTTCAGGACATTTCCTAACATACTCCATGGCTGTTAATGTAAGTAATTTCGACCGCAACTGAATGAATAAGAGTTCAACTTTTGTTATCAGCACGAGCCAAATCAGTACATAGTTATGGAAGTAAAAGGAATAACCATAACTGTATACAAGCAACCACAGACGCAACAACAAAAGGCTGTTGAAAATCTGCGCTCGTCTCGCATGATGAGTCGCTGAGAACGCTTGACATTTCGAGTGCCAGGGAGCAGCGGAACAGTGACATCCTCCACTCAGCTTCCGCGAAGACTTCTCATCATTTAAAACAAAGGGTGAAATCGCCCGCGGCAGCATGCATTCCACGTCCTTTGTACATTGACCGCACTCACCAAGTCGAGGGCACTGTGGCCACGCCACATCTGTAAAGGCAGCTTTTTATGCCCTAACGAGTTCTTTCACCGCACATTTTTAAAGCTGGACCATTTTCGTGGTAGAGTCCTCTATTTGTTTTTATGTCTGTTTACATGAAAATGACATTGTGAGAAGATAAGGCTGACCACGGTCTGCAGTTAATGTTGACGTCGCTGTTCCAATGTGCAATTCTACTATTTTGAAAGGTTAATGTTTAAACAGCGAACACTTTGTTGCTCGCTCAAACATGACTTTACTGCATATTGTCCTATTTTCAGTCTTGGCAAATAACATGCATCCAGTTAATGCATATCCGTTTGCTTTTATCACCTTAGTCGCCACGTTGCAAATAATCTAGTTCATTTTATCGTATACAAGTTGTATGGAGGCTTAGAAAATGAATACCTAAAAATTGCCCGTTTTTCAACGTTTATTAAAAATTGGGTTCTGTCACGCCATCCAGGATGTTACACCCTATGAATATTCAGACGTTTATCCTGACGTTGACGTTTCATTGACGTCCTGCAATGACTGGCACTTCGTATTAAAAAAATGTTAAGTAATATTACCATCAACAAAAAGGCCTGAAGTGACCCAGCATTAAAGTCAGCTTATGACTGAGCGTGATAGATTACCGGCGGCTTGCTCGTTTATTTTTTATTAAATGCCCCCGCATCTGGCTTCAATTGCGGCAACAGCTTTTTATTACCATTTTATGTTTACTCGAGAATCTTCTTGTTATGTAAACTGCAATGTAAAGGAATAAGCTCCCGTAGTTTCCCGATGGCCTGAGTGCTAGCGCTGGGTAATGAGACGTACAAATGAGTTCGTATTTTTCCGGTCGAGTAAGCCTGGTTAAGTTTGTTTTCCGTAACTAAAATTTACTGTACAGTGTTGTAAAGTTTTTTTCGTTAAATGTATCTTTTCGTAAGTCGGAATGAGTTTAGGTACAAATTGATTATCCAATCATTCGCATAACCGAAATCGAATAGAACCGGTTAAAAAATATTCATTAAATCTATTTTAATATAATGTACAACTAAGTCGTGTTAGATACACCACTCGAGAACGGCTAGACCGATTTCAATGATCTTAGATGTTTTGAACTTACCTGAGCCCGGATTTACAAAATGGTTATTAAAATATCGTAAAACACAAAAAAATTGTTATTACGTACTCGTAAATTGATTTTCCCTTACATTTTAAACCTGATGTGATGACATTTTTTGGTAGTCAAATATTTAAAGGTTCGTTCAGAAAGTTGATTAAGTGATTATGCATAAACTAAAGATGTTTATATTTTTGTCTTTATAAGAGTAGTAATAGAGATGTTGTAATATTATGTGCGATACGAAGTTCACCGGAACAGCTAGTTATTTATATTTATTTGTCGTTCAAATCTTTATGTTCTCTGGTAACCAGAACTAAGCTTTACTTAACTTAAAAATTTTACCACATGCCTTCCATTTTAACATGTTTGAAATAATAACTATTGTTCTAAATACGTTAAAGGTAACTTGTTTCTGAAATGAAATGTAATACAAAGTAAATAAGACAAAGATGTATGTATCTAGTTTAGCGAATGCTCTTTGCTGGAGCCTGAAAGAATGAAACCTCTTCAACGTAAATGACACGCCTAAAACACAAAACCCAATGAAGTAGAAATGAGTGATGCGGTATTTTGCTAGAAAGCTTACATAGTCCGTTGTTTTTTATGTCAGAAAGTAGAAGGCATCGAGAGCGTTGTATTTTGTTACTGGAGTTTCTCAAGATATAGTTATAAGCCCTAAACACAAATTTGCAGTAGGCTTTTTTATTTCACTTTATAATGTTTGCTGGCGTTTAAGCCCAGAATTATTTAACTTGGGATTTTTAATAAAATTTTGCAGAAGTCACAAACATACACAAAACTTAGTCTTATAAATCTACGCCAGTGTCTAAATACCGCAAATTCTTTCTCTAAATAGACGATGTGACTAATACTAGTGGTACCCTTACATTTCGTTTTAACCGGAGCGACCGTAAAGCGACATTGATAAGTGTTTAATACGACACGTCTATATGGTCCGAGCCTGAGATAAGAGGCGAAATAACTCACGGAAATCGGAAACTAGACTTACGTAACTTTAGAACACAATTTGATCTCGACATTGCTGACTTACTATTGGCTTACGTATGGAGAACCCCCGTCGGAAAGAACGAAGCGTTTGAGAATTTATTACGTCAATAAACTGTTTACTAATGGGTGCCCAAATCTGTTAAGTCAAGAACAAAAATTGTGCTAGGTGGTTGAAAAACTATTTCGCTTAGACTTATGAAATGGGAAATTAATGATTTTGACATCGGTTTGAACAACGATAACGGATCCGCTGTCAATTTACCATAAAAAGGTCGATTTTTGCAATAGGTCATCTAGCAGCAACATTAGTATATGAAACAAAAATTTGGGTTTGTAAAATCAATGCACTGTCAAAATATGAAATGTTAATAGTGGTTCAAAGGTTTTACTTTCATGAGAACAAATATACAGCTGACTTAAAAATTAGAAAATATAGTTTAGCCTTATTTAGACTAGTGCCGAAACAAGCATAACGTCTAGCCTAAAAATAAAATGTATAACTTAATATAACACAAGCTTGGGCCTATGTATACCATTCTTGATTATGTATCGACAGATGTGACAGTTGCTCATTTAAAGTGCAAAGTTACGCAAATCGGCCGAGTAGAGAATTCCGTCCCCGTTAAAGCGTATGCCTCCGTCTAATCGAGTAAATGTTTCCAAACCAATGAGTTGGACACGTCGTGTAGACGAGCTACGTGGCACTACGGGGTGCTACGGGATGCTACGTGGCTACGAGATTTGTAGAAGCGTTGCAGCGTAGATGCTGTGAACAAATATTTGCATTGCCAATCCAGACGTATTATTATACCTGTGCTACGTATACAGTGTGTTATTTTTTACTGGGACAGTACGGGGGCTCCCATAACCAGAGGAGATACAGGTGCAGTTTCTTTTGAAACATCAGCTCCTTTTTGGAGAAAAATATTTTGGCATTACATTTTTTCTGATCAAGCGTGAGTAGCGCCTTAAAATGAATCAAGTTGGTAATTTTTTTTTGATGCCAATCGACTCAGTCCTTTGTGAGGATCATTTTATTGTATCGAATTAAAAAAATCTGAGCAGCGGAAGTTAGTCTAGTATTAAAATGTTGTCACATACGATTTCTTAGTAGTTTGGTACAAAACGGTACTAAAAATATCACAATAGATGTTCGATATGGCCCCCATGTTACTGTATGCAGGTACGGGCACGTTTCAAAACACTTTTCTATTTTAGTGAAAGTGGACTGCGTATTTTAATTCTTGAACGGTATTGTACCGAGTTTCGTTAATATGACCCTTTAGGTAGCCCCATAAAAAATTACAGCATGGAGTGTCTAAACTTCTTAATCGCTACAGTATTAATAATTATTTAATGTGCAATAAGAATTAAATAAAATGTTTGTTGAAGAAATTTTGCTTTGTCCTATTGTATGAGAATAAATTTTATTAAATTTGACTAACTTTCGCTGCTCAGATTTTTTTCATTCTATACAATAAAATAAATTATCCTTACAAAGGATTGAGTCGATTGGCACCAAAAAAAATTACTAACTTGATTCATTTTAAGGCGCTACTCACGCTTGACCATAATAATTTGAATGCCAAAGTATTTTTATCCAAAAAGGAGCTGATGTTTCATACGAAACTGCACCTGTATCTCCTCTGGTTATGGGTGCCCCCGTATTGTCCCTGTTAAAAAAAACATACTGTATAATAGATTTACGTACAGCTGTGATATTCATAATTCGCTTTGTTCGTTGGTACGTTAAGTTTTAATGAGTAGCGACGTGGCTTTAACTATCTTTATCGTGGATATACGGATAGCTTAGAGACTTGAATGTTATTGATATGACTAATGTAGCCGATTTTAGAGTTTAACGTACGATACAAACAACATCGGAATTAAAGTGGTAGTTATTAAGACGACGCATTGATAATGGTTGGCGTCAGGGATTTCGTTTTTTTTCAGGAATCACTAATCTTTCGGAATCGATATTGTATGTTTTGAATTTTAAATAATTTTTACTTCAAATCGGTAGTTAGTTTACACAATTGTCTTTCAGAGTTTTATTTAATTTCAAACCTGCTTTCCGAGTCAGTTTGTATGCAGGCGATTTGTATACTCAGTCCGCAATTTACCATTGTAATATCAACAATTACATTCAAATACCTAGTTGTTTATCTCATATGTGTGCCATAAATAAAATATTGTTTTGGGGCTGACAGCAAAATTGCAGAATAGTTGAAAAACTGATGATAATTATGCAAGTTCATGCTTGTCCATATAAAATACACGCAATTTAATTTAACGCTTATTATTATAAAAAAAAATTCAATTATTTATCAATGCAATCGAAAAGGTGTTATAAAATATGAATTTTAATAAATTATTAATATCAACATTTTTATTCACTCGTAGTTACAACCCTTTTTTGCGTTGTTATATTGTGCAATTTAAGGATTAAATCAGGACTAAATGACAAGTTCATTAGTACCCATGATAGACGCTTGTCCAAACGCAACACGCAAGTTTACACAGTTATACAAATAGTCTAAATAAACACATAAAACATTTAAATTACATACATATGTACGTTCATTAACGACTGCGCAAATTGGGCGGGTTACAAAGCCGAAATTAATGTCACCGTTAGGTGATTAAGGTTACCATATAGAAATTATCCAAAATTGGAATTGTATAGTCGTAAATCCAGCTTTACAAATAAGAGAATAACAGTCGACAACGGCCTTTGTTTCTGCTTATCGCTATTTATCGGAATATACAATAAAGATTTACAAAATAAACCTCACCAAATAGGCCTTGTAACAATTTTATAAAATTTTATTAAAATGGTTTCAGCAGCCGATGACTGAACGCGAGCGCGGTTTGAGCGATTTTAGGTAAAAGTCACGTTATTAGTGGAAGGCAACGCGCAATAACTCAAAATGATGAATGTTTAAATTATTTAATTTTCATGGTTGATCATGTTTAAATGTAACGCGGTATAAACAGAACATATCAGTTTTAGAATTAACATGATAGCTGACTAACGACTGCATTAGCAATATGAGGCATATTGCTAATGCAGTTTCCCCAATTGATGTAAAGGGACGGATAGGTTTTAAACCATGACCTAATTTTGTACTACTTTATTTGCTTAACATTACATATTAATTTATTTCCTCATTTTACTTGAAATCTTCATTTATTGTGTTTTACCTATTATTTATTGTATTATATTGCTTTAGATGAGTATAATATATAATTGAATTATAAAAGTGTTAGTATGTTTATCAGCAGGATATAATGTAATTAATTTAAATACAGCCAAAATTTTATTGTTAACCTAGGTTAACATACATATTAAAATATTTTGGAACTCTGTATACGGTAAATAGTTAACATTACTACTTCAAAGGAATACCTATCGGCGCAGAAATTAAACGCACCAAGCCAAGCGAAAACAAGTTCGCTAACACGCTATACGGTCCAACTTAGCGACGTCCTCAGTCCGCCTTTATAGACAGTAAAGAAGGAGTACATTGGTAGAGGAAGGGATCCCCGGCCGTCTACCAAAATATCGCGCGTTGGACTACGACATCGTAAAAGCGACGACTCGTTGACGCCCGAAAAGTGGAAGGAGCGGGCAATCTAGCGCCACACGCAAGACCTAGTTGAGTAAAAGGTGATGCCGACGTCATCTCCACTTCATACGTGTCACTGGCAATTTTGCAACCCGTATGCTCTACGCAGCCCGCCCATTAGGGTAGGTGCGTCATCCTGCCCAATCGAGGCAAAGCGCCCAGAACCATCCCCTGCCACGGAACCTTGTCGCTCAGGTATGACTGACGCTTTACCCGCCCAACCTGCCAAGAAGTACCGCTACCCACCCTTCATTGTGAAGCACATGCCAAATCGGCCTCGGTACTTTAAGGCCATTAAAAGAGCACTCACCGAATGCCAGGTCACACGGGCGTTTGATTCTCCCCAGAGTCGGTTGAGGAGTACCGCGCCATCCAACAATACCTCACGGAGCTGAAGAAGCCACTCAACTGGTTCTCGTAATCCCTACCCGAGGAGCGCCAGATAAAGGCATTCCAGTCTTATCCGTGGCATCCGAGGCGGCACAACACCAGCAAAGATAGCGCTGGACTTCCTTTCAAAGGGCACAAGGCGGAGCTCGTTAAACCTATCTGGGCAAGCAAGGGTCGCCCCGGTTGCATTTTTCTTGGCATGTTCAAGCCGACCTTAACCTCATGCCTGCTACCTATGAGGTCACGAAGATGCTGTTGATGCCAGAAGTCAAGATCGGAAGCTGGGGTGGCAAACAGGGCCCCGCTTAATGTCACCACAGCCAGGGGTTTTAGCACTCGAGCCACAACTGTCATAGCCCTCTTGCCTGCGTCTGATGCAGAGGATTGCATCACGCAGGCGACTGTCCAAGAAGCAAAGATGATCCACCGTCCTGCGTCAACAGCCATGGCCATTTAAGACGTGTTGCTCAACATTCAAGCAGGAGGATGGCGGCAAGAGCGCGTTGAAATGGATTATAGTAGTAGAAAATAATCGATCGCGGTCATGGATTAGAGTGGCATACAATTATAAAATCTGCCCGTCCACGTAAACGCAGCCGCATCTTCATGCGGCTCAGTTAGAAGACAACACAATGACCCCTTAGTTGCAACAAAGGGCCAAAAAAACAACCGCATTCAGCTCACGCTCGAAACTACCTCCCCACGTGGACTTATTCCGTTTTAGGGGACACAGCGCATTTGCTCGCCGGCAGGTGGACGTATTTATGGTGGATGTTATATATTCCAAATTAGGTGTTTATTTTATAAAATGTTTGTATTTGCAGATTACAAATTGCAATTTCTTTATTTTTTCTTAAAAACGACTAATTTCGAACTATATACATTTATAACATCAAGTCAAATTATACTACGTCATACAAATTGGGTGTCCATTACATTTAATAGTAGTACGCAATGTGTGTCTGTAATTTGATTAAAGGTGGTTGTTAATTTTGAGTTCTGATTGGTGTTTTATGAGTTAATTGCATAAAGTGAATTAACGAACATGATTTCAATAGACCCAGTAATCTTCCTTCTTCATACATACGCGAGCGTGTACTGCAAAGCAAAATCTATGCAACGAAAAAAAAAAATAGAGAATCCTACGGCAGATATCGAACTCACCTCCATTTTTCAATCCGTTTGGAAATTATTAAAATCCTGGACGGCACCCGCCTGTGGCAACTCCAGCCGCGTTTAGAAAACAAATGGAAATGGTAGCTTTGCCGTGATTCATGACGTAAGGATCAAACATTTCAGAGTTTCCGAAAAAAAATATTAAAAACCGAACAGTGGTTCATGCACTTCTCTCCGCCCATCAGTATCTGGGAGCTAATCAACAACCTAACTAAATTCGAACGAAGCCGAAGAAAGGAAAGGTTGGCATTAGAATGTTGTACTATATCTCTTACCCTTTAATGCAGTTAAAATCTACCAAGGGATACTCAAAGTCAAAGTCAATAAGTGTTTATTCAATAGAGCAAAACGCTACTTAGAATAGTCAGTTTACAAAATAAAAACAAAACACATTTAAATTGAATAAAGCACATAATTGAACTTGTTCGCTTCTTTAAACTTTTATCCAAGTGAGGAAAAGAAGCGGTTACTTCCGGAAGATAGGCAGCAGCGTCTTTCCGTGTGTCAACATCCCGTACTGCGCTCGCCAACCCACCCGTCAAACGAAGCGAGTTTGGCAGGAACCCCTCATAATCAGTAATTAGATTCATGAGGGAGCCCTGTGTTCAGAAGGTACGTCTTATGGCTGAGCTGATGGTGATGATAAAAATATTTCTTAGATCTGTTTTGTATACGTTATGATTACGCGATGATTAACATGGATAAAAACTCCTTTATTTTGGCAGTGCTACGCTTCGTTGTCGTTAACAATGTCTAGTTACATCATTCAGTTTCAAAATGAATACAATCCATTTAAAAGATCTATTACTTTTGTCGCCAACGTAACTTCATTTATTGTGTAGCAATGCATTGTCCTGAGACGTTTCCATTAGTTCTTTGTACATCTTGATTCCAGCAAACGCTAACGGTTTGCTATAAACTTTTTGATATTACTCAGCAGCCGGTGCACGTAAATCTGCCCTCACAGTGGTCCCACTAACTTTTTCAATTTAACAGGTAAGGATAAATCGTTCATTTCTTTTTATTTCAACATAGAATCGATATAAACTCCCGAAAAGTTTACGCGCTCCCAGCGGATATTGTTTGTTTCCCGTTAACTCGGTAAATCTTTTTTGTTGGCAAACTTGGATGTTTAGTTAAATTTTGCCATTTTCGCCTTTCATTTCTTTTATAAAGTTGCGTGCCTCACACCAGAAAAGTTGCTGCGCTTTGCCTTTAGGAACTTCTATTTGTTACAATTTTCAAATATTATTCAAAGTTAACATGTACTGTAACACAGTAACATGTACCTGTTGTGCGGTAGTACTGTCTGTATTTTATTAATCAAAATAAAAACAAGGTTAAAATTGATAAGATAATGGTTCCACCCAGAAAACATTTTGAATATTTTATACAATACTTTTTGGACTAATTGTCGAGACATTTACCAACCCCCAATAAGTATTATGAAGGACATATGGATGACCTTTCATTGTCCTACTACATCCAACCTTAAAAAGCAAGAAGCGTATCAGGCGACCGGCAAAGTTCAGTTAGAAATAGTGTCATTGTGGTAGAATCATAAATTATTTTGCTCTTATTTGTCTGTCAGAAAGTTATTTCGGTGTAATGGATATAAATTGTACATTCTGAACGAAAACGCCACAATTTATGAACACAACAAATCCCTTACAACATACATTTTTTGTGACCTATATCACAGATAATATAATACACTAGTACCTATATCGACTCATATCGTGTATAATATATTGGGTTCTACAATTTTTAAAAACGACATCTATCGCGTAATTGAGCGCAGTAGGAGACACTTTGTTTATATACCCATATTTTATGCCCGCAAAAAACAATAAGACAACCACTCACAATCCCCTGGTTTTGCATGCACACTCCAAGCGTTATCTCAAACGCTCCGCTTTCAAAGCACTTCGTGTACAATAAACTCGGAGACGGTACTAGAACATGCCTATAACACTTTAAATCACCATTTAATGCAAGATTTACAGCTATAGTTTAAGATGCAATTTGAATGTTACTACATTGCATTCAAAGACTGTCTTTGATGTTAGATTGTTTTTATTTACCAAGTAAGTTCTAATTAAACTTGACGTTTGTTTATTTGTTGTCTTGCTTAAAACTAAAATCTTGTAGATTTTTATGACTAATCGTTAGCCACGTCAACCGTCAGTTTAGATTATGGCCAAACAAAACTCTATGCGGAATAAGTAAAAAAAAAACAAGAAATCAACTTATTTAATACAGAACACGGCTTTCACCACGTACCTAACTTAAGATTATTAAGTTAGGTAGTTAGTAATACGTTAGTTATATTTATAATAATTTATTATATTTTGCTGACGTTTGTTATATATATTATATGATGTCACGATGATTTCATTTCAGTTAAGAAATTAACTATTTACGAAATAAGGGCATGGAATGCCATCAACATCATTGAACTGGTATTGTACAAGCTTTTATTTAACTTGCCCGTTTTTTGGTGTGGGCCGATCTGAGAAGCTCAATTAAAACCACATTCTGACGATCGATTGGACTCAAATTTAGTATATTTGTGTATCTTTGGAGACAATAGGTACAATAATATGGTACCATGGAGCGCTGGTCTGATGATAGTGTCGGGATGTGGCCATATAAACTCGGTTAGGCCCATCGAGTTTGCGCTCATTTTTTGTCTTGGCAAGCACAATAATGCTTAATGATACCCAAAGTCAAAAGATGGAGACGGTAAATGATCATAGAAACCAAACAAGATACCTGTCGTATTTGGTTGTCAAATGAAAGAGCATAGAAGCTTGTTTTAAAAAATATTTTTAACACAACTTTTTTTTATCAATATGAAGTGAAAGTTTAACTCAAGAGTGTTACACGTTCTTCTGTGGGAGCGTACCAGTGCATTTGTGCCAGATAAAAGTTTTAATGACTCTGAGCATTCGAGTATAAAGGCTCCAAACCGTCCTTTCCTTCATCTGGATGACAGCGACGTCGAGCTAATAGATAAGAACTTTTCGATTGAAAAACTTTGCGCTCACCTACTAATTGGTACTGTTCGATTTTCCTTGTGTCGGGCATTGACTTTGCTGTTTGTCGTTTGTTAAGATCTTTTCTTTGTCGCTTGTTTTAGCAGATGTCTCGTAACTTAGTGGTGTTTAGTAAGTGAGTGACTAATGAGGCTAATGAAAAAAGTTCTTAGTTGCTCGAGGTGATATCCTTTACTAAGCATACTAAATGTTCGTTAAGTTATTGAAGATGTTTAGCAACATATTGCTCAGAATAGTTTTTTGTTTATGAAAATATTGTCTTAAGAAAACCTCCAACTGACGGAGTATCAACAAAGACCCAAGCTTATGCAGCCATACATTATCTTTTAACAGAGCGCTTCAGACTAAGAGGTAAAAAAAGACGGATTAAACCCTCTATTATGCAAAAATCAATCAAGAGTTTGCAGATGAGATTTCAATTACTTTGTGCATTCAAAAGAATTTGTCACCCTTAGATACATAAAAGGGAATGATTCCAAGAGCTATTTTCCACTGGCAAGGCACCTATTGAAGCGATGACAATACTGGCTGTCGTTGGACGGAACTCTATTGTAATACGCGGAAGCCATTATTGACATTTTCAAAGGGCTATTAAAATATTTTTTATTGAAAAACGTTTACGGAATTTTTTTGGGCGTAAAACGGTAATTCATCGGTAACACCACAACGGAACCAAATAATTTTGGTAATTTCTGAGCAAAACACGCCGAAAATAAAAAAAGTGAAACCGTATTTTACTTTGGTTTAACCTGGTCGATATATTAATTATACATTTTATAGAAATTAACACAATTGCTCATAACATTACACTAGAACTTAGCCCCAGACAAATTTTGTGTCTTTTATGCTTTAAGATATTACGGTCAGGCCATTACATATTTTATTTATTGCACACTCGATTCCGCATTAGCATTTACCCCCATCATTTTATACGGGGGAATATAAAAACGCCGCTCCATGTATAAAATTGCGATGAAATTGCACTATAATTTCCACTTAAGCCTCTTTACCTTACGTAGATGGCATGGCTACGTGAGCACTTACACAAAATTAGTCACACTGACCCACACTTCACGGGTGACAGCGCGTATGAAACGTATAAACCAATATTTTTTATGCGATCTACCTTCAATTTGGCGATCGACATTTGCTTTATACATTTCTAAACATAGGCACGCCTTCAAGATACGTACGTGCTTGAGCAGGGCTTTGCTTTGATCTTCGGCTGCATGACAATAGTCCGAGCCTTCCGTACAGAATACAGCACAAAATTCGAAGAAAGAAGAACTCCTAGATGGAAGTTGATTATATACCTAACAGATATATGGCGGAACAATTTCCTTATAATTTTCTTTACTACCAATTTATTCTAATCAGCCCGTTGGATATTACTGTTGGGCAAATGGTTCTCTCTTTACTACTGTTGATCTAAAATGCGATTTATATTTATGAGAATCCAAACCATTTCAGACAAAAAATTACCTTTCCAACCTAATAAAATAATATCAGTAATACCGTTATTGCATATCCTTAAGGCTCAACAAGTCGCGGAGGCAAAGTCGTCAATAGGCGCGGCCTTAATGTATGCTATCTCACCTGACATAGTATGTGTACCCGCGCGCTAAAATGAAATGCACATTGATTTAATTCCTAAAACGACCGCGCAAAAATATGTGTATAGACTTTTAGCACAAGGGTTATTATAGAAAAACTTGAGTGTAATCTTTTCAAAATAACATTTATTTCAACTTTTGAATAATTAAACTATATCGGAACGACGTTAATTTTTGAGTTTTCTTTCTCCATATATTATTTAGTTTAGTCCAAAGTTAGGCTAAAATCAGTGTTGAAATACGAAAGTTTAGAAGCTTGTATTTTTGAAATAATTAATTTTATTACAGTTTGGGGTGTATAAAAACATAGATTATGACGAGATAAATTGATATAATCCTCAGTGTTGGATGCTCAACGTCAAACAGTGGAGTAGTTACCCTTCCACGTTTATATGGAAAGATCGGCGAATCGTTCAGCCTTAACCTAATTTATTCGTTCTGTTATATTTTTATTATTAATATCAGCCGTTTGTGTTATATTACGATTTCTGAGCTAAGGCTTCCCCTCCATTGCATCCAGACATCTAAATTCCGAGCTGTGTTAGTCCAGTCCTCCAGGAAATCATCATACTTGTCCTGCCATCTATGTCTTGGTCTTTCGCGTCTCTCTGTCGTCGGGTCTGGGTGCCATTCAGTGGCGACCTTTGGCCACAGGATTCCATGCAGAAGAGAGACGAAAACCATCTTCACGATTGAAATTTAGGTGTTTCTTGATCTCAATCGCCTCTCGAACTATCCTCTATAATAGTAACGTTCTTTGGATAAAACTTTTGGGTCGTGTAGTTCTATCTAGTGGTTAGGTCCTGACTCCAGCAGATGTTCGGCAATCGCTGACTTATACACTTGCCGATTTTTGACCGCGGCTATTATGCTCCTTGACACATTCGGCTATTGTGCGCTTAGTAGTTAAGTACAGTCAGCCGCGGTAGATACTGTCATAAATTTATCAACTACAGATTTAAATGAGCCCACTCTAAATATACTGGCGAAAGGCTTGAATTTTGCACCCACACCGAAACGAATTCCATATGAGGACATTGTCAGTAGCGTTAGCGTTAGACAATTATTCGCAACAAAATTCCAACGTTTGACGCTGACACGTTGAGACAAGACGTTGCAATAATTCTTCGGAAATCCAAGTTACCAAAGTCCAACATCACCGTAGAAGAGCAATTAGCACTTAGGAACCTGCGGGCGAATGCCGATATCCTTGTGCTCAAAGCCGATAAGGGAAATGCCACTGTGGTGATGAACACCTGTGACTATGACGCTAAAATGCGGGCCTTGTTGAGTGATGAGAAGGTGTACAAGCCAGTAAACTACAACCCGACAGCCAGGGTAACAAAGCGTATAAGAGGTGTTATTACGGACCTAAAGGACCTTTTCACAGAGGATATGTATGAACGTCTCCATAAACCTGCAATAGTGCAGCCGCCGAAGGTTTATGGTCTACCTAAGGTACACAAACCCTTGTGCCTTTACGTCCGATTGTAAGTCAGATAGACTCGCCAACGTATGACCTGACTAAACATATTGCTTCGGTGTTACAGCCCATTGTAGGCAAGACATCTTCCTACGTGAAGGACTCTCGTCATTTTGTCCAGATCATCAAGACTTATAAAGTTGAGCCAGACGAAGTTATGGTGAGTTTTGACGTGGAGTCACTTTTTATCATGGTCCCACTCCACGACTGTCTTGATGTGGTTAAAGAAAGGTTAAGGGACAACGAACTTCCTATTCAGTACGTGGATTTACTTGAACACTGTTTGAATGAAATTTTCTTTCTATACCGCGGGCAACACTACCTCCAGATCGACGGAGTGGCCATGGGTAGCCCAGTAGCTCCGGTCTTGGCTAACATCTGGATGGAACATTTTGAGAGTAAGATTGATTTTACAGCCAACGGTATAAAGTTGTATAAACGTTATGTGGATGACGTTTTCTGCATAATGAAGGGAGGCGAACAGGAAGTCCACCAGTTAACAGACACTTTGAACGCCATACACCCGAATATCCGGTTCACGCATGAAATGGAGATTAATGACTTTAGCTTTTCTGGATGGCAAAGTGATGGTGAGATTCGATGGTTCCTTAGCGCATTGTGTCTAACGAAAACCGACTCATACTGACCGGTACCTAAACGCTGCATCGCATCATCATCCGTGCCACTTGCAGTCTGTTGTGTCTTCATTAATTAACAGGGCTCATGATCTGTGCGACCCTGAACATGTGGAGAGTGAAATCAGCCATGTTCAGGAGGTTCTTAGACACAACGGATATGTTAGTAGAAAAACTATAAAACGTAAAAGCCGAAAAACGCTGGAGGTCAGTAGACAACCTATCTTTCTGCCATACGTGAAGGGGGTGACGGATAAGATTGGAAATATTCTCAAGAGATTTTCAATTAAGTCAGTTTTCACTCCCTACTCAAAAGTCTCTCAGCAGCTCCGAACACCAAAAGATAGCATACCGCTGCAAATGCCAGGCGTATACAAGATTGACTGTAGCTGTGGCCGTTCATACATAAGGCAAACTGAGCGCACAATAGCCGAACGTGTCAAGGAGCATATAGCCGCGGTCAAAAATCGGCAAGTGTATAAGTCAGCGATTGCCGAACATCTGCTGGAGTCAGGACCTAACCACTGGATAGAACTACACAACCCAAAAGTTTTATCCAAAGAACGTCACTATTATAAGAGGATAGTTCGAGAGGCGATTGAGATCAAGAAACACCTAAATTTCAATCGTGAAGATGGTTTTCGTCTCTCTTCTGCATGGAATCCTGTGTTGAATAAGTGTGTGCGTTGTGTTCCGACTGTACAGCAGTCCGATACCGTCAGTGTAGTGTGTCGTAATGTGAACTTGGACATTTCTGAATCTGAAGACGAATTGAGGGTAGTCGTGGATTCTGCCATCAATTCGCGGCGGTAGCTCTCAGCACATCAGTCCTCCCGCGACCAAGAATGCTGAAATGTGTTCGAAACGTCGGGAAAATAATAAAAAAGATACGCGGTAAAATCCTGTAATTTTAAAACTAATAAATATACTACCTAGTTCTAATGATATCATTGAGAGTTTCAACCCCTCTCATGATTAATGAACGCCAGTTCAGCGTGTTGTGATGCAAATGACTGCAGTCAAGATCGTGATGACTGGCCTACATCGACTGACGCGAGCCAACTTTACACCGAAAACTTGAATAAAGAACGTATGGTATTTTTTTAAAGATTCGCGTTTACGGCATATTAATAATGCATAGGAATCCTGAAGAAACGGACAATAAACAAAGGTAACGCAATTAATATTAGTATTAATAAATCTTATTCCCATCATCATATTTTTTTCATAATTTCAGCCGCAAAACGTCCACTACTGAACACGGGCCTCCCTCATGGACCTCCATGAGGGGTAGTTGCCATACACGCCACGCTTGGCAGGCGGGTTGGCGAGTGCAGAACGGCATGTTGATACACGGAAAGACACTTCTGCCCATCTTACGGAGGTATCCCTAAGTAGGCACTTACTGCATCCACGGGCATGAAAGTAGGAGTAGCATTCTACTGCCGGCACCCCATGGCTATTTCTATGAAGGAAACAAAAATATTAAAACAAATTGCAATAAGCAACCAAGCCCTGATTATTTGAACATTATTTTCATAAAAATAAAGTATACATTGTAAAAAAAAACTGTTGTTTGAGAACTATGTAGAAAAATATGACTTGATTTTATTATTAAACAATTATCATGTAGCTCACTGAATCAATATTAATAACTAATCAATGACACTAGATATAAATATTTTCCAAAAAAGACGAGCAGGAACTAGTTTAAACTATGCACCATACAATGTATATTTTAATTCAACAAAATGTACACTCCTTAAAAACTTACACTAAACACGGTTGAACTATATACTTTTATAGCCAATTTCTCAATTATTTTTATTCAGTTACAATATCTTTACGTATTCACATTTTATTAACAAAGAAATAATAGATGCTGATCTTGCATATATTTTTATGGCCTATACTGTCCTACTGCTGTGCAACGGCCTCCCCCGTTTCCCTCACTTTGTCCCTGTCCAGTACAATCTCCCGCCAGCTACCATAGAACCCGTCTAGGTCATCGCCAAAAAAGCATAATTTTAAATTATAGATATTTTTGGACTTATTGCAGACAAATAAAACCGTGTAGATCTTCTGATGCTTTGTGACTGATTTTTCGGTCTATCTAATTTTTAAGTAGACCTACGTGGTTTAGTTGCTTTATTATTATTAATGTTTAATACAATGTGTAAAATTAACAGTGGATGCGACTAGCACAGGACCGTGATGGCACAAACTAAGGGAGGCCTATACCCAGCAGTGGGTGAAGTCGGGCTGAGGATGATGATGATGATGATTATTAATTTGCGTTTCAGCTTTAGATATTTTTTAGGTATAATAAAATTAACTTCACTTACATTAATTCACTATTGGCCTTATGAATAAGCTCAGAGTCGCTCAACGAGCTATGGAGAGGGCTATGCTCGGGGTTTCTCTACGGGATCGAATCAAATGAGAAGATACGTGGAAGAACTCGGGTCACCGACATAGCCAAACGGATTAGCACGTTGAAGTGGCAATGGGCGCGCAGAACAGATGGCCGATGGGGCCGCAAAGTTCTCGAATGGAGGCCACGGATTGGCAAACGCAGCGTAGAATGTCCACCTGCAAGATGGGCAGACGACTTGGTGAGAACTGCTGGTCGGCGGTGGATGCAGACAGCTTCCAACCGCAGTACTTGGAGATCAATGAGGGAGGCCTTTGTCCAGCAGTGGACGTCCTACGGCTGATATGATGATGATGAATAAAATTAAGAATTCTGTCACTCGTTATGGTACCCATAACACAAACTATGATTTCTATTGCTATATGATGCCGTTAGAGATATCCAGCATTATTTATTTAAGTTCAACAAACGGTGTAACACACAGCCTGTCCTAACACAGTGATCGGACGCTGGCGTGAACTCCGCAAGCGTGGCTGATGAGGCGTTTCTGACACAACAGCAACTACAAGCTAAGCCATTGTTTGCGCACTGCTCTTTGGTCGAGCTGTATCGCCTTTAATGAACGATGGTCAAACTGAATTGTGGTTTTATTAACGTTGTTTTGGTAGAAATGTTTGTGCTCAAGATGCAAATTATGGGATAGTATCAAATCGTAACATCACGTACTGCGCTCGCCAACCCGCCTGCCAAGCGTGGCAAGCATGGCAACAACCCCATTATGATCTTGAAGGGGCCTAGTAGCCGTATGACTGCTGTCCAGCAGTGAACGTGGACAGAAGTCTTACGGCTAAGATGATGATATAATGCGATGAGCAATAACTTAATACTTAAAGAACGTTCATTAATGCACCATGGCTCTACAATTGTAACGAAGTTTTTTGTAGTTTCAAAGGTTCATTCAGTTGCTTATTTGACAAGCTTGCCCAAAGAGACTCTTAACACAAGCCGTGACAGTAAATGTTTTCACAAATCCATGCTTGCTACTTAGTGTGAAACATCCAATCCATTTACACTCACGCAGCGGATCACCGATGAATTGGAAAAAATTACATTACTTCTACTTGAGGCGCAACAAAAAGCGCTTTGTTGTAACTCACAAAAGAAGCCTTTGTCGAAATGAATTTAATCTTTAAACGAATTTATCGGAAAATTGCGCTCGGCATTTTTGTCATACGACCTGTGTAAGCAGGGTGCTGTCGACTGGATGAATTAAAATTTTGCGCAGGCATTTTAAAAATAGCATGAAAACCGCGTGGGGAAAGAATGCTGGGATTTTATGAATTTTAATCGACAGCTTTACATTTTTTGCTGAAAACATACTTTGCTGCGGTTTTGTTACCTATTTATGCGCGGTAAGCTAATAGATCAACTTAGAAGGGAAAACTTGTCTAGTTGTCCTACTCGGAATTTCTGAGTACTTTAAAAATATGCAGTGACTTTATAAACATTTAAACGGAGAAAACATTTGCATATAAATATTTATTTAATTTTTCAACAATAAAATCTAAAATGTTGCTGAAAATACCCAAACCGCAAATAGCAATTTTATGCTATACATGCTATATTAAACATATCTTACAATAGTATAACTAGCTTGTGCCCACCGCTTCGCATGCGTTGTACCCGGATAAAAAGTAGCCTATGTGTTATTCCTTATCCACATCTATACGTGTGCAAAATTTCAGCTCAATCCGTTCGGTAGTTTTTGCGTGAAGAGGTAACAAACCTCGAAACAAACATTCGGCATTTATTATATTAGTAGGATATTGCTTGCTTTTAAACTCATTTCTGATGATTGGATCCATGATACATCAAGGTATATAAGAATAAGGAAGTATGCGTGCCTTTACAGATCTTGTAGCGGTAATCTGGATGCAAGTCGATTATTTGAACACCTGCAACTGACGACTGACAGACTTAGCGAGCAGTATCCCTCTGCGGAGTAAGTGATTATAAGAGACTTCAATGCCCATCACGTTGAGTAGCTCATTTCTGAGTCCATTGACTTTGCGGGAATGTCTGAATCGCGTATGGCTTCAGTTGTTATCAAAGCCAACTTGGATACCAGATATTTAGAGTCATTCAAGCTCTTTGTAGCTGTTGAATACGCGCCCCGACAGATTCACTATATCAGTGAATGCACCATTCGGGAGTGCCTTGTTCACGTCTTGATCCACTTCGGCCTGTACAATGGCGACAAATTAATCAGCAGACTGGGATGGACTTCGAGAGTTTTATGCGTCATATCCTTGGATAACTTCGGTAGAACGAATCACTTACTGCGCTCGCCAACCCGCCTGCCAAGCGTGGTGAGTATGGCAACTAGCCCTCATGGAGATCCATGAGGGAGGCTTCTTCAGTAGTGGACTTTTTATGGCTGGAATGATGATCCTTGGAGGTGGGTTTTTTTACATCTGATGATCATGACTCCGGCATAACTGCCATTACCGATACTATCTTGGCAGGCATAGAACGTTTCATTTGCAACCGTCAGGTAGCTGCTGGAGTAAAAAAAGGCAACCCTGGTTCTGGTAATCGGCTCTGCAGAGAAGCTTAATCTCTCAAGCAACCTGAATATATGGCTGAATATATAATGGCTTGGACCACGGCTCGAGACACTAAAGACCTAATTTCTGAAATGCCACCAGAGAGACACCAGGGCTAAATTTTCAGCATTGGTGAGAAGCTTGCTAGCTAACCCTCTGGGAGTCGTGCTTAGTCGTGTCATGTGGGAACTTCTGCCAGTCGTCCTTGCCACCACTTCGAAAACCATACAGTAACCCGGCCCATCTTTGCTTCAAACTCGACTATGAGCGATGGAGCAACCTGGCAACCTAACATCCCGTGATACGGTAACTCCATGCTAAAAAATATATATATAGTACTCTAGTGTCGCAAGCGTCCATAGGCTACGGTCACTGCTTACCATCAGGTTCACTTGATATAAAAAAGTCAAGAACATTAAATATAATAATAATACATTTAATGTATTATCATTGAAATCGGGACATTGGAGTTGGTTATTTTTGTTAAAAAATTAAAGACTTTGTTAAATTATTGTTCATGCTAAGTGCAAAAACCCTATTAAAGTAGGAAGATTGGATACATTTACTGTCCTTATGTATTATTTATTATTCATCTCAGATTATACATCTTCGATTAAGTACCAAATACGCTACAAAGAGCGGATAATTGAACACGTTGCCGAGCTCCAGATTATGCGGCGTTTCGATATTCAAACCAGAGCTAGGTATTAGATCTCAAGCTGATTGATTCATTGGCTACGGCTCCTACGCTCCTATTGTCGTGATCTAAAGCCTCTCGAAACCAAACTAGTTTGATACTGGGGGATATAAATTGAGTTCGACTTTGCCGGGAAGCAGGGAAGTTTGCTTCTGAGTAAGTTCTTAGCTTGAATAATGTGTGTAATGGTTTTGATAAAAATCTGCTTTAGATTTAAAAGGTAGCGTAGACATTATTTAGTGTAGACATCCTGTTCGTCAAATTATGGAATGTATTCCATAATGCTATATGTCTTTGGATAAGTTTTGTTCTCATATAATCTAAAATTTTAATTTAAAATCTATGAAAATAATGCTTCAAACATTTTAGAAAACTTCAAAGAAATATGCAGGTAAAATATACCCAAAAGGACACGATCGTCTTGCACATTTATATAATGGTATTAATAAAACCGTAGAACTTTTTGCTAAATGTTAAAATACCTTGAGGAAAATCGCCAAACTTCTCTCCTTGAAACAATAATTTCATCCCACCATTCCGACGATATCCCAACATCTCGCGCCCTGGATTGTAACAAAGTTGACATTATGTGACCACATTTTCGTAAATATCAATTTGGATTACGCCATACCGAGACCCTTCTAAAGACGGTGTTGTAGTAGCTACGGAAAGTTTGTTCGAAGCGACATGACTTGTAACAAAATATTACTAGTATAAATCAGTAAAAAATATACTCAATGATGTTGTTTGTATGAAATTGAAACTGTTTTGTTTTTTTTGCTTTATTTTAAGACCTAACTTTATTAAGTAAGTAATTGCCAAAGATTTAAATCTGTAACAGCTATATTTGCCTTAGTGGGATAGTTACAAGATTAAATTGGTAGTACTGGATAGGAAATTCTTTCTCCTTTCTGCACACCGTAGCCATGCAGTCAGTCAATACGTCACTAATGGTTATATACTGACGTGGTCTATAGTATAACGAGTGGTATAGACTTTATCCATTGACCGTGTACCAAGCTCTGTAGCGTCCCGTTCTGTATGACTTAAGAGTCGTTTACGCTATAATATGACTTATCGATTAGGTTAATACATATTGTTATATTAATGTAAACATATACCTTCACAAAATACTATTTCTGCAAACACTTTGATATTTACATAAAACCAACGCCAAAGAATTCGATGAAAAAGAGACATTCAGCAAACGTGTCCCGTTTGAAAAATGCAAGGGCGGGCCATTTTTCTGTGTCACCGTACAAATAGCTGTGGGGAATGACTTGAATCTTAGAAACTCACTAGATATTCTTTCTATTCGCTTGCAGACACTCGTAGGCACGCTCAACAAAAAATATATTACAATTTAACATCGATAGTGCTCGGAAATAACCTTGTGCTCAAATCTATATCTATATACATGTATTTTATATTATACTAGCTAACCCAGTGTCCACTTCGTTGGGCGGTAATTTATAGCCTATGCCACTCACAAATACTGTGGCTTTCTATTAGTAAAATAATTTTGAAAATCGGTTCAGAAGATCCAGAGATTACCCCCTACAACCTCACAAACTCACAAACTTTACCTCTTTATAATATTAGTATAGATATGTATATAAAAGAAAGTCGTGTTAGTTACACTATTTATAACTCAGGAACGGCTGAACCGAATTGGATGAAAATTGGTGGGGAGTTAAGAGCCAGGAGACGAACATAGCCTACTTTTCGTTAAATAAATTTTACGTAAATTAAATCAAAAGGGGTTAAAATAGAGGATAAAAGTTTGTGTGGAAAAATCGTTATTTTTCACTTCAAAAACTTAAAATTTAGCAAATATATTAGAATGTAAAACTTAATCTGTATCTTAACTGTGTATCAGAATTCCTCAAAAATTTGTTGGTTTTTTTTCACGTGATTTACGTGAAATTTCTCATAAAATAGATAACTACCAAAATTATTAAACACATGTTTCAGCGTTAGTTATAGCGTAGTTGTAGGGAAGTTGTAGGGAAGTTGTAGGGTAGTAGTAGGGTAGCTGTAGGGGAGTTGTAGGGTAGTTGCGATAGGGGCTCTGGAGTGTTCTTTACGAGGAACCGGAGCCCTTAGTGCACCGAGGCCGGCCATCGGAGGGGTTTTAGTGAGTCGTCGGGAGACAACCTCACATTACCATGCTTTGCCCTTACGCAGCATGTGTATCTGACCTAGCAGATTTCCCTCACGACACCAAAAAAAAATTGTAGTTGTAAGGTAGTTGTAGGGTAGTTGTAGGGTAGTTGTGGGGTAGTTGTGGGGTAGTTGTAGGGTAGTTGTATGGTAGTTGTAGGGTAGTTATAGGGTAGTTGTAAGGTAGTTGTGGGGTAGTTGTAGGGTAGTTTTAAGGTAGTTGTAGGGTAGTTTTAGGGTAGTTGTAGGGTAGTAATAGGGTAGTTTTAGGGTAGTTGTAGGATAAGTTTTAAGTAGTGGTTGTAGTAGGTGCGATACAAAGTTCATCGGGACAGCTAGTTGATCAGAAACTTTCGAGAAGTCAATGGTTTATTCCTAGTTATAAATGTTTGTCGTGTAAAAAACCATCATAATAAAATAAACTATAGGACTTGTGTTTTTAGTAAAGCGTAATTATCATAAAAAAGTGTGTAAAGACGTTATAAGTTGACATTAAATATTTATGGAAAATGTTTATTTTATTATTTAGTCCATAAAAATAAAAGCTTGTTTTTTTAAAAGTTTTTTACTCTTAATTTATTTTTTACTTTTTAGTTATCGCTAATACACTTATAAAATGGTCCTTTGGGAGCCTATTATGTGTAATTCGAACTCTTCCAGTGCACTATAGGCACGTTACTAGTGCAACTCTCAGCAAGCCCAAAAGGGCTTGCTGAGAGTTGCAGAGTAAATAAAAATTGAATATCCATATTGTAGAAGTGCATTAAAAATTTGAGTGACGTCACATAGCTGAGCATGCATTGTCATAAAACAAAACGTTTATACAAAATTTCAGCTCAATTGGTTGAAGATATCTGCTTCAAAATTGAGTTGCAAGATTCCACTCGAACAAACATAGTTACATACATACATGGCAAACTAAATAAAACAGGCAGGAGGTACAAAGAACCAGTCTAACAATGTTTAACATAAGCATGCTTAGCATTTTCTTAGAAACTCTTAAGCGAGTTTTAAGTACCTTTTGGAAACTGTTTATATAGGTAATTTAACTGTTCGATCACGTTTAGAAGGGATCATCATTCCAGCCGTAAAACTCCACTACTGAACAGGCCTCCCTCATGGATCTCCATGAGGGCTAGTTGCCATACTCACCACGCTTGGCAGGCGGGTTGGCGAGCGCAGTACGGGATGTTGATACACGGAAAGATGCTGCTGCCCATCTTCCGGAGGTATCCCTTAGCAGGCTCTTACTGCATCCACGGGCATGAGAGGAGGAATAATATTCCACTGCCGGCACCCCACGGCAAATTGGGAGGGATATTGTAAGCAAAATATTTAGGACTTAATCACATTGGATGGCGGTTTGGGACGGGTATTAGTTACATATATTGGACACAACGTATGTATACAGTAATCACTTAGCTTCAAACTAAGCAAAGTTTGCTTTATGGTAACTAGATGATTGGTTAAATATATTTTAGTTTTATGTAAGACCTGACCCATAATTTTTAAACGTTTGGTTCTGTATTATAAATCTCAGACGCTCCTTAGCTCTTCTTCTTTTATAACTTTTGTGTTTGGTTTTACACAATTCTGCCAGTGTCAAGTAACATTATAATAGGGTTAATTTTATCGTTTCTCTCACGTGTTTTCCATTTCTCTTTTGGGCACCCGCTAAGTAATTTAATTGCAAGTGTGCTCCTGAGCTGAGAAGTGCCAATAATGCAATGATTTGTCACTTTGACAAATCAATTAAGCATTGTTTTTCACGTTAATTAGTCATGCCTCAGAGTTTGCTAACTCCTGGCAAGTTGCGACCGTTGACCGATCGCCTCTCTACGAGCGCCAGGGCGATAGGACCTTAACATTTACTCACAAAACAGTGATGAATAGCTCCATTTTCCTATTCACGTGATTGATGCGTCCCCAAAATTCGATGAAAACTTTGAATAATCTAAATTCACAGACGACCGGCCTGGCACGATTTTAAACACTCAGTAAAACGGCACTTTACCTCTTCACATTCCCGTGTATCATCAATCATACTTTCAAATCATTCTGGACGATACGTACGGAACGTTTCAAACGTTTAATTTTTCATATACTTACACCGAAGGGGAGCAGAAATTTAGTTGTGAAAGGAAATAAGGAAATGTTTTTAGATGATGAGACGCATGGTTTCTTTCAAAGTATTTTTTATGGTTCTCTATTTTGTCTGCGAAATTTTATTTCCATAGTATATAAAATTTATTTTCATAATCATCGATTGCCCGAATAATCAAAATCTATAATATAAGGATCCCTTATATAGTTTCCACTAATATCCATAACGATTAAAATCCATAAAGTGATTTTTAATAAGAAAAGAAATCCATAACATTATTAACCCATAAACATTATTCTCTTTATTTATTTAAATAATTTTCATGTTCCATAATATTTTGTTGATGGCCGCAAACCTAATAACCTACTGTCTTTCCATTTCAGCTGTGTCATAGGCAGTGTTTTCGGATAATTATAAAAAAAACCTAATAACCTACTGTCTCTCCGTCTCGGTTCTGCCACAGGCAGTGATTTTGGATAGTTATAAAAAAACCTAATAACCTACTGTCTCTCCATCTCGGTTCTGTCACAGGCAGGGTTTTTGGATGGTTATAAAAAAAACCTAATAACCTACTGTCTCTCCGTCTCGGTTCTTTCACAGTCAGGGTTTTCGGATGATTATAAAAAAGAACCTAATAACCTACTGGCTCTCCATCTCGGTTTTGTCTCAGGCAGTGTTTTCAGATAGTTGTAAAAAAAAACCTAATAACTATCCTTCCATCTCGATTTTGTCACTGGAAGGTTTTTATAATCTTTCGAAAATACTCGGGATATTAAGTTTTATGATTCGTTATTATTATGACACATTTGTTTAATAAAACGATGAAAATTATGGAAATTATATGTATATTAGGTAAAATCATTTTATGCGTAAGGAGCATTAGGATGAACAATATCTTATTCTAAATTATATATATGGGACCATAATATTTTTATTAATTGTGCTGTTTCGGAGACTCTTGTTATTGATTGTGATTTTCGGACAATCGTATTTCGAAGACAAAATGGGGCACCCATTTTTTATGTATAAATAGTTGGTAATTAGTGCTGGCAATTTCACACAGTACCTCTAACATTAAAGTGAGCAGAGCTTGTCTTATGGGTACTAGATGGTTTATAGAATACTTAAGTTACATAATAATATATTTTTATATATAAATACTTACCTACCATAAACAGAAAACACCCAGACCTTAGACAAATATCTGCAGATAGAGGAAACATTTTGTCCACAAGCGGTGTAGGAACCCACATCCAACCTCCAC
Organism: Pasiphila rectangulata; assembly: GCA_963082625.1. Taxonomy (NCBI): domain Eukaryota; kingdom Metazoa; phylum Arthropoda; class Insecta; order Lepidoptera; family Geometridae; genus Pasiphila; species Pasiphila rectangulata. The sequence continues at coordinate 14,021,346 of OY720237.1, forward strand.
CAGCCGGCTGTTAAACCAACTGTACCACGCAGGTCGTCATTTACCGAGTTAATTGTTAAACTCAGTATCATAAAATATCTAAGACTTCTAATTCGCATAGAACAAGGGTTGATCTGTCAAAGAGTAAAGCAACACTGATCGTAATTGGGCAATTCACGATGATTGTGATACCATGGATACTGCCGTACGGTGCCGGCAGAAGAATGTTGCCACACCTCTCTTGCCCGTGAATGCGGTATCAATCTGCTTTGTGATATCCCCGGAAGATGGGCAGCAGCGTTATTCCGTCCAACATCCCGTACTGCAAAATAAATATAATACGGCTTACACCACGAACCTAACTTATTATCATCTTGCTGACGTTTCGTGACCATTTAGAGGCCCTTCTTCATGAGCAGAACCACAACAAAGAACAAGACCTCTAAATAGTCTACAAAACGTCAGCAAGATGATAATAAGTTAGGTACGTGGTGTAAGCCGTATTATATATATTAAATGATGTCAAGCCGCGATAATTTTAATTCAGTGATCCCGTACTGCGCTCGCCAATTCGTTTACCAAAGCGTGTAATCAGTTCTTGTAAAACTATGAGAGAGGCCTTTATCCTGCAGGTGGACGTCCTCTGTCTGAGATGCCATATTCTAGTCGCTACTTATGCCATTATTTATGGCATAAGTTGCGATTAGAATATGCCGAACAGCTAAGCTTAAGCCAACATTAAACAAGACGCAAAAGTGCGGTTTATAAAAATTACAGGCGTCTTCAATGTGGCACTTCTGCCTCATTTGTCTTTTATATGGTCGTTACAGTAACGGTCCCCGGGAGAAGCATATTTTCTCAGATGATATTAATAATGACAGAAATGAACGCTTCGATGTCCCCAAATAATATTACGCTAGTTTTATGACTAGCGTAAGCAGTTCTTAGTTAGGGTGTGTTGATAAACTGCGCTTAGTCTGCTAGTTTTTTTGACGACCTGGATATCTACCGCGAGCGGTATAGTATACTTAAAATGTCAGCGCGCGTCTGTGTATTTTATGAGTGTATGTATGTAAAGTTTTATATAAGTTTTGCACGCTCATCTCACAAGTACACCTACGGATGAGGGTAGTATCATCACGGGACACTGTCAGTTACAGACAGTGGACTATATCGCGACTGTCTTGAAGAAGAGAAGTCAGTAGAGCACGTGCTTTTGCTGCACTGCCACAAGGGACGCGAGATCAAACACAAAATACAAGAGCTCATAGAGTCATGCTCTTCTTCTACAACATCTACATATCCTCCGGGGATGCTTATGGAATGCTGCCAGTGGTCCCGAGTCCTTCTCCGATATTTAAATGAGTGGCGTTGATTAGGGTCAATGCACAATACACATGCGGGACGTCAGTTCAGATCTGGTATTCCTAACCAGAATTAGAACCTCACATAAACTACTGGCCGTGGGGTGCCGGCAGTAGAATGTTGCCCCTCCTCTCTAGCCTGTAGATGCAGTAAGAGTCTTCTAAGAGCTACCTTCGGAAGATGGGCAGCAGCATAATTCCGTGTATCAACATCCCATACTGCGCTCGCCAACCCGCCTGCCAATTGTGGTGAGTATGGCACTTACCCCTTATAGAGATCCATAAGGGAGGCCTGTGTTCAGTAGTGGACGTTTTACGGCTGTAATGATGACAGACTACTATGATAACTTGACGTATCGAACTTATAATAATTAGCGGGAATGTTCACGTACTTGTTTTATTGGCGTAGGCACTAACTGTTTCGACTCTTATCCAGGGCCTTCTTCAGGGTTAACTCGGTTCGCGACCCGCTTTTACTTTGTGTCTTTAACAAAACAAGTACGAGAGCATGCCTGCTAATTAATATAGACTCTTATGTCGTTTTTTTCCCGACAATTCTTTCATAAAATTTGTCTATAACGAACTCTGCAAATTTTAATAAGGCTGACTACGTTCTACATAAAATAAACCTCTTTGCTTTTCATTTAAATTGCCTTTGTGTTAATCTTTGTAGCTGCCTCTTATTTGCCCCGTAACATCTGTTACAGTAATAATTTACAAGCATCGTGACATTCATTTTTTGCGATAGCCACGGGAATATTTATATTTTAACACACAGTGCAGCATTTTTGAATAAAAGTCGTTTTTGTGATTACATTTTAATTTATATCGCACGAAACGTAACATGGTATTTATATCACGGTAAATATTACTACTTAAGGTTTATTTTAACTTTAAAATTGGCCACTTAAATTGGTTAGGGTTCTAAATAGATGAATTTATTGTGGACATACCATACACCATCTATACCCAAAGTAAACAAAGCTTGTGTAATGGGTTCCAGTAGATTGATAGAAATTTTTTTTTTTTTGTAAATACATACATACAAAGGAGGCCTTTGTCTTGAAGTGGGACAGTGCAGGCTAAATAATAATAATAATAGATACATACATATCATACATAGACAATTTTTACCATATTTGATTATCAAGGTTTTTTCGCGTAAATATTTTTATCAAATATTTATTTTAGCAAATATTTTTACCGACGTTTCGACCGGATTGGGGCTGCGGGACATCAGACTAGCTCCATGGTACCATATAACTGACTGTCTTTAAACGTAAGTACGCAAGTATTCCAAATTCAATTCCAATCACATGTCAGGAAGTGGTTCTAATTAACTTCCAAGGTACGTCTAACTCTTACTTTACAGACAGGGCAAGTTAAATAAAGGCATGTAAAAAAATACAAATAACAGGTACAAAAATACGTTGCGAGAGAAATTTAGTGTTCGGCTTTAACCTGACCTAGGTCGACATTGGGAATGAAACATTTTTGCTCTGTAGTTCTGCTTTATCACTATCAGTGAAACACATAATATGTATCTGCTTTGGAAACATTTACTACTAAGACTAGTTGTAAATTAGGTAAACTAGTTTAGATAGTTTTCAGTTTTATTTACCTACCTAACTCATTTAAGTGGACCATGTTCATTATGAGAAATTAAATTTGTAAAACCCAACTTGGTCAATAGGCACCTCCTTACAATCATAATTATAATAACACTACGCCCCAAAGCATCATTCTATTAGCAAACCTAAGTTCCCTAACTGCAAGCAACATTCATACCCCAGTTTCGTTAAGGTGTCTATACACATGACATGTTATATTCAATTTCAGCAAAACAGTGGGTTTCAGAGACGCAGCTGCAAGGGTTGAACTAATTTCATCCCAACATGACAAGGGTATTAGTTGGGTCGAGTTTGGGTCTTTTTATAACTCAGGTTATGGCTGGAAAGTCTACTGGTGCGGAATAATTGTCGCTGAAAGTTGAAGAATAAATAGCGGAAAAGTCAATCAAGTGTAACGAAGAATTATTAGGACAACGGTTTTGTGTTGTTTACCCACGGCTTCGGACTGAGTTGGTAATAATACTCAAAAGGATACGTGTGTGTAATCACAAAACTTAACAATAAATAAACGTTCTTACTTACTTACTTACTTATTGCTAAGTCAGTATTTTTTTTTGTAAAAATTGCCAAGAAGTGTGAGAGGTACATTTTTATAATTTGGTGAGATAATCTTACAAACAAGCCGTGGAGTGGCAGTAGATTATTACCCCACCACTCTTGCCCGTGAATGCGGTAAGAATCTGCCAAGGGATACCTCCGGAAGATAGGCAGCAGCGTCTTTACGTGTGTCAATATCCTCTACTGCGTTCGCTAACCCGCCTGCCAAGCGTGGAGAGTATGGAAACAACCCTCTCGCGACCATAGAGATCAATTAGGGAGGCCTATGTTCAGCAGTGGACGTGGTTAGCAGTCCTACAGCTGACATGACCAATCTTACAAAATGCCAATACATTATGCTTTTATTTATTTATTTATTGTTAAGGAAGACCGACAGCTTATATCTAACACAATATTACACTTATAATTATATATAAAATGAAAAGCCAATTATTGGTCCTCACGACTAATTACAATTTAAGGGGTTGAGATGAAAATAAAACATAAAAAATATCATAAATAGAAATAGAAAACACAAAGAAATCTAAATAAGCCAATAGTTGCTATGTTAAAAATATTACCTACTTTCTATATAATTAACCTATGAACATTTTTTTTTGTTACCAGATATTAACTAAAAACAACTTCTTTTGTAGTGAGAGTTCCAACAGACGAACGTTCGACCTTTTATTAGTGTAGAGTTCTGACTTATAATAGGTAAAATTCTAACTAAATATATAATGTGTACATTACACACTGCACTACCTAATTCGAAACTAAAAAAATCTGGTACAATACTCGTAAAAGGACAGTATAATTTCAAAGACTTAATAATGTAAAGTCACGTATAAAGTTTATTTTATTCGCCTTCTTCAGAGTTAGTAAGACATCATTAACTCGGTAATATCCGTAATGGGACACAATCCCGTCTGTGACTCTACGCGGCTGCGCGACAATACTAAAACGAACTTCATCATGTTACAAGCTTAGAACTTTATAACTAATGAGGTCTAATAATTACCGCCGCATTGAGCCTTTTTATTTATAATGACCATTATATAATTATTGAAAATTTACTTCATGTTCTAAATTAATATTTATGCTTTGCAAATACTTAATGAGTCATTTATTTAAATAAGTACATTAAACAGAAATAATATGAAGGTACATGTAACTGACACGATATTGCTGGCAAATATTATATTATTCTCTTCATCCTCATCAGCATCATATCCGGCTTGTTTATCGCTGGCAATGAAATAATATAACAATAATATTGATGCAACAAGGATCTTTAGGACATGTTATTTACAGTTTATCATAGCACAGTTCATCATATGGTATAAGTAAGGTCCAATCAGCTTAAGACTAAACTTAATTAATGCTCATAAAGATAGAGATAAAAATGTGTTTATTTGTCACAGAAATAACGTAAATTATATTCTTAAATATAATTAAGTTCAGACAGAATACGGTAACATAAAAGATATCGTAAAAACAATAAAACCGGTCAAGTGCGAGCAGGACTCGCCAACCGAGGTTTTCGTAGGTACCTATGGAGGAACATAATAATTATTATAAATTCACTGATCTGAGTATGTAAAAGTTTTAAAAATGCACAAAAGTATTCGGTCACCCATCCATTTTATGAACGCGCGTAGGGTTGCTTAACCTCGATGATTTGATTTCGTACTTTTTTTAGAGACGATTTTTTTTATGATTTCATAGCAAATCTATAATTTTTCTTTGTGTCTACAGTAAAAGAGGATATACTTTGCCAAATTTCATAGTAACAGGTATAGGGGATGAATTTTGATTTTTCTGAGAATGCGTTTTTTGCGGCATAAATGGTCGTATCTTTTTATCAGGTTAACTAAGAATATTGATTTTCACAGCTTAGAGGCTATATACTAGATATGGCTTAGAGATATGAGTATATTTCAGTTCAATTTCAACTCGGTACCTTTACACGTTCTCGGTATTGACAGACAGACAGACGGGCAACAAAATGATCCCATAAGAGTTCCGTTTTTTCTTTTTAAGGTATGAAACCCTATTGATGATATTTAGAAGGTTTCCTCAGCAAAAGCCTTACCCGTATAATTACATGGATTTTCGGTGACGAGTACACGACAAGCTCATAAGAAATTCACCCTTGTCGCTGGCGTTGGGCGGACCTTTGTGAATTATAACGTTAGGCCCAAGTTTTTTGCCGAGATTAACTGCGTATTACAAGCCGAAAGTATGCCAATGAGCTGGTTTCCAAACTTCTTAATTACTTACGAAGGGTTTTTATACCCGTTGTTAGGAGAGATTATAGCAATACGTTTTTACACCATTGACTTTAGAAGAATAAGTGGGCCAATCAGAAGTGCAAGTTATCGGGGGATATCCTGATTTTGTGTCGATGCACGAATATTATACGCAAAAATAGATAAAATATTCCAACATACATAACAACCTAAACACTAACTTATATGATACACATACTTATAAAACTACATCATAGGGGTAGTTGCAATACTCACTACGCTGCCAGGTTGCCAAGCGCAGTACGGGATGTTGAAAGACGGAAAGACGCTGCTGCCCATCTACTGGAGGTATCCCTTAGCAAGCCCTTACTGCATGAGAGAAGGAGGGGTAACATTTTAATACTGGCACCCCTTGAAAATTTTGTTTATTTATTCAACAGCAACTGCTCAACTGCTAGTATTCAGGCTACGGGAGTGTAGTGCCCGGGACATTGTTAGATGGAAGTTTGTTTTGGTTAGTTAGAGACTGCACAAAAACGTTGTCCTTGTAAACATAACACAGAAATTTCTCTGTAGCCAGTCGTTGGCAATCTGCTTATAAACACTTGAGAAGAATTGTTTCAACGTTACAAAGGAACGAGGACGGCCTGCATAGGACACCGCCGCAAAAACTTTGACGTGAAAGTTGCAGAGAATTTCGCATGGAAAAGATAATATGGTGAACAATGCTTACAATTTTGCCTTTGTACAATGCGGGAGAATACGTTGGACGGTTATGTGAAAAATACGGTGTGGTGAAAGAGGTAAATGACAATATTTGGATTGTTTCCAACACAACTATCTAGGTCGGTATTTATAGTATATGGTTTTGATATGTGAAACGAATCATACAGCTGTGAAAACTTGATTTAGTTCTACTGTTGTTATCAGACAGAAGGCCGTCAAACCGATAGCTTCGCTGAAAGTAAAAATTCTATGACAAGGCCAACAGTTAATAACAAAAATCGTCGTATCACTTCTGTCACCGCTTTCAGCCCTGTAACATTGCAACAGTGATAATGCCTTTAACCGAAACGGTTCATCAGTATTCAGCGGTGAAGCAATTGAAACTGCGGCGGTGCTCGGTCCTCCCACTCAATTTTCCTTGTTCCGGCGGCTCGAGTTATTTGCATCACAAAAACACACTGTCGGGGGAACGCGGGCTATTAATCACCCGGCGGAACTTGAACATAGCGTCGACTGCTACACGCAAATGATTCAGACGTTTGGTGACGATCGAAGGCAAACACTCGATGTCGTCACGTCTTGCTTTATCATCATCATCTTAGCCGTAGGACTGCTGTCGGCTTCCACTGCTGGACACAGGCGTCCATGATGGATCTCCACGATCAAGGGTCAGTAGTGGATGTCTTCTCACGCGGACAAAGTTCACGTGGGGAGGAAGTTTTGGGCGTTAACCCCTTACTGCGGTGTTGCATGTCCGCCCTTAGTCACAACTAAGTGGTCTTTGGGTGGGCCCGTAGTCTCTGGCTCGGGTTCGGTGTCCGTGCTATTGCTGTGGTATTCGATGGGTAACAGCTCCCGAGCGTATGGTCTGCTATTTGGTAAGCGATCGAACCTTGGCGCTAGGTCTTGTAAGTGGTTATGGGATGAGACGTCGCTTTGCCGCAAATTTTTTTTTGCTAGGCGGGTGATGAAGGTGTCCAGGGTCTCTATCTTGAGGTCACGCTGTATGGTGGCGTTCGCCGAAGTGAGGCGCGTCCACTACTGCCCGTAGACACAAGTTCTCCTGCGATCTCAGCTGCCGTATTTGACGTTCGCTGGTGAAGGCGTACCACGCTGGGGCGGCGTACGTCAGCCGCGGTCGGATGTACGTCCGGTACAAGGTAAGCCTCATCCATAGAGGAATCTGTCGCAGCGCTATCCTCGCTGCTTTTGTCGATATGCAGGCATTTCTAGCTTGTTTAGACATTTTCAATCCTTTATCTATGGTACGATCACGGGTTGTTGACATTCACCACACTTATACATAAGGCGTTAGCGCCATTGCAGCTCAGGTGCAGATGCTTACCAGTCGATTAAGGGCCTAGGCCGTATAGTGAAAGGGAAGGACGACCATTTGCCCAGCGTTGGGATTCAGCGGTTTGAACATGTAACAATTAGGAATAAATCGTAAAATTTATTTGCAAGAATAGGCCAAAGGTTCTCTTGGTGTTCTTTATTTTATAAGGCGATGACAATAAAAATCTTGTGATTGATAGTTTCGGAGAAAAAAGGTGGTTATTGAGAAAACACTTCTTTGAATAAATATTTAAGATACTTAATATAGTTTTTCATTTTTTTGGAACCAAGGGATGCCTAGTTTGTAGAATTATATGTATTTAAAAAAATGGTTTAGAGAAACCCAATTTACATTATATCGGTTTAAAGAATCTTTATTTCTCAATAATCAATCAATCAATCAATCAATCAATCATTTATTTATTTGAAATCTTTACAAAGTATTACATATTAAGCGCAATTTTCAAGCCCTCACCTCCCGTGCTAGTTAAAAACTGTGTTACGGCAAGGTAAAGTCTATCCAATCACGCACACATATAAAAATACCTTACGAAGATTTAATACATACCTTACAGACTAACATATACTATGTAATAATAAAATATAAGCACTGTTACGGCTGCATTTTTCAAGGTCAAGAAATAACTACAAAGAGACGAACATCTATAATGATAGTAGGTACCTAGTAAATCAAAAATCTGTAAACTTATTGTAATAATGCTAAGTATAAATTAATGTGAACTGACTATTTAACAAAGGTACTAATCTAGATCATACATACGTACATAACATATAATATAATCAAACAGTGTATTTAATAATAGAATAGATAGGTAAACTTGGAGCGAAATCTTTTTCAATGCTATAACCGCAATGTGTGAACTCATGAGTTGCAGAAAAAAGTAGGACGGTGGCAAAGTTGCTGATGGTGTTACTTTCAACATTTACTGAAATTAAGTGCATCAAGGTCGTTTTTAGTCACTAGGCAGTACAATAAAATGATTAGGATTTAAAGTTTATAATATCGCTCTTAAGTGGCCCCATAATCTATCGAGTTGATGTATCTTTTTTCCGCAATCATCTTTGCCGGACATTCAGCAGAACCTGTTATGTGTTTGCAAGGCTTTTTGTAGTGAAGGCATGTAGCACACTGAGGATCTTCGGCCTTTTCTGTGCAGTCCTTAAACGAATGTCCTTGAAGTCCACAGTGGCTGCAGGTGGTGGTGGTCTCTCGACAGGTCTTGGCGGCGTGTCCGTATTGCTGGCACTTGAAGCAGCGTGTGACAAAAGTGAAGTCTTTTACAGGGCAGGATGACCAGTTCACGTATATTCTTTCTTTCGATATAAGGGCCTTGCGAATTATTGCAGAAACTTCTATTATAAAGTTACAAGTTTCAGCGTCCTTTTTACCTGATTTGTGACTTAATTTAATGAGGCCCAGGAATTTCTCCAGAGAAAGGTCTTGAAGAGTTTCAGCCAGGTTTTGGTGGTAGATGCAGGTGAAAACTTCCTTCTCTTGCATATTCGAAGGCACTCCTACTACAACGACTCTGGGTTTCCGTTTGAGTTGCTCATCAATTACCAGGGCTGAGTTGGAAATTTCCATAGACTGCTTGAGCTTTTCTATGTCACCCCTCGTTTCAGTGCTAATGATAACTCCTCCGTTTCTTGTTTTACGAAGGCCTCTAACTTGTAGCTTCATTTCCTCTGGGCAAATAATTTTTTTAACCAAGTTTTTGGTTTCTTCGCTCGTTTTTAGCTTGTCTAAAGGATAGATGGCCAAAGAGCTTGTGTTCTGGGGCTTGATGAAGCTGCTCCCTCTTTTCACCATGTCAGCAAAGGAATTCCCGGCGGGAGGTGCGGAGGCAATGCTTTGCTTTAGGTCTTGTAGCTGTTGCGAGATATCCAGTTGCTCTCGGAGGGCTTGAACAGCGGAATAGGAGCGAATAGCTTTCGCCTTGAGGCCTTGGTAGTGCATCGCCATCTGCGATGTCCCACTCGATACTTTTCTGCACAGAGTACTAATTCGAAGTTTTTGTTCCGTATTCATCTTGCTCTCCGCTGCGATAGTGCTCATTTCATTAAGAAACTGATCTATGGTCGTCATCCAGCCTTGTAACTCCGACACATTCCATGGTTTCGCCTACTTGTTGAGGGTCAGGGGGCGCGCGGCGCCGGCGCGGAGGGCGTGGGCGGCGGACTGCGCGCCGTCCTCCCGTTCCGGCTAACGGGACTTATGTCCATGTAGAATTAGCTAGTTTCTAATAGTCCATTTCTTTATTCACTTTATATCACAAATATACAACTTTCTGTAAATACTGTGACACAGATTATGTTAGTCGCGGGAATGAGGTCACGATGCAGCAAAAATATTATTTGTGCATTTTAATCTAAGCGCACGTCCGTTCTTTACAACGTCTCAAAGAAAGACAATAAGAACAATGATAATCACTTGGTTGCGAACATTCAAAGGTTTTTAACATTATTAATTCTGCGCATTAGTGCGCTTACCTCTTAACCTTAAGTTATTAAATTAAATGTACTGTACACACAAACCAAATCAGAAATAACAAAGTACATAGGTACTAAAACAAATTAGTAATAAATGAAAGTTGAGTACTGATCTGCGCAAACATGTCATTAATTTATTTATTTATCTAAATATATCTACGCCTTAAGTTATCAAATTTTTTAAAGAATCAAAAATTGGGATTTTTTGCGGTTAAAGAGCGACCTAATTAGCTGACTTAAGAATCCGGGGTTATGTCTTGACAGTCAACAAGAGATCATTAGTAAGGTAAGAAGAATCGACCCGGACATTTTCAAGTTGGTACAGTTAGTACATTTATTAATTTAAGGTTTTTTGATACTCAAAGTTAGTAACAGTGACTTATCTACAGAGTCCAGCATAATTTCAAACAAAAGGCTTGACTTTACAAGCTACATCTCACATTTTCGGGATGCATTGTACTAATCACAGAGCTAGAATATTTATTAAGTGACGTAAATACAAGTGAAAGGTTCAAAGAGTGCGACAGAGAAAAAATATTGCGTATGGTTCATAGCAAGATAGAAAATAATAGTGAATCTATTGCCACGGCACTTCTTTTAGTTGACATTTATGCACTTTTCAACACACGTGAAATTAGGTTATCAGACGAATAATGAATAATGATTAAGATATTTTAGATATGTATGTATCTGTGACTGATGTTGTCTCTGTACTTGATATTTGTAATTGATAGAGTTTATTTTTTGATACTTTTATATAAATGTTTTATTGCGTTGTGCTCTGTGGCTTCGCCGCCTATCACAAACAAGGCGACTATGGAAGACCAGCGTTGTGGTTTGATTTATTCTATCACAGCACAAGCTGAGTGGTGCTTTTTTGTCACTTTGATTTAGTTTTTAGAATACGTTGATAGATTAGATTTTTGTAACTGGTGACAAAATAATGATAATTATCCATATCTTTATTTATCTTTATATATAATTATAATCTGTGCTAAATGTGGAACTCCTTATGATCAAGACTTGCTGATCCATTAGGGAGGGCTATGTCCAGCAGTCCACGCCACGAGCGAGGGAATCGCGGCGATGTTATCGTCCGTGCGACGTATTTCTATACTCTCTCTTAGAGGCCGTCTCCACGAGCGAGAGAATCGCGACGAGTCCGCGCTATAGAATCGCCGCGATTCCCTCGCTCATGGAGACGGTCCCTTATGGCTGAGATGATGATGATTATGAAATTTGGAAATCCTAAGGCGTGTATAACCCCCGACGCGCCATATGTACCGACAGGTGTCCATAAGGTTTGTACGCTCCGCGCGCTTAGTATACCGACGGGTGTACATAAGGTTTGTACGCTCCGCGCGCTTAGTGTACCGACGGGTGTACATAAGGTTTGTACGCTCCGCGCGCTTAGTGTACCGACGGGTGTACATAAGGTTTGTACGCTCCGCGCGCTTAGTGTACCGACGGGTGTCCATAAGTTAAATCAGCTTAATTATTTCATGTTTTGTAGAATACATAAACGTGTAGAAAATTTCAATACGAATCCAATGGTGTATGATTTATAACATACCTATTATTATGTGGTGCTTCCGTAAAATAATGCAACCTAACATATAAAATATTGTGTCGTTTAATTCCTCAAACATTTTTGCATTGTTTTATGCAGAAGTCTGCCGCGTAAGAGGATAATAATTGTTAGGTAGGTACTTAATGCTAAGCTAAGCTTTTTTATAAATGCTGGCAATTTTATAAAAACTGTAAGGTAGTCTCCGAGTTAAATTTTGGTTGATATTTTTGTAACTTAATGTACCTAAATACTTTTTTTTATAAAAAACTATAATTTCTTAAGGATTGCTTATATTTTACTTTAGCATTGAATATCAAAAAATATAGATTAGTGATTAAATCAGTGTATGATCAAAATCATCGATAGTCCAAAATGTCAAAAGTTTATACATCCATTATCACTAGCACACGCATACATAGTAAAATCTAAATTGGTCTAATGCTTAGTCTCTGGTTAGTTTGTTGTTTACACATAGAGAACCATTATTGGTAACCTTAAAAGACGATTTATTGGACCTTACTTAAATAAACGTACAAATCTCAAACAGCCTACCTACATAAATAAGAGTAACAAATAAAACTGTCACGAAAATACAACTCTTACAAAGTATCACACAAAGTTAAAATTAAGTTGCCTAATCTATTCCCTCACGCGGTGTGTATACGTCTTATAAGGGAAGGTGCTGCTATCTAATTTACGACAGAACACACCAAAACATTGTAAAACTCCACAGTAACAATTTAACGGTTTAAAATTCAGCACGCAAATTACTTTGCTGGTAAACGTTCTTCCCGTAATTTGCAACAATACGCCCGTATACGTAGATACTGTTTAAAATTGTCTGTGCCTATACTTTAAAAGTTTTTTAAGTGCCGGAACAAGCCTCCGTTTTAATTGCGCCAACCGGAAAGGGGAGAGATGAATGGAAGGAACTGGCTGCAGCCTTGCCAACCGCCCTACATTATTAAAACTTGCCTCTTACTCCACCAAGCTCCACTCTACAACTACGCTCATAATGAATCGCACATCTCGAATAGACTCGAATAATTTATTTTAAAAATAGATTCTTTGAGGTTAGGTTCGTTCCTGCTGAAATCGTCATAGCTTGGGTGCTTAGATCAGAATGCCAAAATACTAAATTACTGTTTCTTTAATTCATTATCATCATTTGAGCCGTAGGACGTCCACTGCTGGACATAGGCCTCCTTCATGGATTTACAGTTATTGCGGTTGAATTAAAGCGACCTGCATCCATGCATGGTAGCATCCTATGCTGCGCTTGCATGTCTGTGGTCTCTACTTGAGAACTTTTTGGCTTCATCGGTCATCTGTCTTTCTCTGCGAGCTACATGGCCTGCCCATTGCCACTTCAACGTGCTTACCCGTTTGGCTAGTTTGGTAAATCTAGTTTTTCGACGTATCTCCTCATTTTTGATTCGATCCCGTAGAGAAACTCCGAGCATAGCCCTCTCCATTACTCCTTTGATCTTGTTCATGAGGCCAATTAGTGGATGACCACGTTCTTTTACTTGACTACTATGAATAGTATGTAACTTCGTAACAGTCTCTTGCAATACTTGAAGTATCTAATTGTTAGCATTTATTTAAATTCAGTTCAACTTGAAACTACCAGCGTCATAAATACTTCTCGCGATTGAAGTTACAAATAGGTGGTGCACTCACGGATACGTCATTGTGAATCTAGTCAAATAACGTTTCAACTATTTAACAACAACAAATAACCTTGAAATTATGTTTCAAGGTTATTTGACGCATAAATATTATTCTGGTAACCTAATCCCAAAAGTCATTATTGGCCACTACCAGTGCACTGAAAATAAAACTGGAAAGTGTAAGGTGTTCAGATTTTATCCTGTGAAATTTTTAGACCACTCCAGCTCTGTTTCACATCTAGTCTGTGCAAACTTTTAGAGTACTTTTATTATGTTTGAAGTGTTCAAACGGACTCGTTAGCGAACACGTTTCCACTGTCATTACTAATGTGTACTTTTCTTCTAGCATAAGTGCATAAAGGGTATTCTAATTTTAACTCCAAAACTCATTTATGACCGAATAAATAAGCGCTTTTTACTCTATTTCTATGTTTAAAAACATGAGCATTTTACTGTTGAAGTGTTCGGCAGTGCCAAGAGTGTGCTTTGTTCGTGAATTTCGTATAAGAACGTGTAAAAAAATAACAATGAATCTGGAACTAATTGCGTCCTCGATACAACGACCCCTCAGCCAACCTGGGGCGCGTAAACATTGTTTACAAAAGGTGCGAATAGACGGCCCTATGACGTTAGCTAAGGAAAGACAGCTGCAGCATCTTGCAAGGCAACGCAGGATCCTGTACAGATAACATAATACACTAGTGGTATTATATGGTAATTGCGAGATAAATTCCCGTCAAACAATTTAAAATCATGTCCACTGATCGCAAAAGTTTACAAAATATTAGTAGTAATTTATTGTTAGTATTTAAAATACAGGATTTTCGCGTACCATTTTTATTTATTTTCGCGAATTAGTACGCGATAAAATCCTTTATTTTAAAAACTAATCTGTAATATGTTGACAAATCGCGAAAGTTTAACAAGTTCTATTAGTAGTAATACTGTGATATCAAGCGAAACACATACTACTGCTTATTTAATTATTCCTTCTAGGTTTAAGAGCCAGCCAACGTAGTGTATTTTATAAATGGGGTGTTTTATAAATGTGTTTTCAAGTAATAAATGGCATTAAAAACCGACAAGTTTCAAAAAATCTTCATGAGGGAGGACCCTTGCGTATGCAACTCCTACTCACCCTGACAGTCGATTCACATGTTAAACGTTAAGACCTTTGGAGGAGTAAGAGAGGGTTAAAATTCACGGGACTAATTCAGCACTGCTGTTGCTGTCCACAATTAACTTATTACCTTATTACATTGCCCAAGTACCTCCACAAAGCCTCAGCGTGCCTTATCTGTGGTGCCACAAGAGTCTCATAAGCCAGGTTATTTACCTCGGAAGATATTGTAATACATTATGTCGCGACATCAACATCCCCACGTTATAAGATTGAATATTATAACTGTATTTTTTGCCGTTACTGATAGATTTAATAATATATTTATAATTATTACTTTAACATAGCAATTAATACCCTTACTTAAAAACGATGCCTTAATTATAGCTTTGCCTGAGTAACCTCAGTTTTTAATTTCTTTTTTTTTCGAAATGACAATAAATGTTGTTGACCGCAGATACCGGACTATAGCGAGCGCAGAAGGCGCCCAGCCGCAAAAGTTAGGTTGGGGCAACAAGCTCAAGGGCACCACTTAGGTTCGAACCACGTCTTGGACTGTTGCCAGATTTTTGTGTGTAATGATGGTTAACGTCCAGGTGCAAAACTGCACCTTAAGACGGAAGAGTGTATTCTTCGGCCCCGCCGGCGGGACCGGTTATAGAATGTGTGCCTAGCAGCTAATGTGGGACGGGTTGACGGGCAAGCCGAGAACGTGTCTCGGTCGACAGAGGAAAGTCAGTTTTTAAATGTATGTGAGGAGGACTACTACGTGAAAACGGATAGGACACAGAATCATAAAACTCAGATACTGTAGCCGTCCACAATTACCTGTGGCATAACCGTGGCCGCCTTATTACATTGCCCAAGTACCTCCACAAAGCCTCAGCGTGCCTTATCTGTGGTGCCACAAGAGCCTCATAAGCCAGGTTGTTACCTCGGAACACATTGTAATACATAATGCCGCGACCTGAACATCCGCATGTTATAAGAATGTGTCTTATGAATATTGTTCTTTGCCGTTATAGATTTCACGGCTCAGTAATTCTACTCGTACTTACAATAGTTAATTATTGAAGGAAGGTTTCGAACAATGGCATGTTACAACCAACATAGCTTTCATGTTTACAACTCACAAACTGGCCATTCTAGACTTTCGACGTTGAGACGACGTTGATGAGTCTTTCGCCTTTTAGGGATCCGTAGAACAACAAGGAACCGTTTTAATTTCGCTTTGTCGATATGTGGCTTTAAGAAGAGACTATTAGTCCTAGAAAGCTGCAATTATACATGGACATCATATAAAATAATGACGCCGGGGTAACGGTATAAAAATGCTCAAAAAATTATTAATTTGGGGTACCTCCCATACACGTAAAATGAGGTAAATATTTTTCTTATGATTTCCCCATCGTATTGGGTATTGTTGTATGGGTATTTAAAAACTATTTAGGGCTGACAAAGAAATGTTTTTCGAAGTAGAGCTCTATTTGCAAAATATTAAAGTTTTAATATTATTTTCGTGCGTCTTTCTAAAATCTAAGCTGCTTTAGCTTTACAAATTTGAATAAATCACAATTTTTTTGGTCGAAAAACAAAATTTATTATTTCGCAAACGGAATCCTTAATCGAAAAATTGCAGCATTTTTTTGTAGCATTATCTCGGCATTATTATTATACATGTCCATGCAAATTACAGCTTTCTGGGACTAATAGACTCTTCGCAAAGCCGGTGACGGACGGACTGACAGACACACAAACAAAGCTAAACTATATAAGTGTTTCTTGTTTTACTACGAAACCCTAAAACACATACACCAGCTTTTAACAACAAGTCTACGTGTAATTACGGAACTCTACACAGCGCGTGGTCTGACACGCACTTGGCCTCATTTATTGAAAGAATAAAGCACAATGGATAGAATAAAATAAAACTCATTGCAAAAAAATAACAACACTATGGTTCCCTATTCAAGTAGAAGTTGTCAATCTTGAAAGTGTCTCAAAGTAACGATACCTAGGATCTTGGCTAACGAACTCTTGGGAGAGCGATGGTGAAATACTTGTCCGAGTCAAGATCGCCAGAATATCATTCATGCGAATGTCTGGCCTATATGTGCTTTATGGCTGCGAAGCATAAACAATATAAAAGGATCTTCTTTTCGCAAACGAATAGAGGAATTTGAAATGTGGTACACTTCCGTGGGGTGTTCCTCTCATGCCTGTGGATGCAGTAAGAGCCTGCTAAAGGATACCTCTGAAATATGGGCAGCAGCGTCTTTCCGTGTATCAAAATCCCGTACTACGCTCGTCAACCCACCTGCCAAGCGTGGTGGTGAGTATGGCAACAATCCCTCATGTTCAGTACTCGGATCTCCAAGTCCATGAGGAGACTTATGTGCGTCCAGTAGTGGACGTCCTACGGATTTGATGATGAGAACCTCTATATGAGCATTCATTAATTGTATAGGCTGACTTATAGTTAAGATATATTAGACTCCCATAGTAATTTAATTAACCTTTCACTCCGAGGTATTACAAAATATTGACATTGTAAAATCTATACAGATATTACAAAGCTGAAGAGATAGTTTGTTTGGTTGGACGCGCTAATCTTAGAAGGTACTGGTTCCTCATCAGAACGTATAACGCGTGCAAAGTCATGAACAGCAGCTAGTAAGTACCTTATTACAACATATTTGCATTAAATGTACTTACCTAAGAATGTTTTTTATGAATAAGTGGTGTTAAGATGTATTTTTTGTGAAAAAATAGTTATCATTATATACGAACCGATGGCGTACGTTCATAAAAGACGTACACGAATGGTTGAAACGTACGTAGAAGGTAACATTCTACTGCCGGCAACCCACGGCAGAGGCATTCCACTCTCGACTAATCATATACGGTTTTGGTTTGAACAAAGCCGCCTATCGAGTAATCCCTTGTTATGTGGTTTTCTAATAGGCTGTATTTTGTATGTCTGTCAAAATATCAAATAATGGATAGTTTATAGAGGTATAACAGTTTGAATTTTAAACGAATTTGATTTCTTGACGATTTATGATTTTTAGCAATTTAAAAACATTTTTAAATTTATATTCTCTATAAATACATTAGACAGACGTGAACGAAACCTATTTATGCCTCAAAATGTTGTGTGCCTATACGTCTATAAACCCTTTTTAAAAATGGTGGTTGGATTTTACAAAATTACCAATAGTTTTTATTTTTAACGAGAATTGCCGTTTTAGCGCTTCGACTTTTCATTTTTAAGCCAGCTGTTTGTGCGTCTGTTAGTACGAAGGCTTCAACAATCACATTCGAATAATCCCACTAATATTATAAAGCCGAAAGTTTTTTTTGTATGGAGGTTTGTTACCTCTTCACGCAAAAACTACCTCACGGATTGAGCTGAAACTTTGCACACGTATAGATGTAGGTCTGGATTAACATATACGCTACTAAAAAGTATAAGTGAATCAAAGGATAAAAATCCGGGTACAACACGTGCGAAGCGGCGGGCAGAAGCTAGTTATTTATAAATGCCACGCCTTTGCCGGTAGCAAAATGTTACCCCTCCTCTCATGCCCGTGGATGCAGTAAGAACCTGCTAAGGTATACCGCCGGAAGATCAACATCCAACAAGCCGTGTATCAACATCCCAAACTGTGCTCGCCAACCTGTCTACCAAGCGTGGTGAGTATGGCAACTACCCCTCATGGAGATCCATGAGGGAGGCCTGTGTTCGGTAGTAGACGTCATGCGGCTGAAATGATGATATTCATCATCATCATCGCCTCAAATATCATTGACTAGCCGCACTCTGAGCGGAAATACTAATGTAGTAAACTGCGATTGCGTTGAACGCATTTTGTGTAGAATCACGAATAGGTTAAAATCCCGATTGCGTTAAAATAGCGGCTGTGTGGAATCACGAATGTAGTAAACTGCAGTTGTGTTAGACCCATATTGTGTAGAATCACGCATAATCCCGCAGTTTCACCCGCGTAGTTCCCGTTGCCATGGGAATACGGGGATAAAATATAGCCTATGTTACTTAAGGATAATGAATAAGGAAGGAAAAAAAAATAGCATTCTAATGGTGAAAGAGTTTTAAAAATCGGTCCAGTAATGTTTTTTGAGTTTATTCGTGACAATCTTACAAAATACAAATCTGTACACTTTATAATATTAGTTAGTGTAGACAGATATACATATATGATTTTCACCAAGCTTTTTGTAAAATACTAGGTGTCCCGGCGAACTTCGTATCGCAACTACTACAACCGCTGCTCACAACTACCCTATAGCCTTCCTCGATAAATGAGCTATCTAACACTGAAAGAATTTTCCAAATCGGACCAGTAGTTTCTGAGATTAGCGCGTTCATGCAAACAAACAAACTCTTCAGCTTTATAATATTAGTATAGATATTTTATTACTAACAAACGCTTGTTAGTAGTGTAATGTTTACGTTTTGTATATTACTTAACTACATTTTTGTTTAAAACTGTTCGCATTGTTCTCGCCAACCCGCCTGCCAAGCAGGGTAAGTATGGCAACAACCCCGTCATAAGCAGTACTTGGTGATTCATAATAATGAAATGAAATGAAATGAAAATGAAATGAAAATGAAATGAAAATGAAATGAAAATGAAATGAAAATGAAATGAAAATGAAATGAAAATGAAATGAAAATGAAATGAAAATGAAATGAAAATGAAATGAAAATGAAATGAAAATGAAATGAAAATGAAATGAAAATGAAATGAAAATGAAATGAAAATGAAATGAAAATGAAATGAAAATGAAATGAAAATGAAATGAAAATGAAATGAAAATGAAATGAAAATGAAATGAAAATGAAATGAAAATGAAATGAAAATGAAATGAAAATGAAATGAAAATGAAATGAAAATGAAATGAAAATGAAATGAAAATGAAATGAAAATGAAATGAAAATGAAATGAAAATGAAATGAAAATGAAATGAAAATGAAATGAAAATGAAATGAAAATGAAATGAAAATGAAATGAAAATGAAATGAAAATGAAATGAAAATGAAATGAAAATGAAATGAAAATGAAATGAAAATGAAATGAAAATGAAATGAAAATGAAATGAAAATGAAATGAAAATGAAATGAAAATGAAATGAAAATGAAATGAAAATGAAATGAAAATGAAATGAAAATGAAATGAAAATGAAATGAAAATGAAATGAAAATGAAATGAAAATGAAATGAAAATGAAATGAAAATGAAATGAAAATGAAATGAAAATGAAATGAAATGAAAATGAAATGAAAATGAAATGAAAATGAAATGAAAATGAAATGAAAATGAAATGAAAATGAAATGAAAATGAAATGAAAATGAAATGAAAATGAAATGAAAATGAAATGAAAATGAAATGAAAATGAAATGAAAATGAAATGAAAATGAAATGAAAATGAAATGAAAATGAAATGAAAATGAAATGAAAATGAAATGAAAATGAAATGAAAATGAAATGAAAATGAAATGAAAATGAAATGAAAATGAAATGAAAATGAAATGAAAATGAAATGAAAATGAAATGAAAATGAAATGAAAATGAAATGAAAATGAAATGAAAATGAAATGAAAATGAAATGAAAATGAAATGAAAATGAAATGAAAATGAAATGAAAATGAAATGAAAATGAAATGAAAATGAAATGAAAATGAAATGAAAATGAAATGAAAATGAAATGAAAATGAAATGAAAATGAAATGAAAATGAAATGAAAATGAAATGAAAATGAAATGAAAATGAAATGAAAATGAAATGAAAATGAAATGAAAATGAAATGAAAATGAAATGAAAATGAAATGAAAATGAAATGAAAATGAAATGAAAATGAAATGAAAATGAAATGAAAATGAAATGAAAATGAAATGAAAATGAAATGAAAATGAAATGAAAATGAAATGAAAATGAAATGAAAATGAAATGAAAATGAAATGAAAATAATTTATTACAGTGAAACAAGATGAAAATAATACACATTACTTAAAACTAATTACACTGATAACACTGAGACTACATAGACGAGGTACCTATCAGTTTCCTCACTAGGCGAGACCTGTGTCGAGGAAACTTGCATACGAAATAATAATATAGAAAACAGTGTGTTGTACTCTAATTTAAGCAATATAAATATAAACAAGGTAGAATTATAAAAACACAGTCATATTAATACGAGTTTTACAATATTGTATATAATAATATGTGAACTAGTAATGAATGATTGAAAATGTTATTTAATTAATATTAACTATATCTTCTGTCTGGTCATAATTTAAAGTTTTGAGCCACTTTACTATGATGGGTTTTGCTGCCGATGTTGACCTATTTTTAATATTACAATACTTAACAGTTTCGTTGTATACATGTACTTTCATAAATCTGCCAATTCTCTGAGCGAACCTGGTGTTAACTGTAGGGGTTAACACTCTGAAAACTCTACGTTGAAGTAAGGCCTCATATTCAGGTGATGTAATTACCGCCTTATGTACCGATAAGGATGTATTAAGTACAAAGAGCTGGCGCACACTTAGTACTCCAGCATCCTGATAGAGTGTTGTTGTAGGATACCTATACGGCTTAGACAGCATCACCTTCAAAACAGAGTGCTGAGCTCTCTCAGCCTGCAGAATAAATGTTTTTGCGGCACTGCCCCAACACGTTATACAGTACACGATAAGAGATTGACAGAGCGCATAGTATACTGCAGTAAGCGTGTCAATGTTTGCAGCATTTCGCAGGTTGCGCATGACATTTATCACCTTTCTTATTCTGGCTGAAAGATACTCAATATGGGCCTTAAAAGTTAGATTCTCATCTATATGGACACCAAGGTACTTAACTGACTTTTTCCGGGAAAGTTTCATCATCATCTTCTTCCGGACCCCCTTCGGGGTCACCGGGTGAGGCCTCGAGACTTAGTCTCTTTACCCCGGCTTCATCTCTGGGGGCTGCAACCCCCAGGTCACTCTTCTTGCAGCCCTTTGAGTGGGCGGGTGTCCATGGTTCTCCCGGGCGGAGGTGCGGTGCGGGGGGGGCCTATGCATAGAAATTTCTACGCATGGCCTCCAGTCCCCGGACCGCCACCTCACGCGTGTCTTCGCCCGCGGCGAGGGCCATCAGGATCTCGGTGAGGATCCCCATGAGTATCACGGGGGCCTCAACCGGTCCGACGGGCCGTGGCTCAGCCGCGGGTTCGGTGGGTGTGCCTTCTGGGCGGGGGTTGCTTGTGTTGAAGCCAGGGTTGGCCTCAGTAGTGGTCGGCGCTGACGCGCCGAGGGGTGCCTGCGTCCGTGGACGCGGCAGAGGGGGTCCCGCCTGGCGGGCTGGGATCGGTGCTGGGCGTTCCTGGTTGGCGCCTTGAGCGACGCTTGCGGGCATCTGTGGCGTGGAGAAGGCGAGCGGCTTCCGCTTCCTCCTACCTCCACGGCTTCGCCTCCTAGGCGGAGGGCGTACTTCCCCGGCGGTCGGCCCACTGTGTGGTGGGCGACTGGCCTGGGGAGGGGCAGCACTTTGGCGGTTGGCCGGGATGGCGGCCGCCGTGGTGCCGGCAGGAGGGGTTCGGGTGACCCCTCCCTTCCCGCGGCTGGAGCGATGCGAGGTGGCGGGATAGTTACCCCGCGCTTCCTCGCCTCCTTCCTCAGGACGGGACACTGGCGGTTGTTAGCCGTGTGTTCCCGTCCACAGTGGCACAGGTGGGCTTTTCTTCTAGGGGGCGTGGGCAGTCGGCAGCTGCGTGTTGCCCGCCGCACCGCACACAGCGCGGCGGACGGTGGCAGTGCGCCGAGGCATGCCCAAACGCCTGGCAGCGGTGGCATTGCGGCACTCGGTTTGCCGCGCCGCGCCAGTGTTCCACGCACACGCCCGGCATGTTGAGTAGCTCTGTGATGCTATACAGCCTCACGAGCTCCTCCGAGGACATGCGGTCCAGCTGTGCGTGGTAAAGGCAGCCAGCGCGGCCTTGCTTGGGGCGGATAGCTTTTATGAATCTGACCGGGAAACCCCGGTCAGACAGGGCGGCGGCAATGTCGTCCGTGGGTGTATCCCACGGGAGGCCTCTGATTGCCACCTTTGTTGGGAGCTCAGCGGAGACCGAGTAGCTGTACCAGCTAATGGTAGGGTCCTCCGCTAAAGCTTCGACCAGGTGGCGCTGTATCTTCCGGTATTCCTCCGGGGAGCGTGGGGTGAACCGGACCCCCTTGCCAAAGGGTCGGGCGTTGGGCGCGTGCCCCAGCTCCTCCCGGAGGGTGGCAAAGTGGCGTGCCCAGTTGGGCAGGCACTCCACCACGATGGGCGGATAGCTCTTGAGTATTGAGCGGGCGGCGGCTAGATCCTCTTCTGGAGAGGTTGTGGGGGCGGCGGGGGCCGCGGGGTCGAGGCCCGCGTTGGATACGCGGGACGAGGGGCCAGCGATTTGCTGACTGGCGGCTGTGTTGGGCGGGCGGGCGGTGGGGCCCGCAACCGCCGGGTAGGTCGGCAGTGGCAGTCGAGCGGCGGGGGCTGCGTTGGGCAGGCGCGCTGCTGGGACGGCGGTGTGTGCGCTAGTGCTGATGGGGCGGCCTGCGGGTACCGCTAGGCGCACCGTCGGCGAGGTGCGTGGCTGGGCAGCAGGCGGGGCTTGAGGCGGCGGTGAAGCTGCTGCCCTTGCGTAGGAGGGCTGCGGTGGAAGGGCGGCGTATGATGAGGATTCGTTCTCAGACAGAACTTCCTCAACGGCGGCGGCTGGGGATGAGGCAGCGCTCGACGACACCGAAACTGTCTGCAAGTCGAACGCTTCATCTCGCGGCGGTGGTAGGGATGGCAAGAGACGCTGCAGTCTGCCAGTGACCGGCGAGTCTTGAGGTGGCGGTGAGGATGGTGACGGCGGGGCAGAGGGACTCCGTAGACGCTGCCTCTTGTCTTCCTGCGCATCCTCGTCTTGTACGACGTCGACTTCCCGACGTCTGGGTTGAGCCCTCGTTCCCGATGCTCCGGTGGAGGAGCGGGGCGGAAGCTCAGTTCCGCCAGTGCTCATCCCGGCCGAGCTTTCAGGGGGCAGGGGGGCGTTTTCCGACGCTGGTATGCGGATAGGGCGAAACCGCGGCGCAACCACAGGTGGCGCGGTGGTCGCCCTGTCCAAAGCGGCCTCGAGTCGCGCGGACTTCCGCACGGGAGGCTTTTTTCCCTCGGACATAGTGTCTCGGGGAAAGAAGAAGGGAAAAGAATGAAAAGGGAATGCACCCCAAAAGGTAAGGCGAGAGGTTAGTAGGGCGAAAGGCCAAGCCGGGTGAGATCCCTAAGGAAGGCCCAGCTTAGGCAATTCAGCGACGCTTACTAACGTAACTCGCCAACCGGAAGCAAGAGTAAGAATAAAAGGGAGTCACTGCAATGGAGGTTTTATAATAAAACCCCAGACAGTGACCGCAACACAATGTAGGGACGAGGGTACAAGAATCAAAGTCCCACAATGTACGCGAATCGCACGAGGTACCTACTCACCGTAGAACGGTCCGAGCGGCCAAGTGCGATTGGTGGGGTTTCACGGCACAACACAGACACTGGAGTCACTATCTCAACACAACACTGTAACACAACGCGAACGACACTGCAAATCCAACGCGAGCAGATCCTGCGGTCTCAACGACAAGTCGGAGACGGCAGGTAGCTCAAGCGCGGTTGAGCGGGGGACGCGGGAGGTAACGCGGTGCGGAGCCGGGCTCACGAGCGCTCGCTGCGGCGCGAGGACGGCAACTGGAAAGTTTATCACACACACAAACAGCGCCGTTACATGTATTATTGTGGACCACAATATGTGCGTGTCTTTGTGGAGTGGATGCTATGGTTTTATAAAAACACAAATACACTGTTTTTTTGGTGTTTAGAGTTAAAAGGTTTTGCTCTAGCCACTGGGAAATCCGTGCCATCCCACGATCCGCAGAAGAGTACACAGCGGGCCACGACGGACCATTAAATATCACCGCGGTATCGTCAGCATAGCATAGGAACTCCACATCTTCCCTAAGAATATCGTGTATGTCATTGATATAAGTAAGGAACAGTGTAGGTCCCAAAAATAGAGAATAAATAAATAGAGAATAGAGGCCTATGTCCAGCCAGTGGACTTCCTACCGCTAAGATGATGATGATTTAATTCCCAAACTAACATAATACATTCCGTATAACACGGGACTTGTTTACTTTGCAAAAAGATGAGGTCGTTACGGAAACATGGGCTCAGCAAACATGCGTGGTTTGCAAACCTGCTGGGAAAGTCGTACGAGTCTCGGTTTTGCATTGCAAAGATCCTGGATGCAGGATGAGGATGTGGTTGGTACAAGTACAGAACGTTTTAAATAATTCGTTAATTTTTCAACAAAAAAACCGACTTCAATAATAAAGTTTAAAAAATTGCTGAAAATGCCCAAACTTATGTAAGTTTAGCTTAACATTTGAATAATTCCCTTGATTTATTGTGGATCCCATCACTAGAACTGGGTTTAAAAGCAAACACTTTAAAGAAAAAGAAAAAACCCAACCGCAAATTTAAATTTAGGGCATAGGTAATACTATACCTTGACGGACTCCAGTATACACTATGACATTAAATAATTTCATTAAATTTCCTTCCTACGACAGAGTTCTGAACTACCTACAAATATTAAAAAAAATTAACAAAAATAAAATACAGACTATGAGAGAACTTTTCTTTTTTTTAAGTTGGTTTAAAACTATAAAACGGCCAAAACGTACATGTTCGTTTCCCCCTCTTTGAATCAATTCTTTGAATCAATCTGATTTATCGGGGGACGAGCCAGACGCTTATTTATTTATTTATTCGTAGAAAACCATCAGCAATAAAACTCTTCATCAAATAAATAATAATAATAATAATGCTGAACAATTCACACAGCATCATCTAGCCCCAAGCTAAGCAGAGCTTGTGTTATGATGACTGATATACTTAATACATTATACTACATAGATTATATATTTTTTATACAGAGAAAAACATATAGAACACGCTGAACATCTGCAGATAGTACAGACATTTGTTAGGAGGCGGGAATCGTACCCGGAAACTCTTGCGTCCGGTAGTCCGCTGCGCCACATACATAGGTCGTCAAAAACATTTAACCAGTGTAAACGTCTCTAGATATTTAAGAGCACAAGAAGAAGAAGAGCCGCAACAAGTAGGAAGCAAAAATATCACAAAGGTATCACAAAAGGATTACTTGTGGTTGAAAAGTCATAATATCTGTCCGGAGATGAACCCAAGATAACAATCACTAGCAAAACGTCAATCACACAAAGGCTCTTGTATGAAACTGAAGGGTTGGATTATAAGGGTCTACTACTCTTATATATCATTCAGGGCCATGGTTGGTGGCTTTAATTCACTTTTATTTTATTTCATATTCCATAATAGACTTTATCATAAAATTATATGAGTCACCTTTTTGACTTTACTGCGTTACGTTGTCGACTAGAGATAATTATGTCGTATGGGTCGTTTGGCCTACCGCGATGTGGGGTATAGGGTTTATACATATATAGGAATCTTTGTGAAGTATAAAGTATGTACAAAAATGATATTTTAAACAGACGTACCTACCTTGTATTTTCTTACTATTTTGTATTATCGGGTACATGCCATTACTTTTATCCCGACGTTTCGACAGGATTTTATCCATCGTGGTCGCGTTAGCAGACTCCATCAAAAAGCAGTCCTGCAGATATGTAGGGATAATTTAAATATTTTTTTTAATTAAAATTCAGGGCATAACATGACTCCAGTACACACTATATCATTAATTAATTCGATTAAATTTCACTCATATGACCCATACTGATGATGATGTGTGTAGATAAGTAAGATGATTCACTAATCATAATATATCCCTGTCCACTGACAGGGGTATATTATCTTAACCATATTTCGACGATGTGACTCGTGAATTTTGTAATATTGAAGAGTTTTGATAACTATTTGTGATCTTCTTCATCAGTTCTACATCATCAAATCATACTTTCTGAATGAAAATGCTTGATATTGAGCAATTGCTTTATGTTTACCTACAACATTTGAGTAGTTCCTTCGATTGCTCAGAGATCCCATCATAAAAAATGGGACCTTATTCAAAGTGTATCAATTCGAACTCAAAAAGAACTTTATATAATGTTGGTCTCGGCTATACAGGTGAAACCACGCGGATCAGTTAGTTGTATAAAAACGTAACGGTTTATGCTTATTTCTGATAGAGCCTCTGGTATTATTTTGTGCTATACAGGTAAGGATTATTATGTATATAGGATTACGAAGCGCTGCCTCTATTTATGTACGAGTGTATTTATTAAGCAGGCTTAGGGAGTTAATAGGCAGGGTTTGTCGCGATTAGGGCTCAATTTATGGTTTACATCTATTTGTACTGGGGATCTAACATTCATCATTTCAGCCATAAAACGTCCACTGATGACAACAGGCCTCCCTCATGGATCTCCATGAGGGGTAGTTTGCCATACTCACCACGCCTGGCAGGCGGGTTGGTGAGCGCAGTATGGGATGTTGATACACGGATAGACGCTGCTGCCCATCTTCCAGAGGTGTCCCTTAGCAGGCTCTTACTGCATCCACGGGTAGGAGAGGAAGGGTAACATTCTACTGCCGGCACCCCACGGCATCTAACATTAGTATAAACCAATTAATTATGATTGTCTGCTCAGATATATATTGAGCTTTACGTAATCAGACATGCATGATCAAATACATTTTTTTTAATAACCGATTTCGTGTTATAAAATACTTGTAGGTGAAAACACCCAAAGTACGCCTATTATTAAACTAGGTGTAAAAAAAGCAAACATAGGTAAGGTGAAACAAAAAATTCGAACCGCTTAGTTAAATTTAAGACGTAAAAGTATACCTTGAGGGACACCAGTGGTATTACAATTATTTATTTCCTCATGCTTTCATTATTTTATTCCCATTATAAGAATCGAGTTTTGAAAAAATACGACCACTTCTGGAACATCCATTCATAATTGGCAGAGTAATAGCATAACAAACGCACAAAAAACATACAGTTAAATTTAGAACCTACTTCGTTTTGAAGTCTGTTAAAAAGGAATTTAGAAGAATCATCATCGATGCCAACATGCCAAGCCATTTGACTTGGCAACATAAGAATTTATAAATTAACTTGACACTACCGGAATTGTGTAAAACCAAACACAAAAAGCCATAAAATAAAAAGACAAGACAAGACAAAAGGAATTTAAGTATTCTATCAATCACATGGTAAATAACGCAAGCTCTGTTTACTTTAAAAATATAATGCTGGACAATTCACACAGCCACTCGCCCCAAGATAATGCAGAGCTTGTGTTATGGGTACTAGATGACTGATTTACTTAATAAGTACAGATATATATGTTTTATTATAGATAGGAAAACATCCTGAACTCCCTGGACTAATATCTGCAGATCATGCAGAAATTTTTCCCAAAGCGGGAATCGAACCCGCAACCTCTTGCATCGCGGACCTTCGCCCGCTATGCCGCAGAGGTTAAAGTTTGAGGCCGAATAGGCTTTGTGAAATTAATGTAAAAACCTTAACCCCTCAGATATTAAGGTCAGATTATAGACAAGACTTAGATTGGCCTACCCGTCTACATTATATATACGCACGTTTTAAATTCAAAATCAAATAAAAAAAATCATGGTTTCCGGCGCAGCCGGCGGTAGGATGTTGTTTTATCTCTTGACCGTTGATGCAGTAAGAATCTGCTTAGGGATACCTCTGGGAGATGGGCAGCAGCATATTTCCGTATAGCATTATCAATGTCCCAAACAGCGCTCGCCCGCTTGCCAAGCGCGGTGATTATGGCAATCACCCTCTCATGATGTAATTGATGATTCATAGGTTCACTCATAGGAATAAGAATAATTTCTCTTGATTAAGACTTATGATAACGTTCTGTTGATGTCCTACGAGATGCTGATCTAAACGCAGTTTCAAAATGTTCAGCGTTCCCATAATATATTAATGACTAGCTTGTGACCGCCGCTTCGCATGCGTTGTATCCGAATAAAAAGTAGCCTATGTGTTAATCCTATGCGCTCGCCAACCCGCCTGCCAAGCGTGGTGAGTATGGCAACTACCCCTCATGGAGATCCATGAGGGAGGCCTTTGTTCATTAGTGGACGTTTTATGGCTGAAATGATGAATGATGATGTGTTAATCCTAGTCAAAATCTATAAGATTGCAAAATTTCAGCTTGATACGTAACTCTGGTTTTTAGCGTAAAGAGGTAACAAACCTCCATACAAACAAACTTTCGGCTTTATAATATTAGTGAGATATGGAGTGAAGATGTTACTGCATCCACGGGCTAGAGTGGAGGGGTAACATTCTACTCTGCTGCAGAATCTGCCAAGGGATATCTCCGGAAGATGGGCAGCAGCATCTTCCCGTGTATCAACATCTCGTACTGCGCTCGCCAACACGTCTGCCAAGCGTGGCAAGTATGGCAACAAATCCCTCATGTTCTTGGGGGAGGCCTATGTCCAGAAGTGGACGTGGACAGTAGTCCTCAGGCTGAGATGATAATGATGAAGATGTTAAACCAAAATGAGAATTCCCCAGCGTGTACGATTTGCAGTCTACTAATTACCTACTAAGCCGATATTTGCGCTGCTGTAGTGGCATGCGAAATGAGATTAATGCCGCAATATGATTTACCGATCCTTGCCAAGTTTGTATGGCGGGTGATATTAACATTTATGAGTTATTTACTCAGATTTCCAAGGGATCTAACAAGGGACGGAAAATCTCAAAACCAATAAATCGTCATTTGGGCTAGAAAAGATAATTTTCAAACAGCTAGTCAAACTTTTATCGAGAGTTTTTTTTTGAAAGCTGGATTATAAGACCATCAAACCAGCTTCAAGAAAATGCACTCAAATTGGTTCAGCCTTTTGGGAGCTACAAACACACAGATACCTACTTTCAAGGCCTTTCATTTGATACCCATATTGTAAGAGTGTATTGTATTACGAATAACTAGTCCGCCATCTTGAGTATACTGCCATGTTGGATTTAGAGTGATGTCATTTAATTTTACGAGTAACGCAAGGTCTTTTATTTTGATACCTATTTATATTATAGAAGTGCATTAAGAATAACTAGTCTGCCATCTTGGATATGCCGCCATGTTGGATTCAGAGTAACGTCATTTCATTTTCTAATTATTCTCAGCAGCCCTTTCATTTTGATACCCATATCTGTGCCCATATTGTAGGAGTCCATTAAAATAACTAATCCAGCATCTTGATACATACAAATGCAAGCAAAATAAAAGCTTGTAAAATGTTCCTCATAGAGAATCACTTTTGTGTTTAATCCTCTGAAAATTGCTGGCAACATTGACATCTTTGCATAGTTTTGAAAATTGTCAATCAATGCAATCAGTAGACTGCAAAACGTGCAGCAAAATATTTGCTAATCAATAATGACCTCAGACAGAGGATGTTCCGCTTAAGTGATTGTCACACATCTTAGATTCTTGAAGTCATTCTACATTTAAACTGTTTGATCGCCCTCTGGCCTCGGTCTAAATGTTTACATTCCGTATTCCATTACTGAGTAAACAGTGATGCAGGCATGCTGCATGCATAGCCAATAGAACTCTTGAATAATACACATACGTGACTCCGATGCGCATTTGTTTTGGATAGGTTCGTTGGCGCACCTTGGAAATGCGGGAAAACGCTGACGATTACAACCTTAGAATCATAAAGTCAAAGTCAGTGTTTATTCAATAGAGCAAAAAGCTAGGTACATAGAATATTCAGTTTACAAAATAAAAAACAAAACACATTTCAATTGTCTTAAAGCACATAATTGATTTCGTTAGCTTCGGAAAACTTTGGCTTTACATATGATGATATTTAGCTGCTGCCCGGAACTTTTCCCGGGTTTTTATATTTTGCGCAGAACCCTAATGATTTATATTTTCATTAAATATAAGAAACGCAAGTTACTCTACGTCAGCTATCTACGAGTCAAAAATGTCAAAATCGAACCAACATCTGCAAATCTTGCAAAAGATTATTCCAACGACAGAAATCGAACCCTCTGCCTCCCAGTCGGCACCACTGGTTAAAAGTTATTTCAATTTGTAATTTTATCATCATACCAGAGTACATTGAATTTAATAAACGTCGTACATATAAAATAAACTTTTAATTAATATCATAATTAAAATCGAGTATCGTTTCGTACGTAACTACGTAGGATTTATCAATCAGAATAATTAAATTAAATACTGTGCGTACAAAAGCGGTGCAATTGCGTCCATAATTGTTGTATAATTTAAGCTCTATTATATATAGGGTGTATTATAATATGGATACAAACCCAAAATGGGAGTTCAGCGCATGAAAACAACTAGTTTTGGGGGAGAAAAGTATACTTATTTTTTCCTTTTTATTCTTAGTTATTTTTGTTCACATTTGGTACTAGATGTATGTTATGTATACATTTAATAACAAAAATCTCTGTTAATTTTAAGCAATTTTATTTGAACCTCCGCGGCTAATTTGAGTAAGAAATATGTATATGCTTACGTGGATGCACGTCTACTAACGATCCGGCAGGGGACAAGCTCGATCCCACTGATCCGGTATGGGACGATAGTGCAGCTGCAGATACGCTAGAAAGGACCTGAAAAGGTATCCTAGCCTCACCCACGCCCGTGTAAAGGTGGGCCACCATCGCGCGGCTACAAAACCAAACAAGAAGACCCATAGTTGTAACTAAGAGCGAACAACTACCGCAGCTGCGAACTCTACCATTGAGAGTGGAGACAAACTGGTCGCTTATAAGCTAATCCTCAGTTTATATCATCATTTCGGCTGTACTGAACACAGGCCTCTCTCATAGATCTCCATGAGGGGTAGTTGCCATACTCACCACGCTTGGCAGGTGGGTTGGCGAACGCAGTACGGGATTTTGATACACGGAAAGACGCTGCTGCCCATTATCCGGAGGTATCCCTTAGCAGGCTCTTACTGCATCCACGGGTATGAAAGGAGTCAGTTTATATAAAAGAAGGGAATTTTCAGCGTAATACCATTAACTCTAATTTCAACTGTGTGATGTCTTATCGCTTATATAATGACGTACATAAATCGGTTTGGGTATTTTCAGCAACAAGTCAAGGATTATATCATTGAAGTCTGAAGGTTTTTTTGTTGAAAATGAAAGAATATGATTCTCTGAGCAATCGAAATTTAACTAATTCTTTAAGTGGCAGCCGACCTAGATAGCTAAGTTGAAAGTGAGTTTACCTAAGAGTCGCAAAACCTTTTAAATATTATACTTGTAACTATAAATTTATATAGTTTGAAATTTTTAAATTTAGCGAAGTGTACAAAGAATATCCAAGTATTTTCTGAGCGCCCTTTACTCAAATAAAAATAAATGAATAATTTACACGGCCGTATTCAAATCAGTCAAAATATAACATTGCTCTGATTTATTCACGCGGGTCCTAACGAATTATTTGTTATCTTCTAAGTTTAGCCTTTCATGAATAATAATAATTATTTTAGTCTTTGGTATTATATAAATTGGTTTTCATTCAAACCGCCGAAGCATTGGTCATATGTTATTTTCATCAGTTCAGCCGTAAAACGACCACTTCTGAACACAGGCCTCCCTCATGGATCTCCATGAGGGGTAGTTGCCATACTCACCACGCTTGGCAGGGGTTAGTGAGCGCAGTATAGGATGTTGATACACGGAAAGATGCTGCTGCGCATCTTCCGGAGGTATCCCTTAGCAGGCTCTTACTGCATCCATGGGCATGAGAGGAGGGGTAACATTCTACTGCCGGCACCCCACAGCTAACGTGGCGTCCACTGCTGGACATAAGCTCCCCTCATAGATTTTCAGTTTTTGCGGTTGGAATCGATCCGCATCCACCGTTGACCTGCGGTCTTCACCAGGTCATCAGCCCATCTTGTTGGTGGACGTCCTACGCTGCGCTTGCCGGTTCGTGACCTCCACTCAAAAACTTTTCAGCAACATCGGCCATCTGTTCTGCGAGCTACATGGCCTGCTCATTGCCACTTCAACGTGCTAATCTTGACTATATCGGTGACCCAAATTCTTCTACTACCTCCTCATTTCTGATTCGATCCCGTAAAGGAACCCCAAGCATAGCCCTGTCCATAGCTCGTTGAGCGACTCTGAGCTTACTCATGAGGCTAATCGTGAATGACCACGTCTCGGTTCCATATGTCATCACTGGTAACACACACTAATTGTAGACTTTCGTCTTAAGGCACTGAGGAATTTTGGACGAAAATACGTTGCGTAGTTTCCCAAACGCTGTCCATCCGAGTTGGATTCGTCGATTGACCTTCTTTCTCGAAGTTGGACCTACCTAATTGGACAGTTTGTCCTAGGTATACATACGCGTCGACAACTTCGAGAGCAGAGTTTGCAACCATAACTGGGGCAGGCATAACATGGACATTCGACATAACCTTCGTCTTGTCCTCGTTCATTTTAAGGCCTACCCGTTGGCAGACTCGATTGAGGCCTTCGAGCATCGTGCCGAGTTCCTCCATCGACTTTGCCATGACCACAATATCGTCGGCAAACCGAAGGTGAGTCATGTTTCGCTGTTAATGTTGATTTCCATTCCAAGAGCTTTAAAGCATCTTCCAAAGCGGTCGTAAACAGTTACGGAGAAATAACGTATCCTTGTCTTACGCCTCATTTTAAGGGAATATCCTTCGAACTCTGTTCCTGTACTCGGACTGACATAGTGTCGTTTCTCTGCGGCTCCCAATTTTTTTGTTGAAAAATTAAGAACTTAATAGTTCTTAATTTTTCAACAAAAATTAAGTAGGTCATATAGTCGTAGGTCAGCTAGTGTATTAATATACACTAGCTGACCTACGTGGTTTCACTCGCATTAGAGCAACGTTAGCTGGGAAGGATCATGATTGTAGCAGTCTATGTATGTAGGTTTATTAAGAGATACAAACGATGTGCAGCACATCGATATTGTGGTACTAGCACATCATGTGCTAGTGACGTCAATAAAGAGAAGTAACACCTTGCTAGGAATCGCTGCAATATTTTTAGGGACGCTCAACGCCGCTTTATTTATTCCTCACTGTCAAATGCCAGTCTAGCTAAAGCCTGGATTTTTTACGAACTATAGGAATTGGTTAGTCGCGTAATGACAATATTTATTATACGTAGTCATTTTTAAAAATTTTCCATCGCTACTAGTGCCGTACCAACCATGTGGAAAAAAGCATACATTAAACTCCTTCCTAAGAAATCCAAACCCTCTTCCTGCAACGATTTCCATCCAATATCTTTACTTCCTTTCCTATCTAAGGTCTTAGAACGGCTGGTTCATGGCCAACTTAGCTCCTTCCTTTCTTCTCACAACCTTCTTAATCCTCTTCAGTCTGGTTTCCGACCCGGTCACAGTACAATCACTGACCTTGTTAACTGATGATTATAAGACTGGGTATGGAAAGCGGACTCCTCACTATTCTTACTCTTCTCGACTTCAGCAATGCTTTTAACACTGTTGAATTTGAAATTATTCTTGGACTAATATACTCACTTACATGTCTCCATCGATGGTTGACTGGTTTCGCAGTTATCTGCAGGGGCGCTGGCAACGGATACGTATTGATGACTCTTTTTCATCTTGGTGCGTCACAACTGCCGGAGTCCCACAAGGCGGCGTATTATCACCTCTTCTTTTTGCTTTATACAATAACTCTATTCCCAACAAATTAACTTCTTCCTACCATCTCTACGCAGACGATCTCCAAATTTATAATGAGATGACTTAGTTAACGCTGTTTACCGCACATATAACAACCTGGCAGGCGTACGTGACTGGAGCTTGGACTATGATCTCCGAGTAAATCCTGCTGAGACCTAGGTAATACTCGTCGGCAGCTCACGTACCACTTGCAAAGTTGACTGGAGCACTCTTCTACAAATTATATTTAATAATCATTCCTTTTAGCAGTAGTGTTCAGAACTTAGGTATTTTTTATTGATAAAGACTTGTCCTGGGGTCCAAAGTTGGATGCATTGAGCCGGAAAGTATTTGCGTCTTCCGCTTCGTTAGGACGCCTTCGTAACTTTCTGCCAACAGCTACTAAAATTACGCTTTCTCAATCTCTACTCCTTCCTTAACTTGATTACGCTGACGCCTGCTACCTTGATCTTACTGAGGTGCAGCTGAACAAACTCGAGTGCCTTTAGAATGTTTGCATAAGATTTATCTTTGGTCTTCGAAAGTTTGATCATGTTTCTGAATTCCGCTTTAAACTAAAATGGCTTCCTATCCGTCTTCGCCGGAATACTCACATCCTATCCCTCCTGCATAATATTCTCTTTAATCTCTTCACACCATCCTACTTGAAAGAACGTTTTGAGTTTTTTCATTCTTCCCATCCTTGCCGCATCCTTCGTTCTTTCGAAAACCTGTTGCTAAAAACTCCTGCACACTGCACCACGTTCTTCGACAAGTCGTTCTCCGTCCAGGCTGTAAGACTGTGGAACGCACTACCCGAATCCACGAGGAAAACATTGTCCTTGCCAGTTTTCAAAACTCGAGAAAGGAATTTCTATCTCTCAGAGAATTTACCTATAATCATTTATTATCTATGTATATGATAGGCATATTTAATTTATCCTATAAAGGTTTATGTATTTATTGTATGAACAGTACACCCCTGCCTCGATTACTTCCATATTTCTCTCCATCCAAAGGTTGTCTGGAAGAAATCACTTCTAAGCGATAAGACCGCCCATTGTACCAATTTTGTATTGTAAGTTTTTTTTATGTATTTTTTCGTATTATATTGTATATATTTACGGTTACCGTATTATGATGAATAAAGTGTCAATAGATTCGTTTGTATGTCTGGACTACATTTTAACCAAAGTCATTTAATCTCCTAGGTATATACATACATGTCAACTTAAGTCATACTTAAGGTATGTATATATTTTACATAAGCTTTTATTTAATTTCCAAACGTTTGTATACATCATTTCAGACGTAGGAATGCTGTTCACGTCCACTGCTGGGCATAGGCTTTCCTCTCTCATAAATCTACAAGATCATGAAGGGGATGTTGCCGTACTCGCCATGCTTGGCAGGTGGGTTGGCGAGCGCCGACCGGGACGTTAATATACGGAAAGACGTTGTTGCCCGTCTGCCGGAAGTATCCTTTAGCAGATTCTTACTGCATCAACGGGCAAGAAAGGAGAGGCAACATTCTACTGCCGGCACCACACGGCAGGGGACGATTTAAGAAAAATGTTAAAACACGTGTTTACATTTTCTATTTGACATTGTTAGTAACAATTTTCAAGGATCTCAAGGAGGGATCAAGAATTGAATTAGGCGTGGCACAAGGATGGAACTTTTTATTTTTATAATATAAAACACACCTAGCCCGCCTGGCCGTGGGGTGCCGGCAGTAGAATGTTACCCCTCCTCTCATACCCGTGGATGCAGTAAGAGCCTGCTAAGGGACACCTCCGGAAGATGGGCAGCAGCGTCTTTCCGTTTATCAACACCCCATACTGCGCTCACCAACCCGCCTGCCAAGCGTGGTGAGTATGGCAATTACCCCTCATGGAGATGAGGGTCCCCCATGTGCCCCGTGAGGGTGGCCTTAGTTCAGTAGTGGAAGTTTTACGGCTGAAATGATGAAATCACACCGACATACTGGAAAATAATAATTATAGTACCAACAATTTTTTTTCTTAACCCAAGATTTCTCAAATTATTCGACGAAACCTTTTTCTTATTATGGGTTTCATTACATCGTTCCCTTCCGTTCTTCATTACAAATTAATGAAAAGTAACTTTCAAATCCCTTTTACAAATCATTATATTTGAATATCTGAGTTTTTTTTAATATTTTGGGGCTTACGAAACTTTTTGCCTTTGGTGAAAATATTAATAATCGCAAATGAAACCTAAACAAAAGCTGTAATTTCGGCTTATTAGGATTAGGCTTAAAGGATATCATTGTTCAATATAATTCGTTAGTAACAGTTAAGTTAGTGCCTTTCACATATACTATAGATGATTTAAACAGCGTCAGCAGACGGATTATTCCAAAAATCCCCAAGGGATACATACATATTAACAAAAAAAAAATGATCAGGCGTGACTTAGCGGAAATCTATATATATAAAATTAAAAGTCCTGACTGACTCACTGACTGACTGACTGACTGACTGATATATCAACGCACAGCATAAACCACTAGACCTAAAGACTTGAAATTTGGCACACATATACCTTGAGTATCCTAGAGGTGCACTAAGAAGATTTTTTTCGAAATTCCCACTGGATAGAGAATAAATGGGATGTATACTTTTGAATCAAAGTGGTTCTGCGTGAAAAAGGGGATTTTACGTTTTATGTCTTACACGCGGACGAAGTCGCAAGCAAAAGCTAGTCCATTATAATATCTAAATGAACAACAAAATAATATAGTAACAAATCCGCTAACCTATGTATATCTAATGAGCGCGCTTGAAAAACAATCAAAAATAATTCGACACGTATTACGCCTTCTACAAGGCAACTTCAGGAGAAATCGGCTCTACGTTCGTCACGGAGTAGACACAAGAAAAACGCAGAGGTACTTGCCCAGCAACGAACAACAACACGGTGTTGTCGAATTATGTTAAAGTGCTTTTCAAGCATACATTATGATGAATGAATGAATATAAATATTATATTTATTTGGCTCACATCACGGAACTATGAATATAAGTTATCGGATTTATTACTATATATTTGTTCGTTTAGGTACATGAAAACATAAAACATCGTGAGGAAACCCGCGGCTTAGCTAGCTTCAGACGTATTGACCTGCTCTTTCCTCTGAATAATAGCTGACTAAGCTCAGAGGATGGTATAGATGCTGGGCAAGCCTAATCCATCTAACAATGTCCCAGGCACTGCAGCGTCCTGTACAGCATGATTACCAGCTGCTGACTCTGTATAAATAATCTATAATAGATGCAGAGGCTTTCCTTTTTTTAAGTACATGAATACATATAAAATGAGATAACAATCATCATCATCATCATTTCAGCTGTAAAACGTCTACTACTGCATACCGGCCTCCCTCATGGATCTCCATGAGGGGCCGTTGACATACTCACCATGCTTGGCAGGCGGGTTGGCGAGCGCAGTCCGCGATATTAATAGGTACATACACGGAAATTCACTGCTGCCCATTTTCCGGAGGTATCCCTTAGCAGGCTTTTACTGCATCCACGGGTTTGAAAAGCGGGGTATCATTCTACTGCCGGCACCCCACGGCAAAACACTATGTAACAAAAGAATAATGTAAATATAAAACAAGAACAAAAATACAATAATTCCCTTAGCAAGGGACCGTCGCAGGGAATTTATGGGATCAGCATCCGCAGTTATGCTATTCGGACTGCTGCACTGTCGTTTCATTAGTAAACAGTATGTTTAAATATAGTAACTCTTTAATTTTTCCACAAACAACAACCGACTTCAACTATAAAATCTAAAATATTGTTGAAAATACCGAACCCGCTATTATGTACATATTTATTTTGCTTACTACACTTAAGTATTTCCCTCGATTTATCATGGATCACCAGAACTGGGTTTAAAAGCAAGCAAAAAGTATTAAGTGAATCAAAAAACCTATACCTTTAAAGCGCCAGTACATACTATTACATTATTCATCATTTGATCATGAATTAAATGAAATAAGGACTTGTAGTAATAAATAAATGAAATAGTTTAATAAATATAATACGGCTTACACCACGTACCTAACTTGTTATCATCTTGCTGACGTTTCGTAGACCAGAGGGCCGCGAGACGAGGATGAGTTCTCGTCTCGCGGCCCTCGGAGCCGGCCACGAACGGTGCTCATGAAGAAGGGTCTCTAAATGGTCTACGAAACGTCAGCAAGATGATAATAAGTTAGGTACGTGGTGTAAGTCATATTATATTTATTAAATGATGTCAAGCCACGATAATTTCAATTCAAATGAAATAGTGTAATTCATCCTTTCTTGCCCGTGGATCCATACATTCTACCTCCGGAAGATGGGCATTAGCGTCTTTCCATGTGTCAACATCCCGTATTGCGCTTGCCAACTACCCCGTCATAATCATCATCATCCTTTCATAGATCCATGAGGGAGGCCTTTGACCAGCAGCGGACGTCCTACGGCTGAGGTGATGATGATAGCCAAATTTAATAAAGTCACAACTCTATTTGTTATCTGTCCCTTTGCACATTGTTTCGTGAAAATCTAATCAAGTTGTCCGAAAAACACAATAGCAGCAATTCAATATCTGTTAATTAAAATCAATTGTTGCTGAATGGCAATTTTATTACCATTGCGAAAAAAACAGGAATGGAACAGATTTATTTGAATGGTAGGCGTATCTATTTAACTTTGTTAATATTTTTATGATAAAAGAGTATTCCTTTTAGATATATTATAGGTTATTGATACAGCGTTCGCAAGCGGCATCCATGCTGTTAGTTTATCAATTTATTTATTTATTAATTACGCAACATTACTGGTTACACATGTAAATATGAAAGAAACAAAATATAAAGCACAAAATAACAATGACACAAACAAAAAAATGTACATGACAGGAAGAGATAATTAACGCTGTAGTGCCTGGGACATTGTTAGATATCTTAGGCTTGCTCATCACCTATAACATCCTCTCAGCTTAGTCGGATATGAGTATATAGAACAATATGTTTGAAGCTAACTACTGAATACTAAGCCGCAGTGTTCCTCACAATGTTTTCAGTTAAAAGTACATAACACACATAATCCACTAACGCGTTCAAAGCCGCAACAGAAGCGATAAAAACATACTTGTGATATACTGTGCTATAAAACCGCAAAGTTTCATGAAACGATATCCTCCAAACTTATTTAAAAGGTTGTTGGGCGGCATGATCTCCGCAAAATAAGAGGCTAATTCCCTGATTCCTGTATCCAAGAGTCCCAGCCCCTCATTTTGTTTGGTTTATGCAACAATTAGAAGGGAGAATAGCAGGAAAGGGGTATTCTGTACACCGTAATGTTGGCAATTCGGGAACCAAAATTAAGCTCTAGTAAGTCCGACATTTTTGCTACATTTTCCTGCATTTTTGGGTGGATAAACTTTCAAAAAGAAATGAATAGGTCCTTTTGTGCCATGAAAATGGGCGGAGGTGGTCTTTTGCGTTGCTTCTGTTATATTCGGAAAAATGGGCCATGATTACATTAATAATGTGGTATTACGCGATGTAACTGAGTGTCGCTTTCAGGAATAATATACCACAATTTATTTGATTGTCAAAGACATGATCGACAATAGACAATGGAAGTTGAACTTAGATCCGGAACAAGTCATGCCCGACATCAGACGCATAGATCGAGTCTTGAATACTTACGAGGTCGTAGCTTAGATGTTCCACAGCAGTTGAAGACGTTAGATCTAGTGATAAACCAAAATATTAATTAATCACTTTTCTTATTAGGCGCTAGAAAATGTTTGTTTTTGTGTCCTGAGATGGAAATGAGCAAGAAAATATGATTGGCACAGACGTGTCTTAGTTTCTTTGAATCATTATAATTCCTCCCATGAATGTCGCTCAACATATCTCACACGAATCTCTGGCAATCGGTGTCTAAGTAATTAATCTGATCGCATTCAACTATTCACTTCCGAGCTTTTGTTTCAATTACACTATAACTCAATTTGTCTCATAGCATTTCCCCTAAGTGTAATTGCGTTTCGTAATACGTAATTTGGGAAGTTCTCTTCGCCGGAGCCCGGCGATGGTATAATTAGATACGTCGTTAATTAGAAGGTAGCACAAGAGCTCTCAGGGGCCGTTTTCGTTTACTTTCCAGGAAGAAGCTAAGTGCAGGATTGAAAATTATAAAGTGCACCTTCAGGCCCCTTTTACCTCGAGGCTTGAGTCTAACTAACCATATTCAGAAGGAACTTGCTTCAAAGTGCAGACTACCAAATATAATATGAGGAAGGAAGGATATGCGAGATTCGTGCTACGCGACTTAAATATAAAAATACCGGTTAGGTATTAATATTATTTTTAACCATTACTAGACTCACGCGTGTGCTAGCTGTCGTGCGAGACTGTGAGCGCGCTTAGTCAAACCTCTTGCCGCCTCTGCAAGAATATTTGAAGTAAATTTATTGCTTCTGAATTTGAATTTAATTTAAAATATAAGGTAATGCCTAACATTTAACACGACTGCTCGTATTCAAGGTCCGGGTGGAAGGGGACCATAAATATCATAAGCTTAGTTATAGGTAAAGAAAATATATGTAATTACAGTCGTTAGTCGAACTAAGCCACGAGTAATCGCCATACCTACTTTGCATTCGCCGCGTAATATCGACGCACCATCAAATAACGCGTTTACCATACAAAAATTACCAACACCCGCAAGAAAAATTGGTTACATCATTTTCCGCGAACATATGGCGTCCCTAGCGTGCGTAAGAGAAGCCTATTCTGTTAATGGAAGCACAATGGAAGAGAAAACTCAATCAAGCGAGAGATACAGTGATTTCTGCGCCCTAATACGAGTACAACAGATATATTGCGGGCTGGCCTCCTCATTAGCTGGGAAAAAGGAAATTCTTCTAAATAACCTCGCGCAAACCCTGTAATTTTTTGTATTAGCGTGATTTAGCGGGCACATAACTTTGTCGCATTCTTTCTTGTAGATGGATATGATTTTGGCATTATTATATGCTATGCAGCCGTCGGATTGAATAAGGAGAGCGAAGCGAGTACTTATTTCGATCGCGAGAAGATTCATAATGCATGCACAAGTCAAATATGGAGAAGTGCTGCTTGTATATAAATAATCATTTTCTATTAAAGTTTAATGTCACCTTATAACGTCTTTACACAATTTATGTGAAATAATGCTTGAAGCGAGATTAACCTGTGTACCTGTAACTTGATCTAATTGTTTTTTTTTTTCAAACAATGTAAATACGAGTTCCTGCTTAAATCTCGTGACAAACTTTTTTATCACAAAAATTGTGTAAAGACGTTTTAAGTTGACATTAAACTTTAATAGATTATTTTATTATTTTTAGTACGTTTAAAACACTTGTTTGTTAAAAAGTTTTTTTTTACTTTTAATTTATTTTTTACTTTTTAGTTATCACTGGACAGTTGGTTTCTTGTCTGTTCATCTCGTGCCCGCCATGTTGGATTAAGAGTGATGTCATATAATTTTTCGAGTAACTCTCAGCAAGCCCTTTTATTTGATATCCATATTGTAAAAGTGCATTAATAAAATAACTGGTCCGCCATCTTGGGTATTTTGCCATATTGGATTTAGAGTGACATTATTTCATTTTTCGAATTTTTCCGCCATCTTGAGTATACCGTCATGCTTGATTTAGAGTGATGCTAATTAATTTTTCGAGTAAATCTCAGCAAGACCTTACATTTTGATACCCATATTATAAGAGTGCATTAAGAATAACTAGTCCGCCATCTTGGATGTTCCGCCATGTTGGATTTAGAGTGAGGTCATTTCATTTTTTGGGTTATTTTCCATAAGCCCTTTCATTTGATACCCACACTATAGGGGACATCAAAAATAAGTAGTACGTTATCTTGGGTGTTCCGCCATGTTGGATTCAGAGTGACTTCACATAGCTGACCATGCATTGTCATTCAAAGAAAACATGTATACAAAACTTCAGCTCAATTTGTTGAAGATATCTGCTTTGAAATTGAGTTGCAAGATTCCACTTGAACAAACTTAGTTACATACATACATGGCAAGCTAAATAAAAGCTTGTAAAAAATAAGGCTTTTTTTCTATATAGATTATTTATACACCCTGCAGTGCCTGGGACATCGTAAGATGTATGGCCTAACACCTATACTACCCTCGCAGCTTAGTATAAGTTAGCTATAATATTAGTCATGGAGTAAAGAACCGGTCTGAGCTGACAGGCTGGGCTATCCTCACAATGTTTTCTTTCACCATTAAAGCACGTGTTAAAAATGTGCACATACATTTTTCAAGAA
Organism: Pasiphila rectangulata; assembly: GCA_963082625.1. Taxonomy (NCBI): domain Eukaryota; kingdom Metazoa; phylum Arthropoda; class Insecta; order Lepidoptera; family Geometridae; genus Pasiphila; species Pasiphila rectangulata. The sequence continues at coordinate 14,064,241 of OY720237.1, forward strand.
AAAATCCATTGGTGCACGGCCTGTACCCACAACCTATAAACTTCGGGTTGAAATTCGGGGGTACATACCACTCGGTCAACACGGCTTGCAATACCTGCTATTGGCTTGTATACCTATACCCTTTACTTACCTATTATTATGTTCCTTTAGATGGCCTGCGTAGCCCATCAGTATTTCCTTGGTGGGAAAGTATTTTTTTTTCTTTTGCGGAAGTCAATGACCAAAACTAACGAAAAGCATATTTTTTTTGTGCTTTTTGGTTTTTTTTGTCACCAAATTATGATGTAAAACACACCAGAAATGCATAAATAGTCAAAATTTTCATACATCTTATTACCTATTTTTGGTTTTATCATTAGATATTTTTAGTCGCTGCCGATTTCTTTATGTCGTTATTTATAAACATATTTTCATCTTATTCATAGCGAATTGAAGACAAAACGCTATTCATAAAGTCAATGATTCTAAAGAAACAATTTCAATAAGAAAACATAGCAAAGAATTCGTCCTTTGAAATCTACCTTCCCTCTGATTTTTCTTTAAGTCGAAATTATTCCGAGCCGTGAGCCCTAATGTAATGTTATACAGACAATGGGACTTCTCGTAGCTTCCATAAAGTCTCATTCCCTCACAAAGGCAATTTTTGCTTGCCAATTCAAGATTCAAATGCCGCTTTCAAATAACCATAACTGCCTATCACATCTACATTCCAGGCTATGAGAGTTTCGTATTATAACATCGCGGTAACGTCGCATGGAGATGTGGATGTATACATATTTATGTATGTTGTTCGTATACATATTTATGTGGGCGGTAATGTGTACGGTTACAACGCTCGGCACGTTTGGGACGCGTGCCTGGATGAATTGAAAGGGATGCCTACTGGCTAGGAGATCAGCAAAAGCGGATGGAATTTCCTATATTTTGATTGAATTGTGACGGCAAATTAGCTTTCTTTCACGTTATTCTAATTGATGTTTAAAAGTGACAGTTTTATTTCTTTCGTATCTTCACGCATTAACGCAGATACTGCTACAGGAAATGAGCCGTTTTCAGTAAAAAATAAAAAAGTGTTTTCTACTAAACCTAACAGACGGGGTGGCAAGCGGAGAAAGCAAGTTTGTGGTTTAATCACAATTGCCGTCATTGTCAAATTGTGTTTCCACCAGTAAAAGAAAACTAACGCCATCTATAAGTTACGAGGGAACTATTTTTGAATTTTTTACTTTTTAATGAAAACGCCTCATTGGAACAGGTTGGGTGAGATATGACATGATCAGTGTCAGTTTATTCCAGATAAAGCCTTTTTGTCATATTTGTAAGTTGTTTATTGCCACGCGCAAATAAAGTCACGGCTGTAAACTAGTACCCAACTTATTAAATGTGATCATGTTCGTCTACTAAATTATAGTAATAAGCTGAACTGGTTGTAAATCTAAATGATCTTGCCATTTTATCTTTTTTCACAATAGTTACAGCCATTAAACACCAAAAATATTTAGGTAAGCACAAACTTCGAGGAGCACTTTCGTAAAAAGACTTCTAATTATCCTACTCAGTAGCAAGGCTTTACAAATTAATGGTTTCCTCCGACGCAGTAGGTATTCGCTCGTTCTTTCAGTCCCGGTCCCAACAAGTTCCCGACCCGTAGTTATTTTGACACGCTTGCTAAAGGCAAAAAACGCAACTTTCAGTTTGTTACAAAACTCGTAATCTCAAAAACGTCTGTTCCTAATTTCTTTTCCGATTTTAAAAGAACCATCTTTCATTTACGACGACATTTAGAACAAGAAAATTCCAGGCTTCGACACGAAGTTTTGGCAATTTCCGTGCTTGGCGAGGATTTTTTGTGACCCCCATACTTTGTCGTTAATCTTTCTAACAAAAAGTTGCCGTTGATTTCCGAGTTGTTACTGTAACTGTGTGTGATGACGGATAAATTATCGGGGCTCATTTTGTAAAAAAGATGATTAAATGTCTAATGTCTAATACATTGGTGTCAATAATGTTGTCGTACTTTCTAGAGCTTATTAATGGAAGAGTTTCAAAATTTAGAACCGTCACGTCAACGTAAAAATAAGGTAACTTCTGTTTAAATTTTAGAACGGCATTATTCGAATCTGTCATTTTAGTCCATTTTACGCAGGTTTAGTTACGAAGTATGCCAACAAAATTAAATAAATAATGTTGGAAAATTCATACATCATCATCTAGTCCCAAACTTAGCAGAGCTTGTGTTATAAGTACTAGATGACTGTTATACTTTATATAATATACTACTTATATAACTTTATTACACATAGAAAAACATCCAGAACACCTGGAATAAATATCTGCAGAACGTACAGACATTTGTCTCGAAGAGGTAATCGAACCTCTTACGTCACAGGCGGACCTTCGCCCGCTGCGCCACAGAGGTCGTTAAATTGTTACCATGGTCTATTTCATCTATTGAATAATTCAAAATACCTTTTGTGGTAAGCTATTTTTGTTTTTAAAGAGTAAACCCACACTAAGGTATCATTTATAGAAAAGGAAAAGGCAGCCTGCGTTTAAGGTGTTCGTCTGAACATTACGGGTTCGAGTCCCGTCGGAGACAAAATTTTGATTGTATTTTTCATTTCTACCTTTTGTGTTTTTCACACCAATCTTTTTTGTGTTGGCAATATGTTGAAGTAATCGCAATAAACATATTCCCAAAAAACAAATAATGCCTGACCCGAAATCATTTTACAAATGCTTGAAAAAGGTTTATTCAACCTCTACTGGGATATTCTGCGTATATTATAAATGTATGTACGTACGGCTAGTAATTTTAACTTAGTTCCAGTTATCCTGTGGAATTTTGAGCAAACTTATTCTTTTTGAACAAATTGAAAACTGTGTCTGTGATTATATACTATCCGCACTCTGCGGTTTCACCCGCGTAGTTCCCGTTCGCTTGATAATATAAGAATAAAATATAGCTTATGTTACTCAGGGATAATGTACCTAGTATTCTAATAGTGAAAGAATTTTGAAAATCGGTCTAGTAGTTTTGAGGTTATTCGTTACAAACATACAAAATACAACATATGTACCTACAAATATTTCCCTTTTCAGAAATTATGTAAGTATTGGTTTTGATACCCAATTCTGATGAGAAATCGAGGGAAATACTCAACTGTAATAGGCGTCTATATCGTAGTCTATATGTACGCCTTAGGTATTTTCAGCAACAAGTCAAGTATTTTATAATTATAGGCAGTTTTTTTGTGTAAAAATAAAATAATTATATAATAAATGTTTTCAAGCACTTGAGTAGACTGAGCTTCTACTCACTTTCAATAATTTGTTTGTTGTATGTTAAAACATTTGCAAATATTAACTTCTCAACCTTTACCCATAACAAGTTGATAGAGTGCTCAAAGCTACTCTCAAGTAGTAGTTTCAGGGTAAAGATAGTTTATGTTCTCATAGAGAATACAAAATTAAATCACATGAGAAAACACATATTTTCTAAGCCTTAAAATAAAGAGAGCTTATGTTACGGATCCCAGATGGTTTTTTATATACCTATACATACTTATCACACATTGAAATCACCTAGACCCCGAGACAAATATCTACAGATAAAGTAAACATTTTGTAACCCGGTTTTTGAACCCGCACCCTTGGTAGACATTTTGTTTTATGGTCAATGCAATTCGTTTAATTAAAATTTAAGATTATTATTAATAATGAATGATCTTGGAAATGCATGACCTTTGTCTAGCAGTGAATGTGGACAGCAGTCCAGTGTGTGTGATGATAATGATAATTGATATGTAGTAGACATTTATAAGCAATTATTAGCCAATTATTATTACACAATTATTAGCCGTGGGGTGCCGGCAGTAGAATATTACCCCTCCTCTCCTACCCGTGGATGCAGTATGAGCCTGCTAAGGGACACCTCCGGAAGACGGGCAGCAGCGTCTTTCCGTATATCAACATCCCATACTGCGCTCACCAACCCGCCTGCCAAGCGTGGTGAGTATGAGATTCACGAGGGAGGCCTTAGTTCAGTAGTGGACGTTTTACGGCTGAAATGATGACGATGATGAGACATTTATTTAATAAACATTCTCACAAACAGTCAGACAGCCTAAGCCAAAACACTTTAGAGCAAAGTGTCGTCCGACTAATAACTATCTATGTCTATAAAAAATCATACTTGCGACAATAATTATAGACCTACCTATTTCTTATTTTACTTCATACACTTATATAATTTACATCACATTTTATTTATAGGTCCTGACTGAAAGCCAGTGCATTAGCATTTACTATGTGTGAGAGCACAATGCTGGTTCACGTCCTGTTGGGCTCGTACTGCCGCATCTTTGTGTCATCTGGGTTGGTTACCTGTGACGATAGTTTTGGCCCGTTGAGTAAGCTTCTTTACCTTTGTATTTTTTCTTTCACGTTGAGTATATACCTACTATAATAGAGGTCAGAGGTTGTCAAGCTAATATAGCTTGAAAGTAAAAACGCCAAAACAGTAATGCTCGTTTAAAATAAAAATTACTAATAAATTTTGTAACATCCAACCTCCATTTCAAAAAGGGTGTATAATAAAGACGTATATGTGCAAAAAATTTAGAGGCATGAATCGGTTTCGTTCACCTGTAAAGTGAAAATCTATGTTTTTTAATGGAGCACTTTTGGAGTTTTTTTATGTTGCAATAGTTATCCAATCATGTTAATATTTGAAGAAAAAAACATGAAAAATTCAATACATTCAAATAAAAATTCAGAATTTCTGTAATTGCTGAAAAGGTTGAAAGCCCTGACGCCAATATTGTCGTGTTGTTTTTATCATAATAATTAGTAGTTGGGTAAATATCATCCAATGTAACTTTCTTCTCCTGGTATTTTTTATATAAGAGATAGGTTATTAAAAATTATGACGTTAAATTAAAAAAACTATTATACCATAAATTGTTTTTGTACTCATAATTAATAAATAAATAAAATAAATAAATAAGCTTGAAAATATAGGGGTTCGAGGAACGCCGCTGGCACTTCTCTCAGATTACCTATGTAATCGGACGCAGCGGGTTAAAATAGGAGAATATTCTTAGCACAGAAGAAGCAATAGATTTTGGTGTTCCGCAGGGAAGCGTGCTCGGCCCAACGTTGTTCTTAGTCTACATTAACGATATCTGCAACCTTAACATTAGCAATGCAGCCATATTCTGCTACGCTGACGATACCACTATCGTATTTTCGGAGAAATCCTGGAGTCTTCTAAAATGTAAGTCGGAAACCGGATTGAGTGAGGTTTCTAAATGGCTTGATCACATGTCTACTATCTACTAACTTTGAATGTAGCTAAAACAAACTTCATGACTTTTACTAAGTACAACCGGACTCAACCTAGTCAAGATTTCACCTTAAAATTACACAGTTGTGAACTACGTAGCTCTGATTGTACGAGGGGCGGCTGATAAGTCCGCGGCCTAAGGTACTAAAAAAACGAAAAGTCAAGTTTTATATTTTTTATTTCTCAATATAATCTCCCTCAAGGGATATGCTCTTCTCACATCGGGAGTATAATGCTTTTAAACTACCAAAAAAATATTCTTTGTCTTTGTCTTCAAAATGTGTATTTACGGCGGCTATCATTTCATCTGAAAATCTCCGGCCCCGTAAGTCCATTTTCAAATTGGAAAAAAGGAAAAAGTCGCTAGGAGCCAGGTCTGGACTGTAGGGAGGATAGTCTATTTCAGAAAAGCCGGTGTCTCGTAGGGCCTGCCTCGCAACGCGCGCCGTGTGAACAGGCGCGTTGTCCTGCAAAAAGAGCACTCCACGCGCTAACTTCCCGCGTCTTTTCTCAAGAATAGCGTGACGAGCCTGAACCGATTAATTTGCATAATACTGACTATTCATTGTAGTTCCCTTAAGTAGGTAATCAATTAGTAAAATGCCTTCGCTATCCCAGAAAACAGTCGCCATAAGCTTTGAGGCTGACTTTTCCACCTTAAATTTCTTCGGCGCCCTTTCTCCTTTTTTCATCCATTGCATGGATTCTTGTTTGGACTCCGGATCATACTGGCGAACCCATGTTTCATCAACGGTCACGATGCGATCGCAAATTGCGTCCAAATTTTCGCCGGCTAACTCCAAAAAATCCATGCAAGTCTGGAGTCGTCGATCTTTGTCGAGTGGCGTAAGCATTTTTGGTACCCAACGTGCACAAATTTTTTTCATATTCAAATGTTGATGTAAAATTTCTCCAACCCTCTCTTTGCTAATCTGCAACTCTTCTGCTATTTGCCACAATTTAACTCTTCGATCGGTCAGTACCAATTTTTTGACTTTTTTAACATTTTCTTCAGTCACTGCCGTTATTGGACGTCCCGGGCGGGGATCGTCTTCGCAACTTTCTCGTCCTTATTGAAATAAACGTACCCATTTTTTAACCATCGTGTATGAAGGCCCAGAATCCTGAAGAACAGATGACATCTCTTCAAAAATGTCTTTCGACGTTTTTCCCTTTTTTACAAGGTACTTTATTACGGCACAGTGTTCAAAATTGCGAGAATTCGTAGATTCGGCTGACATGATGTTGTTCGATGTTCCACAAAATATTGAGTTATGATTTAAAAAAATAAAATGAGGGTAGATTTATATACCACTGAACCTCGCAATAAGTGATATCAGTAATGAGACGGTAGGTAATTTATAAGTACCTTAGGTCGCGAACTTATCAGCCGCCCCTCGTAGTTGCTCTATCATAAAAAAAGTCTCTACAATAAAGTATTTAGGTATTATGATAGACCAACGCATGTCCTGGTATGCTCACATAGAATTAGTTATCAGTAAAATTCGTAAGTTAATTTGGATTTTTAAAATATTGCGACATACTGCTACAAAAGAAATTAAAGAACAAATTTATATAAGCATGGCACAATCAATATTAAAATACTGTATACCAATATGGGGAGGAGCTGCCAAAACAAAATTCCTTGATTTAGAGCGAGTTTAAAGATCCTTGGTAAAAGTCATGTATTGTAAGCCGTTTCAACATCCTACAGACTTGCTCTACCAGGAATCAGGAATTCTGTCAGTAAGGAAACTCTACATTCTAGATACCATCTTAAAATATCACAAAATATTAGGATTTGACCTTAGTAAGACAAAAAAGCGACGGAAGGATAAGGTTGCAGACAAAGTTATATGTCGATCCAAATATGCATCCAGACAGTACGCCAAACAGTCCGCATACATTTACGACGCCATTAACAAAATTCTTAATATATACTCATTGAACAATCATTCCTGTAAAAAAATACTGAGTTTATGGCTGTCCACAATAAGTTACGAAGATGGAGAAAAACTCCTAGAAACTATAGCATAGTAACAGTTATTTTTTAATTTAAACCACACATCCCTAGCAAACAAACATTCACATACGCATACACACACGCGAGCACACACACACACACTGTATATACACACACACACATACACACGTACATTTCCACATATGGACAGAGTAGCTGCAATATACACGCAGACATAGTTACTACTTTTTTATTGTTACTACTTTTATTTTAATTTTATTTTTGTGTCAATAACTCTCATAATTAATTGAATTACTTAGAGTGTTAAATTCTCTAGAATTTAAATTTAAATTTAATTTGTTTCTTTTTGTACTTAGTACCTCTATAATAGTATTATGTTGCTAGTTTTCTTTTTTTAATATTAACAATTTACGCTAAGCTTGTTAATTATTATACTTAATTTATCTTAAAGATAGCCGCGCTGCAGAGCGAGACCCTCTAGCACAGGTATCATATTACTTAAAAGAGGGTCCCATTCCACTGAAATGTATTAGATTAAGTTGAAGAAATAAACTATTTATTATTATTTATTATAATTTTCTCTTCTTTTTCTTTCTTTTGTATTGTAATTTAAAGAGAGGTTTTATTCAAAATTTAATATAGTGTATAATTTGTACCAGTTGCAAGTTTGGTATGTAAGATAGCGGCGGATGGTAGAGGTAACACAGGTAAAACCGAGTTATTTATGTCTTTATCTATAACTTTTTATACACAATCACTAAACGCTGACTAATCCATAATCCATCTCCTCCTAGCTAGGAGAACCGCACTTTACACACTGAATTGGAAATATATTAAATTGTACCTACCCATAAACCTTTTAATTTTAAATTATGGACGTTCAATCTGTTTTTAGGGTTCCGTACCTCAAAAGGAAACTCTTATAGGATCACTTTGTTGTCCGTCTGTCTGTCGGTCTGTCAAGACCCTTTATCTGGAGAACGTGTAGAGGTATCGTGAAATTTAAACCATATTCTTAAATCTACAGCCTCTTTAGGCTGTGAAAAAAACAATATTCTAAGTTAACATATAAAAAAGATACGACTGTTTATGCCGCAAGAAAGGAATATTTCGACATCCTAAAAGGAATCAAAAATCATAGGGTACTTCTCATAGATCTAGAACTATGAAATTTGCCAAAGTATATCGTCTTATACTGTAGATACAGAAAAAAATCCCAAAACTATACATTTGCAACGGAATCATAAAAAAAAATCATCCAATAAAAAAGTTCGAAATAAATCATTGAGGTTAAGCAACCCTACGTGCGGTCATAAATTGGATGGGTGACCGAATCTTTTTGTGTTAACATTTTTAATACTTTTACTAAATCAGATCAGCTAATTTATAATAATTATTATGTTACTACATACCTACGGAACCCTTGGTGAGTCCAGCTCGCTTTGGTCCGGTTTTTTTTAATATATATTAATAAAAAAATATATAATTATGATTATTTGCACGAAACGAAGACCAAATTCTTCCAAGGCATCCGGCCGTTTCCTTTGTGACACAAACGCGGGTGAACTCTCAGCCTTGGAACACTTTTCTTTTTATTGGTATGTATATTCGGTATATTCGGAACTCGAACGCTTCCCAATTTTATTGCAAATGAAACCAAGGTGATGGGATGCATCTCGTAAAAGTACCGCCCGCGATGATAGCATTTGTAATATATTTATTCAGAGTATTTACGACAACAGCTGTGTATCCTTTTGGTTTGTTTGTTGTATGATAGAAGTTTCTTTTGTTGCTTAGAATTACAGGCAAAAAATAAAGCGGGACATCCTGCGAGATGGCTCATTAATAGGGGCTGCCGCGTTTCTGTAGCGCTTCAAGCATGTTCGCCATCGCGCAAGTAGATGGGTTCGCAGCGATCATGCGCAAGAGAGCTGCCTCACTGGAGCGCAGGGTGCGCGACAGCGCCAACAGCTGCCTGCAAGTTATTGCTGGGAGGCTTGATTGTGCCTGTCCCTTCATGGAGCACTGGACGAGGGCATACATTGTGCCTGTTTAGTGTTGTTTTGTGTAATGTGTGACTTTAAATATGTGTTCTTTGTGCATAATTTTAATATGGACTATGTATAATGTTCTTCTTTACTTGTACAATGTCTGAAATAAACTTTTATTTAATTTAATTTAATTAATGCCTCGCAAACATTACATTAGTGATGTTGATTGTCATTTTAAAAATCGATGTTAAAATACCCAGGTACCCAACAATACCCCTCCAGGTGGCATTACAAAATTCCACCGTGTGTATTGCAAATATTTTTTTTTGTTAAATAATACTATAATAATGCCGTGGGGGGTGTCAGCAGAAGAATATTGTCCCTCCTCTCTTGCTCGGATGCAGTAAGAATCTGCCAAGTGATACCCTTTGGAAGATGGGCGGCAGCGTCTTTCCGTGAATTAACATATGCATGTAGTATAATAGTGCGCTGCCTTTTCATAAAAAAAGTTTATTTATTTTAACCATGTTTTCTCAGAACTCCGCCGTTTATGCACCGATTTGGAAAATTATTTTTGGATTCAATTTAGTTACAATTTTAAGTAGGTTTCCGATTTTTTCAAAACTCAGTTTCCATGATGGGATCCATGAGGAATCGAGGAAACTCCTAATATGTTGTAGGTAAACATATAGCGATTTCGGCATCATCATCATTTCAGCCATAAAACGTCCACTGATGAACATAGACCTCCCTCATGGATTTCCATGTGGGGTAGTTGCCATTCTCACCACGCTTGGCAGGCAGGTTGGTGAGTGCAGTATGGGATGTCGATACACGGATAGACGCTGCTGCCCATCTTCCGGAGGTATCCCTTAGCAGGCTCTTACTGCATCCATGGGTATGAGAGGAGGGGTATCATTCTACTGCCGGCACCCCACGGCGAATGAAGATTTCGGCATATTAAGCTCAAGTTCAAACATTTTCATTCAGAAAGTATGATTTGGTGAAGTGGAACTGCTGAAGAAGACCACAGATGATTATCAAAACTCTTTAATATTACAAAATTCACGGATGACGACATCGAAACATGGCTAAAGTAATATATCCCTATCCACTAATCATAATATCTGCCGTGGGATGCCAGCAGTAGAATGTCACCCCTCCTCTCCTGCCCGTGGATGCAGTAAGAATCTGCTAAGGGATATCTCCGGAAGATGGGCAGCACCGTCTTTCCGTGTAAGAACATCCCGAACTGCGCTCGCCAACCCAAGCCCAAGAGTGGTGAGTATGGCAACTACCCCTCATGGAGATGGAGAAGGAAATATTTTGATGTAACAACCATTCTTATAGAACCACATTCTTTTATAGAACATCCATTATTTTTATGATTTAAAAATAATTCTTATTATATATGTATAAGATGAGCGATGATTGGTTCATACGTACACCTTTTTTTTAGTTATTTTTTGCAGATAGACCTTTGTTCGACCACAATCTCACCTGATTGTAAGCGACGATGTGGCCGATGATGGACCACAAAGGTCTAGAAGACACCTATTCACTCTTGACTTGAAGAGACCCGGGTTGTAGTTTTCGTCAGTGCGAAGCAGGGGCGGGTCGCTAGTATATTTATAAAATTATAACCTTATAGATAAATTGTATTATTCCATCAATCATTTGGCTTACATAGGACACAGTACATTTATATAACAAAAAAAAACAATTATTTGAACAGCTGCAACAACTCCATTAAAAGCCTAGCCTAGAATATACACCGGTGTATAGACGGTAAAAGTAAAAAAAATGGAAATTAGGTGAAAAAATCCACCTAATTTCCATTTTTTTTGTGACGTTTATATACTTCGTTGTATTTAAATATTTTCGTGTGATATGGGCCATGAGCATGGAATTATGATGGAATTTATTGCATTCCATTTATTTATTTACAAAAAAGCACCAATTGCTTCTAACAGCGTGATATAATAAACGTATTGGAAATTGCAAATAAATTACTACAGGAGTTTAATGCTTCCATTTTAATAGACTCATATATTGTGCTTATTCAGTGCCGAGCCCATTTTCACGGGTTTAACGATCATAAGTAGGTATTTTACGATGGGATTGTACTTTCAATGTTTTTTTTAGCTGTTTCAAGTGTGTTGTCGTTGAGATAACGATGCAGGGCGTACAATTTACGAATAAAGATATCCTTTTTACAAGCTTTTATTTAGCTTGCCCTGTATGTATGTATGTATGTAACTATGTTTGTTCGCGGAATCTTGCAACTCAATTTTGAAGCAGATATCTTCAACCATTTCATCAATAAAAACAAACCGATGTAGTCCATGATAAACTGAAACGGTCAATATTTCGGTAGATAACATGCTTCACTTAACATAGTCGTCCCAATCACTTTCAATCTGCCTTCACGGCTGATGAAAGATCAATACAGATCAACCTATGTTATCCAGGTACGTACATTGTTCATGTTTAATGAGAGGGAAGGGTTGAATATCCCTGGAATCGCCGAGCAAACGACGCAGAATAGTATTGTTGAGTCTGGCTGACGCAGGAGCGGAGCTACCTTGCGACGAATCCCTAATTCAATGAATTACCGACAAGCTTCTTGGATCTTAGATGTTTAAGGACTATATGAAGTTAGTATGTTTAACAATCTGACTTCAAGTTGTATTTTATTTGTTTTCTTCCGAATCATAATACAAATCCCAATTTATTAATAAAGGGTATTTCATTAAGCGCTTCCTGTCTTTAAATAGAAATAAAACAAAGTATGTGTGAGATATCATCGAATTTTTTTATTCGTTTGAAAGACCTATTGATGCCATTATGTATGAAATATAACATCATTCAAATGGTCACCAAGGCTTCTCTGGGTGGAGCGCATCCGAAATGTCCAATTTTCCATGACTCTGGCGCATAAATCAGGCTGAATTTGACCGATGGCATGGGTAATGTTGGCTTTGAGGGCCGTTGTGGTTTGTGGCTTATTCGCATAGACCTGATACTTAAGAAAACCCTACAAAAAAACGTCTGACGGGGTCAAATCGCACGATCTCGGTGGCCAGTTGACATCACCTTCACGTGAGATGACCATGCTCTCAAATCGCTCGTGCAGAATATTCAATGTGGCGTGAGCTGTGTACGTAGCAATTCAGGCCAAAAAAAGCTGGTAATCATCGACCTATAACGCTCGCCGTTGACAGTGATGGCCTGGCCAACGTCGTTCTCAAAGAAATATGGACCGATGATGCCGCCAGCTCAAAATCCACACCAGGATGCTCTTGGATCTAGTGTGGATTGGTATCGTCCCAAATTCGACAATTTTGTTTGTTTACGAACCCATTCATCCAGAAATGGACCTTATCACTGAAAATGTTTTTCCGATGAAAATTAGCGTCAGTTGCTAACTGCTCCAGAGCCCATTCAGCGAATACACGTCGTTGTCTACGGTCGTTTACCTTCAGTTCTCGGGTCAGTTGAATTTTGTACGGGTGCAGGCCCAAGTCACGACGCAAAATTCGCCATGTTGTGGTCTGCGAAAGGCCGAGTTCTTATGAGCGACGCGAAATTGACTGCCTCGGATTCTCCTGCACACTCTCACGAACAGCAGCGATGTTTTCGGCAGATCTTGCGTTTCGTCGACTTACGGGTGTTAATCGATCGTTTACTGAACCAGTGGACTCAAATTTATCCACCAAACTGCGAATAGTCCTCTCGGAAGGACGATTATGGCGACCGTGAAATGGGCGAAGCGCGCGGTACGTTGCCCGAACAGAACACCTATTTTGATAAAACAATTTTATTATTTGCTCGTGTTGTTGAATGCTGGATCCATCCATAGTAATTAAAAGTTGACTAAGCTGAGAGCATGGTATAGGTGCTGGGCAAGCCTTACCCATCTAAACAATGCCTTAGTCACTGGATCGTCCCTTACAGTTATAAAATAGAATAGAACAGAATGCCAGTTGTTGACGCTGTATAAATCATCTATAATAGATGTCAAGGGGTATTGCCGTGGGGTGCCGGCAGGAGAATATCTATTGCCCGTGGATGCAGTAAGAATCTGTTAAGGAATACTTAAGGTGTCATAAACATCCTATACTGCGCTCGCCAACCCACCTGGCAAGCGTGGCGTGTATGGCAACAACCCCTCATGGTTACACCAAGGACCAGGCCCCGAATATCTGGCAGGCTTGTTAGTCCTGGCTACGGTAGCAGCCACGGTAACGGCGGTGCTAGTGGTACAAGAATCCCCGGGAGAGGAACGGCTACCAACCTCAACGACGACCACTGGTCCTGGTGGCACACAACATCCACACTTTGAGGACAGACGATAAGATTGTTGAGCTGGAAAAAGAAATGAGTAGGGGTGGACACTAGGGCATTTCGGGATTATCAGAAGTCCGTAGAGAGGGCGAGGACACGATATCCCTTAAGTCCGGTAATCTACTCTACTACACGGAGGGCCACCAACAGTCGCAAGGAGGTGTCGGGTTTCTCGTTCACAAGTCACTCATTAGAAAATTGTCACTATCGACAGTGTGTCGAGCAGGGTCGCATGCCTAACACACAGCATAATCTAATTTATTTATTTACCAATAAACACATATAATTTTGTTTTTATTACATAACATAACGTGTAAAACGTGTTTTTGAAAGCAACATTATTAAACTATCAAAAAATACATAAAAAACTAAAGTAATGTTAACGTAGATAAACTCCCAATCAGTGTCGATGGTGACACGATATATTAAGTTGAAGAATAACTTGGCCAAATGATAACTCCGAAATAACTCACTACAAAATAAATAAATAACAAAATAAACCTAGCGGGAAAGGATAGGACATTGCAAAAACCCTAATGTGCCAAATAAAAATGGTAAAAAGTATTTTATTCTTGTATACTACCCATATTAACATATAAATTAACATATATATGTCAAAAATGGAGCTTACCAGAAGCACTTTATAGACGTGACGTAAACTTGAGACTGGCAGCCGGCAGGACGCAGCATGGAGCGACGCATGCTCAACATTAGTCTATTATATAAAATAAAACATAAAGCAATACGAATGAAAACCCAACTGTATGTGATAAACTGTACTGATATACTGCATTAAAAAAATTGGCTAAGGAAGTGACATACTGGTGTTCAAGAGAACACAAAAATAAAAGAGGGGAATACCTCCCTGATGGTAGGATAACATTAAAAAAGCACACGAAACTGGTGTCCAATAAAATATATTATGATTTATTAAAGTAATACCTATGTATATTGGCGAATAAAGGGTTTTTTTTATTATGATGTGTGTGATGTTAATTTATAATAATTTAGTTCAGTACTAAAATACGATTCTTGTCCAAAATAAACATGACAGACTGGTGTTTTTCTAAGCACATGTAAATTTTCATGTGCATGTTATGACCGGAAACCACGACCCTTAAAGCTTAACAAACATTAAATAGCTGCTATTGATAAATAGCAAAATAGAATATTCACTGTGATGTGACACAAAACAGCTCTTTCAATTTACTGATTAGTCGTAACCGTAACTATTGCATATACTGTTACCAAAAAATCTTGTGTGTAATGTACGTGGCTCACAATATGATAGATGCAAAGGCTAACTTGTAATGCAAACTGATTGCCACCTAAACCATTTAAACACAAAAGGGTACATCCAGCTTGCTCCCCATTTAAAGTGGAAATGCGAGTTTCAGTTCAAATTGATGGACTCTCGTACGCGCTATCAATCAAGATTTGCAACAAAACTCCCTTTTAAACTTGAGTAAGCCTCCTATATTGAATAAAAACATCGTTATTAAGTGTTTGCTGCTGCGTTGACAAATGTGAACATAAATAGAATGTATCGTTGTAATAGTGATGATTAATGGTACTATTATTTTAGTTAAGCAGTTGTGTTCTCGACAATATTACAAACAAGCCTCTGCTAGCGGTAGTTTTTGGGATAGTCCGAATATTATTATTTTTATTAATGTATTCATTTCAGACACAAAATTGATCCATAATAATCAAGAACACAAATCATACATAAAATAAATAACAGCGGGGATCGAACTCAAACAATAAATTTTGGACTTTATTTCTGATACTTCAAAAACTTAAATTACAAGATCGTTTGTTAATAAATTTTGTGAGATGCTTGATTTATCGTCTCAAAGAATTTGAAACTGTCTAAAGACAGACTTCCAAAAAGGCAAGTCAGCGACCTCGACGAACCCAAAATCAGCAAAAATTTCCCTCAATTTCGTAAAGCGAAGCGAGTACACCTTGCCGTGATTGATCGTGGTAAATGGTTTGTGATGGGAGGATCCCTTACATTGTGACACGACATTCAGACTCCATGAAACTTTACCCGAGGTTTTCTACCTTGTCACTTAAACAGTGTTCCGAAATAAATACAGCTGTGTGACTGTGTATCATAAACAGTTATGCATATTGTTTTTCTATACTTGGCTTGATTTTATTTGTGAATAATAAATTAGAGTGCTATTTTGATATTAAGCTAGATTATCCGGATTGATGGACAAACAGATAGTCGCGTGGTAAACTTTGAATAAAATTCAAAATGAAACTAACCATAATTCATGTATTCGTTTCATTACTTGGCAAAGGTTTCCCCCAATATACAATGGTTTCAATCCCAATGCGAAACAAATAAAAGAACATAAAAGTCAAGACTTGTGTTATAAGCAAGCTAGTGGGCCCAAAGCATTGATTTCATGAGAGCCTAAGTAGTATAAAGATTCGATGGTTAGTGGCAAGAAATAAAACCTTTCTTCAGATTGTCAATTCCGTCGTACCATGAAACTTTACGAGATCAACCAAAAGAAAGGGTCTAAGAATCAGTCCAGCATTTTCATTTTACGTTCATCGCTTGATGAAATGATGGATGATATTAAATTGTTTATGACAGTGGAGCCATTCAGCAAATTTCAGTAATGAATAACATGCACGATTTGAATCCCTTTATTTGCCAGTTAAATTAATTTATGGTTCGTGGTGCGAATAGCGCTATAACTCAGACCCAAAAAGCAAAAACAGTAGTGAAAAACCTTTAATGGGCCTTCAACAAACTTTTGTACACTCTTGCAATGAAAAACGAATGCTATAAACCTGTCCGTATTATCATTTACATAAACGCCATAAAACTGAACAAAAGGAAATTTATACGGTAAAGTTTTAGGCAATATCCGTTTTCTGTGACACGTTTTTTCGAGAGCCGTTGTTCATCGTTAATCTTTGAAACAAAAACGGCAAGTTTGGGCCGGCGCGTCTGTTCTCTACCATAATTTACGCTGTAGGTACAAGTGTTTGCGACATGCGGCCAGACCTACTTATAGGATTTACCTTCGACGTTTCTGTGCCGATAGGTCATTCATGACTTACGACTGTTGCCCACAAATGCCGCTAGCGAGAAGTTTCTTGCTTGACCTTTGATTTGTGGAAATGTGCTAAAAAATATTTTAGTTTTAGCACACAAATGAAACTATTTCACATGTTTTGTGGATGTAAGCCCATTTACATCTTATACATCTGATTTTTACAGCGTCTGAAACTAGTATTCATGCTGTACGGGACACTGCAGTGCCATTGACAGATTAGGCTTGATCAGCACCACCCAGCTTTAGTCGGCTTGTAAGAGAAAAGAACAGGAAAATACATCTATAGCTGACTAAGCTGCGGGTTACAACAAGTGTTAAATATCCAAATATATTTTTTTAAGAAAAAAAATCCAATGTTGCCCGTCCGAAAGTCGGGGCACATACCACTCGGCCAACACTGTTTTTTTTGAGGAAACAGGTGTATGTTATCGGATAAAAGATTTTCAAACACAAATGGTGCATTTTTAGTTTCAAATTGGTAATTCTACTATAAGTTCCTTTCAGTTCTTTAGTGTCATGTTTGTTTTCATAGTTTAATAAACTAGTCTTTTAAAGTTATGGTATAAGTTTATAGCTGGAGTAATTGCAACAACAGCAAACATTCTCCTATATAAACATGCCGTACTGCGCCAAGGGACAAAGGATATAAAATAAAGCTATTACCATGTGAACGTTCTTAACAGCAGAAAGTAGACAGTTTAAAGACCTGGCTCCAATTAGATTGCCAAAGACCCTCTGACCACGGTTAAGATGAAACTCCAGCGATAGCTAGCCAATATTCAACTTTGCTGCAAATTATCCTAACATACGAGAAGATGGTGCGCTATCGACTTAACAATTCTGGAGTGTTCTTTTTTTGCAAGTTTGCATACGCCGTTTGTGTCCCTACCGTTTACTAGAGTAGGCGTCCTGGTTAATATTTGCAGTTAACATGGCGCCTACTCTAGAAAACTATCTCGATATTATTATCAGAATTGCAATCTACGTAATGACCATAAGAGTTCGTTTGGCTTAATTATGATTTCGATTCATCGCGATTGGCATTCAAGAGTTGGTCCTCAGAAACGTTTACTTAATTTGTAAAATTTTCAATACAAACATTAACGTTAACATGAATATTTACATAACTAAAATAAACATTGCTAACAACACGCTACTACGTTTCAGAACTAAAAGCGTATCCAAATTAACAGGAATTTTCAATCGGATGTCAGGAAGTTATTTCAAAAATGAATAAAATGTTTTAACTCGTTTTACATGGCTGGCAAGTTCGTTTACCTGTTCTGTTCAGTTGTTCTGTTGACAGAACTACTAAGATTTTTTTCCCATTAGTTCTGTAACTTAAAAGACTATGCTTTACACCTGACTTATCTCTACTATTCCCACCTGTTCTGTTGAGTAATTCTTGACAAAACTATTGGTAATTTCTCCGCATTAGGTCTGTGATTTGAAAAACCTTACCAGCCTTTGTACATATTGGCAATAAATAAATGAAACGAAATGAAACAATCCTATTTAAACTGAGAAATATATTTTACCAACTGTCCTAACAAAATACAAAGAGCGTTTTAACTAAAAAATGGTGTAGGTCTATTGGCTCCCCTGATGGATCCCCTAGGGGAGATATCAGGAAAAAAATTCTGTTGTCTCCCCTAGGCAGGGTGATATCAGATCTTACTTTTAAAAAAACTGTTTTTAGTACTCTGTTTTGTCCCCGCAGGACTTATTCAGGGTGTTTCTACATTTATCATCAACTAGCTTCTGCCCACCGCTTCGCACGCGTTGTCCCGATTATTTGTGTGCTAAGTTTCAGCTCAATCCATGGGGTAGTTTTTGCGTGAAGAGGTAACAAACCTCCATACAAGCAAACTTGAACCTAACAAACCGTTCAGAATTATTACCAGTTGCTGATGCTGTATATATCATCTATAATAGATGTAAAGGCCTAAAAAACCGACTATAGCCAATCATTATGTTTTTGACACATGTCAAATATGACAGCTAATGTAAATGTCAAAAATTACAGTACATGTTTAAAATTCTAGACTCAAATTACATAGAGCTAATTGAACGTATTGACATTCACTTTTTCGATGATAGCTGTCAAAATTTAAACGACGATATCTCGAGAACTGCTCGTCCTACGCTTTTCGTTGTGAACTTAGATAAGATCTACTTTTTCGATGTCAGCTGTCAAACTTCAAACGGCCCTATCTCGGAAACTAATCGTCCTACACTTTTCGTTATGAGCTCAAATGAAAGACCTTGGCTGGAAATGTAGATCTCACAACATTTCCGATGACAGCTGTCAAACTTCAAAGGGCCATATCTTGGAAACTACTCGTGATTCAATTGATTGCATGGAGAAGTACCTAAATAGTAATTCACAAAAGAACTACTCAACAGAACAGGTGGGAGTAAACGAGCATGTTAAATAAAAGATTGAAACAGGTGAAATGCTCATTTCTCTGTGGAAGTAAAATAAATAAATAATATACCCAAAATTTTTAAACTTATAAAACCTTTTTTGGTTCGACTTTTTGGCCTGTTTGAGTTTTGTCTATTACCGAGAATAAGTTTCGAACAAATAATAAATAATTTTGGCAAGCTTCCACTGTGATTTAACCTTGCCAGTACACGAACGCTGTGCACTTGAAATACCGCTAAGACCAGACAGCGAGATTTGCGAATCTCCTATTTGAAACAAATTTACTTTACATCCTTTTTTAGAAATATAAAATTTGAATTGAGGTTCGACCACAATTTCAATCGTTTTGTTTAGACCAATTCTGTAACTACGGCCTTTTAGAAATACGAACTGAGTTTTACTAATTATTTTTTGTACCTAAAGAACAAACATTTATACATTAGCTAAGTAAGTAGCTTATGCATATAGCAATGAGGCTTATTATCATGTTTCTTTTATGCACAATAATGTGTTAATTTATTGATATTACCAAACAATTATTGTCATGTTAAATTACTCAAAGATGGTCGTTAGAGATAAAGGGGCAAAATCTTGAAAAAAATACAAAGCTTTTACTCTTAATGTCCTTCAATGTACGTAGATACATTATATGATATGGTACTTACATAAAACAGGACAATTAGATGTAGTGGTGCAACAGTGAGCCTAGCAAAGGCTTTATATACTTGGAGAGAATTAGATGCAAGCACAAGGAAACAATGCCTGGTGTGCTATAGATATTATATTATTCAAGTATCCCATCAAATAATGAATACCTACTATTCAGGTATCCAATATTCATACCTAAAGACGACATCTGCGGCGCAGTTGGTTTTATAGCCAGCTGAGACGCAGGAGGTCGCGGGTTCGATTCTCGCCGCAGGATAAATTGTTTGTAACTTTTCTGCCGATATTTGTCCCACTGGCACATTGCAAAATATTTATAGTGGCGTTATTAAGACAAGCAATATCATGTTGTTTTCTCATCATAATAATAACCTTTTTCAACCATATTTGTCTCTTAATAAACACTTACGCTTACACAAACAATGTTTAGTTGAAAAGTTTCTGCTACAAACATTATGAATAAAATTAATGTAGAGAAGGACAGTAAATGAAAAGCCTACAGTCCAGCCTTTAAAATAACGCCTGCCCATTACCGAAGCCCTGCGACATAAAAACATCAAAATAGATCGGTCTCCATCAACCATAATCACAATTCAAGGGAAATATTATTGCATTTTTGTACGTTTTATACTCTGCGGGTGAAGCGACTGTCAGTTACAGTGTAATGTAACAAAATACTCATTATTTTTACTGGGCTTTGAATTTAAGTGCTCATTGTCTATCTAGCAAGCGTTTGCTAGAAATAAAATTGTCGTAGTCTTTTTAAAAGCGATCAAAATATATTTTATAAATACAATAAGTAAGACACATTTTGTCGCGTCATTTTCAGCTTTTATCAGTGTTAAACTATGTTTTGTTCACTTTTGATTTTATCTCTCTTTCACTATCTCTCTTCTTAGCATTAATTATTCCATCTTCCATTCTGTTCTTTTCCTCCCACTTCGCTCTTCTCTACACTTCTTGGGTAGCATATTTTTAAGCAATAACGCTAGAAGTAAATCCACGAACCACTGACATAATTATGCGCGTGCTTAAACATATTTTTGTTATTTATTTATTAGTTTTTGATATATTTTTGTTATCTATATATCGAGTATACATAAAATTATATTTATTTCTAAACTAGGGGGCGCCCCCCCTAGGGGGTCTTAAGAAAATTTTGCGGGGGGCGCGAGCCGCTTGCGCACATAGCCCGTCCCCATCAGGCTGGCACACCAGCTCACCCTCCGCTTAGCCCGCGCAATCATCAGTTACTTGCCACCGGTAACAAATACACACTCCCGCACTCGTACATTGATAACTTTACTTTAAAAAATATTTGCTTTGGGCTGTTCTTAAGATGTTTTATCATTAGGCCCGTCAAAGATATACAGTTGCGGGCATAGGTAGGCGAGCTTGAACATATTGTATTCTGCAGATGCGTGTTACAAAATAGTTTGGGAACCTTATACTCCGATCCTGAATAACTTCCCTCTAGTCAACCATGTACCGATTGAGTTCAACCCGCCATTTACGCTTCGGTCTGCCGCGTTGCATTCTCGCTAGGATAGCATCAGATCATGATCAGTGCTTGGAGTCAGTGAGTATTTACCACGCTCGGCAGGTGGATTGGCGAACTCAGTAGGGGATGTTGATACACGAAAAGACGCTTCCCATCTTGCGGAAGGATCCACGGGCAAGAAAAACTCCAACGGCATCATCAATGTTAAAAATATAATAATTTTCAGTGTAAACTCGGCTGGTAACCTAAAGCAATACAACGCAGCCACGGCGTCCGGTCGCCATTAAGCGCCGCATTATCTCTTTGCTCTTTTCAAATATTTGAACGTTTTATTCGGCGTCACAGCGGTCGGCAGCGATAAAATAACACAAGTTTCGCTGGTCAGTGGTTTATCAGTATGGGCGTGTTTAATAATTGGTGTCTGAAATTTGTTATTAGGTATTTTAATTAACCCTGAGAGGCCTGCCTGTTCAGTAGTGGACGTTTTACGGCTGAAATGATGATGATGAGGATTCGGAGAAGCTTTATGTGCATTTCAAACTTTTGATAGATACATCTCATTGTCTTACTCTTTGTTTGCATGACTGTGGTGTTAGCCTGTAAGTGGTTGTACATTTAACTGTAATAATGTACTTTGTGTATTATTAGTTTTAATAAGTTTTATGTATGAAATAATATTACAACTGTTGGTTAACCATAATAAATAAATAATACACTCAAACTAAATTAAATTTCGACAAAGTATTTTTGCATTTTAAATAAACAGATAAAAAAATAAGAAAGTTTAGGAGAAATTATCATAAACTGAAACATGCTCCAACTTTAAACTTATTTTAATAAATACATACGGAAAATTCATGACGGACCAAAGATTAAAACTGCGTATTTATCGCGTAATTTGGTATTTCTCGAAGTGCAATCCAGGTGAAAAGTCGAAATAACATAAATAAACACGGCTATATGTATCAGAAATGAGGAAATACGTAGAAGAACTCGGATTACTGACAAATCCAAGCAGATTAGCACGTTAAAGTGGCCATGGGCAGGCCATAGCTCGCAGAACAGATGGCCGATGGGCCCGAAAAGTTCTCGAGTGGAGGCCACGGACCGGCAAGCGCAGCGTAGGACGTCCTCCAACAAGATGGGCTGACGACCTGGTGAAGACCGCAGGTCGACGGTGGATGCAGATCGCTTCCAACCGAAATAACTGGAAATCCATGAGGGAGGCCTATTTCCAGCAGTGGACGTCCTACGGCTGAAATGTTAAAAAATTATGATGTATGTTAATAATGTGTTGCGATCGCGACAGTTGGAAAATATTAGAGAAGAGATTACAACTTAGTCAATCAGCTTATTATTTTCTGGGGGCAGGCTAAATCTGCACGTCCTACGTCTTGCTTAACTCCTTCATATAACAGAGAAGGACTCTAGACTGTAAGCAGTCCTTTAACCGTCATGATGGCGCGAGCAACGTTGAAAAATCGCAAATCTCAACAAAACTTAAATCATACTAATTATTTTACAAATGTTACCTTGGATACTGGTGTTTATGGAGAAGATCATAGATGAAATGATCCTGCTATTAATTTTTAAAGAACGTATTATCTGTTAAATTAGGTACACAATTTAAAAATAAATATTTTCAAATTTAATTCAATCGGTTTCCGAGCTACCGTGTTAGATTCCAGATTCTATCAATACGAAACTCTGCTAGAGCCACGGACAACTGAAAAGCTGAGTGGTGAAGCTGAACGACAAGTGGTTTAGGCTGTATGTTGTCAGTTACGCGTCCATTTAGGTGAATTTAGTACTGTCAGTGTTAGTAATTATTGTTTGTTTTTAGCAATTTGACGGCCTACGTAGCTGGCCTAATAACCGGTTGAAACGAAGAAGGTTGCGGGTTTGATGCACCTACATAGGGGAATAGTCTCAGGACTCTGGGTGTCTTCTTATGATGTTGACAAAATTGGAAACTATCTACAAAAAAAAGTATTCCATGCATCATCAGGTTTCTATGGTATAAGCTTTACTTAGTTTGGGACTAGATGGGGCAACGTGTA
Organism: Pasiphila rectangulata; assembly: GCA_963082625.1. Classification (NCBI taxonomy): domain Eukaryota; kingdom Metazoa; phylum Arthropoda; class Insecta; order Lepidoptera; family Geometridae; genus Pasiphila; species Pasiphila rectangulata. Next base: position 14,087,648 of record OY720237.1, read on the forward strand.
ATGTCTAGTATGTATTTAAATGGTATCTCTATTCTCGTCTCTACCACCATCACAGCCGTAAGACTGCTGTTTACGTCCACTGCTGGACATAGGCCTCCCTCATACATCTCCAAGATCATGAAGGAATTGTTGCCATACTCGCCACGCTTGAAAGGCGGGTTGGCCAGCGCAGTATGGGATGTTGATACACGGAAAGACGCTGCGGCCCATCTTCCGGAGCTATTCCTTAGCAGATTCTTACTGCATCCACGGGCAAGAGAGGATGGGCAATATTCTACTGCCGGCACCCCACGGCGTCTCGCTAATTGTGAGCTTACTCTCTAGTTCTCGTCTCTATGCTTCTTCTTAATTATGTCTATAAAGGCGGAAATCGGATTTATTTGTCGACACATTTATTTTCTTTATAGAAGGAACGCAGCAAATAAAAACATGTTTTTTCCTGACATACAATCTACCTGTAAAAGGCCTGCGAAGCCTTAACAAGGTCGAAGGAAAATTGATGCCGAAAATCAATTTAATATGTAAAGAAAATTCAATTACGGACATAACGAGGCTGTCCTAAACACGAATTTGAGGGTACGGTTTTTAAATTGTTCAAATAATATGATTAAGTTGTTTTGTATCCTATCGAAGGCGGTTCCAAAGATACAGGTTTTTCTAGTAAAGGTACAGTCGCGATCATAGTACCTAAAGGATACCACTATTTGTGAGTTGTGACTGGCCGACTAATGTTTTATGGCTTAATGGTATCCTATACTGTGAACGCGACTGTAAGTGGTACCATTGATATCAAAAATTTGGAACTGTGTTTTTTTGTACAATAAACGTTAATTTTATTATTAAAATCGCTCTATCTGAGGCTCCATGATCAATTTCAAAATAAAGTTGATTGTACTAAGTTGCGGGTTTTGTTAAAGTCAATAAGTTTCAATTCAATAGAACAAAAATCTACATAGAATAGTCAATTAACAAAAGAAGAACATTTAAATTGAATAAAGCACATAATTGAATTCGTTCGCTTCAGATAACTTTCTTTCCAAGTGGGAAAGAAACCTCACTTTTTCCCTTCTATTCATTGTCGGAATATTTGTCTTAATAGTAATATGCTTAATTTATCTTTTAAAAACGTGTATTTTTACTTAAAAAGAAGTAGCAGTTTTTTTTATTGCTTTTTACAAGCTTTTATTTAGCTTGCCCTGTATGTACATATGTATGAAACTATGTTTGTTCGTAGAATCTTGCAACTCAATTTTGAAGCAGATATCTTCAACCAATTGAGCTGAAATTTTGTATGCATGTTTTTTTTGGATGACATTGCATGGTCTGCTATGTGATATCACTCTTAATCCAACATGGCGGAACACCCAAGATGGCGGACTAGTTATTTTTAATGGACTCCTACAATATGTGTATCAAAGAAAAGGGCTTGCTGAGAGTTATTCGAAAATGAAATGACGATAATCTGAATCGGTAAGATGGCGGACTAGTTATTCTTAATGCGCTCTTATAATATATCAAATGAAAGGCCTTGCTGAGAGTTGCTTGAAAAATTAAATGACATCATTCTCAATCCAGCATGGCGGTATACTCAAGATGTCGGACTAGTTATTGTTAATGTACTCTTACAATATGAGTATCAAATGAAAGGCCTTGCTGAGAGTTACTCAAAAAAATATATGACATAACTTAATCTAACATGGCGGACATGAGATCAACAGACATGAAACCAACTGTCCAGTGATAACTAAAAAGTAAAAAATAAATGAAAAGTAAAAAAAACTTTTAACAAATAAGCTTTTATACAAACATACCTACTAAAAATAATAAAATAAACATTTTCCATTAAATTTTAATGTCAACTTAAGCACGTACTTGTATTTACATTGTTTGAAAAAAAATTAAATCTATTAAATCAAGTTACAGCTGCACAGGTTAATCTCGCGACAAGCTTAAATGGAAAATGTTTATTTTATTAGTTTTAGGAGGTAAGGTATTACCAAGCTTTTATTTATTTAAATAAAAGCTTGGTTGGTCAAAATTTCGGGCGTGTCTATCTAAGAACACCGGCCATTATCTCTGGCGTGATTTATGAAAGTGTCATATTACGGACACTGGCAGAATTGTGGCCGCTATTCACAGAAGCCAAAAAATAAGAAGAAGAAGAATATAACGTATAAAGTCGGCGCCACCACTGAAATATTACGACAAAAGCGGGAACTAGTCTAAAAAAACAATCTGTAGTCTGTAATTAGTTCTATGATAGCAGCGCCGCGTCCTTCGGACATCAGTGGTGGCACGGACTACATAAAGGTGTTGACCGCAAAACACGCTTAAGTTACATGTTTGCTATGCAATATATGCAGCCTCGAACTAGAGAAACGAGACCATCTCATGAACAAACTTTTTATGTTATTCATAGAGACATAAATAATGGACATTGAACTATTGTTTTACTAACAACAGTCGTATAAAAAGGGGAAAAAGCTACAGAATAGTCCATTATTATAGGTTTATTTATTTGTGATAATAATTTACTGTTCTGTCGCTTTTTTGAACTTTTGTAAGAACAGCTTATCATCATCATTATATCAGCTTTGACACCCACTGCTGCGTTAAGCCTTCTCTTCTGCACGCCTACTTAACGGTCCCGTGATAACTTCATAAATAAATAAAGCCAATTGGATGCTGTTAAGCATAATTAGTCCAAGCGCCATTTTCACTTTTTTGGCAAATGACATAAACGCGTTTTTATTAACAGGAGAGTTGAATTTGCTTCATCTGAAAGTAAATCTATATACATCGACGCTTCTATTTGTAATTTAACATATCACAAGAAAAAAATACAAAATAAATATTTATTTTAAAAGATATAGCTAAAAATGCACTTGGACTCTCGATAAATGTGATGTTTTTATTTTGCAAAACGAGTCCAAGAGACATTTATGTCGTTTAGACTCCTCATGTGTAACTAAATTTGATAGAATAGGTTTATCTGCATCTAAAACCAGGGTAAAGAGGATTGAGAAAGCTAAATAAAATACTAATTAAATGACACAGGTAATGGCAAGATTAATATCCAAATAAAAACAATCTTATGACAAACTAATTTTACCAAAAAAATTTAAACATGTATTCTTTAACATAGTCCCAGATGTATTTTCTTAGACAAAGAGACGATTGAAGATGATATTAGTCAACACCACCCTCACCCCAGAACCTGTCTAGTACCTAAAAACTTACGATATAGTAGATGGAGTAGATGCCATCGAGTAGATGCTAAATCTTCTCTTCTTCAACATGTTCTGAATCAAAATCTAAATTACCATCAAACCCTTTAACGTCATCATCAATCGTATCGTCTGTAATATTTTTTTTGTAAAATGACTTAGAATCTTTTGGGTTATATGGGAACAATGATTTTTAAATCTTAGTTTTTTCTCCGAAACAGGCTATCCATTAGGCCAAAGAGGTTTAACCATGTCTTTACAACGGTTCTCTATTTCGTCTCCGAAATTTTACATCCCTAATATAGTATTTCATATTTTTTTTTCATAATCATCGTTTGCTCGAATAATCAGGATCTATAATATAGTTACCACTTATGTCGGTCTCCATAATGATTAACACGCATAAAGTCATTCTCAATAAATAATGAAATCCATAACATTATTAACTAACTAAATCATTTTATTAGAATTTGATTAATAATTTGTTCAGTAGTGAACGTTTATCGGCTGAAATGATGATGTTGATTATTAGAATAATTGTAATATTCATAACATTGTATGTTGATTGTATTTAGCACCTCAACAAGCAAATGAAACCGCTTGTTTAGTGATTATTTTTATTGTTGTCAAGACAAGAGTAAATAAAATTTTATTTAAATTAGTCTTCAATTCAATAAAATTCCTCAGGCGGCCGCTCACTACGGTTGCTCGTATTAAGTATTTTGGAGTTTTACTTAAATATATACCCAGTATCTACTTTATATAGACAGTAGCGCCGTCTTGGCCCACGAAAATTGCCCCCTGACGAAAAATTCTTCACAGGCAGTGTTTTTGGATGGTTAAAAAAACATAATAACCTACTGTCTCTCCATCTCGGTTCTGTCGCAAGCAGAGTTTTTGGTTGGCTATAAAAAAACCTAATAACCTAATGTCTCTCCATTTCGGTTCTGTCACAGGCAGTGTTTTCGGTTATTTATAAAAATACCTAATAAACTACTGTCTCTCCATCTCGGTTCTGTCACAGGCAGTGTTTTCGGGAAGTTATAAAAATAAAATAAGTAGGTAAATAATGCTGGACAATTCACACAGCATCAACTATCCCCAAGCTAAGCAGAGCTTGTGTTATGGGTACTAGATACTACATAGATAGATATTTTTTATTATATAGAAAAACATCCAGAACACCCTGAACAAAAAAAACCTAATAACCTACTGTCTCTCCACCTCGGTTCTGTCAAAGACAGTGTTTTAGGATAGTTATAAAAAAACCTAATAACCTGCTGTCTTTCCATCTCGGTTCTGTCACAGGCAATGTTATCGGAAAGTTATTAAAAAAAACCTAATAACCTACTGTCCTTCCGTCTCGGTTGGAAATTGGAAGTTTTATAATCGTTCGAAAATATTCGGAAGAATAAGTTTTATGATTCGTTATTATTATGACGCATATGTTTATAACGATGAAAATTATGGAAATAATATATAAGGTAAAATAGCTTTATGCGTAAAGAGCATAAGGATGAACAGTAATGTTATCTATGGGACCATAATATCCTGGATGGTGATGTTTCTGAGAAACTTTTTATTGATTGTGATTTTCGGACAATCGATTTTCAGAGACAAAATGGGCACCCCTTTAAAACATGTATGTCCTTTCCTACCTTTTTTTCTTTCAACATCAATTTCTACTGTGTTTCTACCCCTATGGTATTTATGCAGTCATGGTAGTTACAAGACCATGCGAAAAATGTTTGTATGATTGGTTTGCGTTCGAAACCAAACTCATGTTTTTAGTTTTGCAAAACCAGTCCAAGTCACAAATAAATGTCGCGTGGACTACTGATGCGTAACACTATGTCGTTTGGGTTTGTTATGTATAAACGGAAGTGTTTTCTCATTATTAAATTTCGTTGTTAGTTTTGAATTGGTTTTTGGGCTTGTTTTGCGTATCAAAATATCTCTTTTGCTAGAAGTTAGAAGGCGCTTGGACTGGGTACTAAAAAATACCACTCAGAGTGAAGCTTGCTGCATAAGTGTTTTTTCTATGGTTAAATTATGTCTTGGAGATTACGAAAATGCAAAAAAATGAAAAAATGCAATTTGGCGCTTGGACTCATTATGCATAACTGTATCCAATTGTAAAATCAGTTACCACTATTCTTTTAAGATACCTACTCGTCATTTAACGCAGTAAAAGACTTCTTACCTTTAAAACATGCCAAATCTTATATAGGCGGCTGTCATTTTACTCAACAACATAAAATGTTAACAGGGGTTGGAAACAAAGAAACACTATTCATTATTTATCGCTGACAACCCTTTCAAAGGCCCATACACACTTTATAGAACTTTAACTGTCTCTTTGTTCAACACTTGTATAATTTCATTCCCGGAGTCTTATTTGCAAGTTCATTCAATTGTAAATTATATGCCTGGCGTGTTGTTTTGTATTGTACAACTCCTTTCTGACGTGGGAAGCTCGCAGTAGAAAGTCGCCCCTCCTCTCTTGCCTATAGATGTAGCAAGAATCTGGATAGGATACCTCTGGAAGTTGGGCAGCATCGTCTTGCCGTGTATCAATCAATATTCGGTACTGCACTCGCCAACTTGCCAAGCGTGGTAAGTATGGCAACAATCCCCTAATGATCAATATTGGATATTCATTCCTACGGCTGATATGATGATTGATTATGATTGCATGCTATGGTACCCTTTAAGTACGGGAGCACAATGCTATAAATTGTTTTTGAATGTTTTCTTATTATTTTATGTGTAAACCTGTGTTGGGTATCCTATTATAATAAATAAATAAATTACTCGTAGGTACCTAATAAGTCTGAACAGACAAAACGTAAATTACACTCAAAGTTAGTGTAGAAGGCGGGCTAGCATCAAGTGACCGTTGCTCATGAAATAAGTCTATTATACAGGACCAGGTCCAAGGAAAGGGTGTACAATCTGTATTCTATACAATTAAACATTAAATAACTCTTAACTTTTTAAATAAAAAAATCAACAACTGTAGAGGAACTGCTAGGTGACACCATGCATCCCGTGGTACAGTGTGCTATGAAAGCTTTTCACCCCAGGAAATCCAGACCGGCCAAAAGCTGTAAAGAATTAATCAATTCAGTAGGTACCCCCTCACAGCTCAACACAAGTATTGACTATCTCAACAAGCACGCGTTTGTGTTGTGACTTCATCATCAGCATCACCCACAAACCCGACTTCGCCCACTGCTGGGTATAGGCCTCCCTTAGTTTGTGCCATCTGCCACGATCCTGCGCCAGTCCGTCAATATGTTCAACTATCTGTACAACTAGTTAAAAGAACATATTGTATGACTTTCCTCCAATTCTTTCAACTATTTAGGTGTAGGGTAGTTGTAGGGTAGTAGTCGGGTATTGATAGGGTAGTTGTAGGGAAGTTGCAATGTAGTTGTAGGGTAGTAGTAGGGTAAGTTGTAAGTAGTGGTTGTAGTAGGTGCGATACGAAGTTCGCCGGGACAGCTAGTACATATACATATATAAAAGTTTAATAATTTTCATTAATAAAACAGGGTTAAATAGAAAAATGAATATAAAACAGTCGATACCAGATAATAAATACCAGAATAGCAGAACCGACGCAGAAGTTACTGTACATTTTTTTGCTGTAAATTATTTATAAATTTTGTAAACACATACTTATAGTTCATAGAAAAATACCTAGATAGGACAAATATCTGCAGAAAACTTTGAAACATAATATTAATTAACGGTATAAAATGTTTACGCACTTTTTTGTCGGTGGAGGCACCAACAGTTTCGAGAGTAGTAGAGTAGTAGTAGGTGTAGAGTAGCAATAGAGTAGTAGAAGTAGAGTAGTACGATTAGTAGAGTAGTTGTTGAGTAGTAGTAGTTAGAGTAGGAGTAGTAGAGGTAGTAAATAAGTTGTCAACAGATGTAGTTAGTTAGAAGGTAGGTGATTCTGAGGCGGTAGAAGTATGTAGTTAAATCGCCGGGACAGCTAGTTTACTAGAGGTATAAAGTAAAGCAATTGATAATTTCATAAAATGTATTACAATATAACAGAATCGTCAATCTAACAAGACCTTTAAACAAATAGCTAACAATGTCTACCTGCTCACCGTCCTCATTATTCCCGGAATAGTTTTCACCTGCAATTATAGTCCGCGCGCTGGGAAATATCAGTCGCGATCGGCCGTCCTTAATTACAGGACGAGCGCGGTCTTCAGGGATCGACGCTCCAAGATTTACTGCACTTGACCTGACTTGATCTTAAGTAAGTATTATAACCTTTTTGCTTGCATGCTTTTTGTTCGAGTGGGTAATCTAATCCAGTATTTATGCTGCTTTATTTGAATTTGGTATGGAGATTTTTAATTAATTCTATGGTTACTGATGATTATCCAAGGTTCCATTTATAGGGTTTCGAAGACAACAAGGAGACCTTAATAATTTCGTTTTGACTGTCTGCGATGTGTGATACAAAATGATAATGATGATGACCTCAGGAGATTCATTAAGTTAAGCTTATGTCCAGCAATGGACGTCTTAAGGCTGAGATGATGATTTGACTTGTGTCTTGGTGTTTTCTGTGTGTATATTTTTACAAAAAATTATGTATTTTCTCATCCATTTAGTACCCACAACACAAGCTCTGATTTGGAGCTGGATGGTGTTATGTGAAATGGCCAAATTTAAGAGCCTCTTAAGGAACTTTTAAAATAAGAAAAAAAAACTATTTTTTTTTATTTGGTTGGTTACAGGTTTTTCTACGAACTTAAATTATTTAAAGCAACGTTTCGCCCTTGGCCGGAGGATATAATCAGTGTTAGGCTTCCTGGAATTCCTTGGCTGGCGAGGTAGATTTAGCTTGCCTGCAGAGTCCTGAGGTTTTGTTCTGATACTACAAATATCAAAAAGGTGATGGTTTGTTTGAACTTTTAAACGAATTCAAAGAAAGTCGTTAAAGTCGTCTGTATTTTTTTACTTTATTAACTCAGAACTCCGTCGTTTATGAACCGATTTCATAAACGAATAATTATTGTTTTAGAGTTCGAATAATGTACGGTCTAACCGCACTATTCTCTCGCGTCAGCATTTTATGTTTATTGTCGTAATATCAACGGCCGCGCTCTCGTCAGTTCATGTCAGCCTCTCCTACCAGGCGCGTGTCTCAATATCATTATGAATATCATTTAGTTAGTTAGTAGAGTTCATGTCAGCCTCTCACACCGGGCGCGTGGCTCATTATCATAATCATTATCATCATTTAGCTCGTAGAGTGTTTTGGAATAAAATCAATTTATCAACTATCAACATCTTATCATTTTAAAAGGTGTAAGACCTTACAAATTAATAGACTTTTAATTTAGTCCCATTTTTTTATAAACTCATTTCTGATGATGGAATTCATGAGGAATCGAGGGAACTCCTCAAATGTTGGTCTCGGGTCTGGTTTTTTTGAACAATTAATATTTATTTATAATGAAGCACACACCAGTAGAACTTTTCTTAAATATTCTGTTACATGCATAATTATTAAAACTATTTGAAAAAGAATAGAAAAAAGGTAGGTACAATCCATATATGGCTCGGGAGAAAAAAAAAATATTTATACAAGCCCCACTAAGTCCACTGCCGTAGGGTGCTGGCAGTAGGATGTTACCCCTCCTCTCATGCCCGTCGATGCAGTAAAAGCCTGCAAAGGGATACTTCTGGAAAATGGGCAGCAGCGTTTTTTCGTGTATCCACATCCCGTACTGCAAAGCGTGGCGAGTATGGCAACTGCCCCTTATGGAGATACATCTCAGGTACGTTTAACGGCTGAAATGATGATGATGACACTAAGTCCTTGAGGCTATCGGTGACCCTTCCAGATAATTCTTTATACATTATAATGAAGTCATAATACATATAATACAAATTGTAGACTTTGTTTATCGATGTACATATGTTAAGCATGTTTATACAAAAAATATATTTAAGTATTCTGTCAACCATCTAGTACTCATAACACAAGCTCTGCTTATCTTGGGTCTAGACAGTGCTTTGTTTACAATGTTCAGCATAATTATTATTGTTTAAGTCGCGGGCAGAAGCTAGTATAACTATACGAACCTTTTTGAAATTCCCTAAGAAACAATTATAAGACCTTGTAAAGTTGTTAGACTAAAATATTTTACACCCAAAACCAGGGCCCCGAGACCGGAATGTAAATTCTCTACGATCCAGATATTACTCGCAAACTTGGGACCCATAAAACAATATTTTTGACCCTCTCCCAAGACAAATAGCCGAGACTCACGGAATATTAATTAAACCAATTGGCTTGAAAAATGGTTGCTTTGTCCCGTGAGAAAAACCAGAAACCCCTAAATTTTACACAACCTGATTACGATCAGACTAATAAAAGGGTAAGGTTTTATCAATCACCTAATATATAGACATGTTCCTTAAATAGTAGATCAGTTTCCTAAATTATCAATAATTTAATAAGTATAGTTCAAGTAGGTCTACCATGAGTTATCTATCACAATCTATACTCGCTAGCGAATGTAGTTAAAAAAATATATGAAAACGGTGCAGGTCTAATGGCTCCCCTAATGGATCCCCTAGGGGAGATATCAGGAAAAAAACCTATTGACTCCCCTGGCCAGGATATCAGATCTTACTTTTAAAAAACTGTTTTTAGTACTGTTGTCTCCCCACAGGACTTATTCAGGATGTTTCTACATTTTTATCATCGATTTGGCTAATACCCACCCAACAAACCATCCTGTACTGTATGCTGATGTGTAAAATACGTGAAAATATTTAATATTCTAGACTTATATTACATAGAGCTAATTGAACGCATTGAACGCATTTTAGTTAGCGGATTTGTTACTATAATTATATTTGTTGTTCGTTTAGATATCATAATGGATTCCCATAGAGAAACGTCTATATCAATTATTATCTTTATAGTCACCAAGTGTATTATAATAGTAACTCCAAAAAATATAGTTTCTCCTATTTCTTACACGGATTGCATGGATTACAAGGGTTTTTGGGTTCAGTTCCAGTAGAAGCTTCATCTAAAAGAGCTTTTTGAAGTCCAAATCCAGGAGCGGGTGGATCCTCATTCAGCGTGGTTAGACCACAGATAGGTTCGGCTGCAAACCGTCCGCTTCTGAGAAATAAAAAAAGTCAGTACAAGCTTTTCTTGCCATGAGGTGCCGGCAGTCGAATGTTGCCTATCCTTTCTTGCCCGTAGATGCAGTAAGAAGTTCTACTGGGTAAAAGATTCCACTACCTCCATGTATTATAAGGTTAATATCCAATTTCCACTAGATTACAATATATTTATGCAGTGAAATGTACTATTTAAACCCCCGGCAAAAATGAGGGGTGTTCTTAGTTTGACCGCTATGTGTGTGTTTCTGTGGGTCTGTCTGTAGCGCTGTATCTCTAAAATGAGTGGACTGGTTTGCATGCAGTTTTTTTTATTTAAAAGCATTTTAAGCATTTTTTCCGACCGTTCTTAAATATGTTTTATCGGTTAAAAGGTTTATAACATATGGAGGGTGAAGAAGGGAATGAATAATCGAATTTACCCGAGGTGGGAATTTTGTTTTCATGGGCTAAAACCCCCCCTTTCGGGTAAGTACACTTGTAATACACTTTATATAATAACTAGAGGCTGTGACTTTGTTTAACAACTGATCATGATTATGAATACAACGTAGTAATGCTAACCCATTATAATAGTCTAGTTTATTAAATTATCTACGTCACGTATTACTCATCATCATCATCATATGAGCCGTAGGAAGTCCACTGCTGGACAAAGGCCTTTCTCATGGATGTCCAAGTATTGCGGCTGGAAACGCCCTGCATCCACCGCCAACCTGCGGTTCTCACCAAGTCGTCTGCCCATTGGGCATATGGACGTCCTACGCTGCGCATGCCGGCCTCCATTTGAGAACTTTGCAGCCCCATCGGCCATCTGTTCTGCACGCTATATAGCTTGCCCATTCATTATCATCAGGCCTATCAGGCCTACATCAGGCAACTACCCCTTATGGAGATCCATGAGGGAGGCCTCATGGATCTCCATAAGGGGTAGTTGCCATACTCACCACGCGTGGCAGGCGGGTTGGCGAGCGCAGTACGGGATATTGATACACGGAAAGACGCTGCTGCCCATCTTCCGAAGGTATCCCTTAGCAGGCTCTTACTGTATCCACGGGCATGAGAGGAGGGGTAACATTCTACTGCCGGCACCCCACAACAGCTTCTCATCTATTAGAAGGCATTATAATCTATATCCTTAAGATTACAATATTTATGCAGTGAAATGTGGCTATCTTTACTCTACAACTGAAAACACACTTATACAATAGCGAGCTATTAAAAGTAAATACCGCATCGAAATAGGAACAAAGCTTAAACTTTCAGTCCACGCTAAGTACTCCAAACCGAATACAACCACAGCTGTTGAATATGAATACTAACTGGGGTCCCGGCGGCGGTATCCCGCCGCAGCGTATTGTCTGGATGATATTGTTGACGTCGCACACGGTAAGGTCCTCCTGAACGAACAATATGTAATCAGGCTTCATTGAATTGGACTGCTGTTAGGTGAGCTAATGTCCCTTGAACATAACAGCGACAATGCTGCAAATGGTCTGCGATTTGAACGCTATTGCGCTGCCTTGGTTGCTTATTTGCGATTGTTTCGAGCTTTATGAATAGTAAAGCTATTTTAGTCATGTACCATTTCTCAGTTCAAGATTTTGTTTGTATTTTTTTGGGACCTGTATACCTATGGTCGGCTGTTCAATTATTTCAAATAGGAGATTCTTAGTTGATTTGTAATCTTTTAAACTATTCTTTGATAAGTATCACTACCACTAGATTCTGTCTACAGATCCTGTTTGATAACATCCCCAGACATTAGTCCCTCCAGTCCGCTGTTGTCATATCCCTCATCCGACTTAAAAGTTAAGTGCTTTATTGAATCTAAATAATTATATCTTGTTTTTCTTTTGTAAATTGATTATTCTATGTAGCTTTTTGTTGAATAAACACTTATTGACTTTGACTTTGAGGGTTAGATCGTTCTAATCTAAACTCTAATTTAAACAAAAGTGGTCTGTATGGTATTTTTAACGTAGCACAAGGCATGGTCGTTAATGAACAATTCGTAATTAGTCTTCATTCAGTTGGAATAATGTCCCCTGAACATAATAACGACAATGCCGAAAATGATCTTAGATGTGAGCGCTATTGCGCTTTCCTCTATGAGATTGCTTATTTGTAATTGTTTCGACCTTTACACCATTTGAATTATAAAGCATTTCTCAGTTCAAGATTTCTTTTGTAGTTTTATGAACTAGGAAACCCTTTAATCAAGGAGGCCGTTCAAATAATTGTAATTTTTTTTTTGTTGCAAAAAATATTTTTTAAACAGTAGTTAAAATGCCGCTAATGATTTCAGTTTTTAGCATTATTGCGTTGCCTACTTAGTTGCTTTACGATATTGCTTATCTGTGATCGTTTTGACTTTATAAGAAACTGATATAGACAATTATTGCGTTGCAATAATGGATACCTAACTATTTTAGTAATATAGTATTCATAAGTTAAATCAGATGCGAATACCATCTTATTCAATCACCCGAGAACAAGTAACAGTACTCTGTTCAACGCGAAAGTCATCTGACATAGAAATGATTAATCATATTTATGAAACAGATTTCATTTGAAAACCTACTAAACACTGCACTGTAAAAAACGCAAGGAGAAAATCATTCAGATCGTTGAAGGGTGTAGTATCCAACCGAATGCTAAACGAAATTGTCAGTCACAAAACATGCCATTATAGGTATAGTCGGGTGACCAAAACTTTGTCAATCTAATTTAATGTCCACAGTCCATTGCCTGTTCATACTAACGTAATAATCATCATCGATGATCATGACAGGTGCATTTGCGCAAGCTCCAGCGCACTCGACAATCTCGACTCCGAACTTGCCGTCTTCGGACACGTGACCAGCACAGCAGCAGCAAGCCTCCTCGGCAGCTCGGAGAATGTCTTCCGCCCCGCGGATCATGCATGGAGTCGTGGAGCAGACTTTCACCTGGTACTTGCCTGGGTATTTCCTTGGAAAGAGGTTTAAAATATACACTTTTAGCCTTGTTACGCTAACAAGTGTCAATATTTGCTAGGCAGGGAGCGTCTCCTGGAAAATGCACTCGTTTCGTAACATTTCAAGATGAAGATGACAGGTTAGTGTTAAGTTATTTTAGGTAATTTTTCAATATCAGGATTTAATACAGGGTCAGCAAAATGGTATGCTGCACAGGACGCTTCAGTGCCCAGTATACTCGTAGACATACCATGTCCTCAGCTCGGCTGGCTTAGGTGCCAAACTTCATCCAAATCAGCTCTTGATTTATAAATCAAGAGCTGATTTGGATATAATTTAATTAATTAATTTCTGATCTATAGATCAGTAATTAATTAAATTAGGCAAGGTGCGTGTGTTGCCGTGGGGTGCCTACAGTAGAATGTTACCTCACCTCTCATGCCCGTGGATGCAGTAAGAGCCTGCTAATGGATACCTCCGAAAGATGGGCAGCAGCGTCTTTCTGTGTGTCAACATCCCATACTGCGCTCGCCAACCCGCCTGCCAAGCGCGGTGTGTATGGCAACTACCCCTCATGCATATCCACGAGGGAGGCCTGTGTTCAGTAGTGGACGTCTTACGGCTGAAATGATGAAGGTGCGTGTCAGGCCATGATCTTTGCAGGGTTCCGTAGTTACCCGTAGATCTGTTGTTAGGAGTTGGTGTTTGTTTTTTTACGTTAACTGACACTTAAAGGTATTAGTTGAAATTTCGGTTTAAAGAATTTCGGTACATTTCGTAAACTTTTTTTTAAATCGTAATTTTCGTAAACTGTTTTAAAATACGGATTCAGCGATATCCTAGATCAGAGGTCTCCAAACTATCCAACGCATTATACGCAGGCCAAATCCGGCCCGCCACTGCCATCAATCCGGCCCGTTACGTGTCACAATACACAATCAATAGTAATTGAAATGCAATAAAAGCCTATGTTTGCTTACGTGGGCAGAAAAATTAAAATTATTATGGCCCTTGCAACATACCGAAAATAATATTATGGCCAAGACTTCAAAGTTTGGAGACCTCTGTCCTAGATGATGGGATAATAAAAAAAAACAAGTTAATCCCCATCGTGTATAAGACCGCACCGTTATCATTATTTATTTTATGTCTATGCAAAATTCAGCTTTCTAGGACTAAAAGTCTCTTCGTAAAGCCGAAGACAGCCAGACAGACAAAGCGAAACTATTAGGGTTCCTTGTTGTACGGAACCCTCACCAGGGTTTTCTTAACTATAATTGGTACATCGTACAAAAAAACATAAAGATACAAAATACACAAGATATTAAAAATACCTCTTGTACATTGTATAAAAAGTTGCAAACTCGTAGACCCTCATTCGCGGCACTTTCAGCAACTCTGCAACTTTGTGCATAGCCGATATCGGGACCCACCCGATCTGCCGTTGGACAAGGTCGAGCGCACCTCCAAGCGCGGAACGCTGGCAACCTTCTGGATAGTTTTTTATCAAAGCCTGTAAACGCTGGAAAATATAGAAATAATCTAAGTATGACAAGTATATATTTACAAAAAAAGTCTTAAAGTATTCTATCAACCATCTGGTTTTCATAGTTTGGGGCTAGATATATTGTGCTGACAGAAGATATCTGTAGTGTCCTGCATAAAAACTTTCAATATGCTGCACTCCACCGCACGCTGGCAAACCTTGATTTTGGACGTTTGATGTTGCGGAGACCGGGAGGATGCATGTGTCCATAAGTTTTCGCTTTAGTGACAGTGAAAAGTCTGACATTTCATTAGGTTTATCTATGGACCAATAGGGCATTTCCAGGAATTTGTATATGTGCTTGGTTTTGACCGGACAGGACTTGGTTTTATGGACAGCTATGCCATACAGACTGTCAAAAACGAGCCTGCGATAGGTCGTTTTGAAGCCATTGCTTTGAATAATATCGTGAAGACTCAAAACCCAAGTCACCTCACCATTTTTCGGTTTACCGCAACGTCCCTTCCGATACCCAATGCCTTTGTTATAACGTAAAAATGGAACATCACTTTCAATCACCTGTCCTGTGACGTAGAAATCGTCATTACTAACCGCTTTGTTCGCTTCGGTAAACTCGAAAGGTGTACTCGGATTATTATCGCTGGTGTCTCGGTGTACGTATATGGCATCGCTAAATCGCTGATTCGTTGTGGCTAAATTTCTATAAATACGATCCACCTGAAAAACGACTCGTATTCTAATATACTCTTCCATTTCCTTTATGAATACTTAACTATGCCAGATTAAAACTAGCTGACAAAACGACTTATGTACTGAATGACTGCTGTTGACTGATTCAACTTGTCGATTTTGTTTGCAACCTTTCGGGATGCCAACTTTGCGCAGTTAATATTTCAAAAGATTTTCTGACTATATTTCGTCACTCCTTTACATTTTTCACCGCATTGGAGCAAGCTGACACAAACAAGATTTTTTCTCCAAACTGTGCTGCATTCGGAATGGTCCAGTCCGTTGTGTTCCGATATTTGGTTGTGATCATGCAGCAATATTGAGGCGTAATCAAGGAAACCGAAAAGGTGACATCTATAATGCAGTAGGTAATCATCACGCATCATCGCACCACGACCGAAAAAGATAAATTAGTTAACCAGTCTCTGATAAAAATCAAGTCCGTCGCTTACTCGACTAAAAGTTTTGAGGATAAGACGACAAAGAAAGGCTACGGAAGTATTTAACATGTGTAATGGACGTAAGTACTTACGTTATTGAGCGAAATTGGAAGTACGTGAAGTCACAAAATGCGTTCGTATAACATAAATCAAATCTAGAAAAACTGTGTAGATATATAGCAGAATATTAAAGTTGTGTCTAAGTGTGCCTTTCATCATCATTTCAGCCGTAAAACGTCCACTGCTAAACACAGCCAACCCTCATGGATCTCCAAGAGGGCTAGTTGCCATACTCACCACGCTTGGCAGGCGGGTTGGCGAGTGCAGTATGAGATGTTGACGCTGCAGCCCATCTTTAGGAGGTATGCCTTAGTAGCCTCTTACTGCATCCATGGGCATGAGAGGAGGGGTAAAATTCTACTGCTGGCACCCTACGGCATCAAGAGTGTGCCTTTACAGAAATAAAATATCAGTCTTCTTTTAAGAGAGCCGTGAATAAATAGAATTGTAAGGCATTATCCTGTACCGTACATCACTATACTTTTGTAGGACATATTGTCCAGATGGTAGTTTTCTCGAGGCGTGGACATAAAGAAAGTCACAATACGTGGTCTCGCCAAAGTTCCAACAAATAAGACTCCCGTGGACACGCATTTAAGATAATGACTTACGTTTGGGAATATAGTTCTTAGCTTTAACATCTTGCTTCAATTTGGAAAACCTTGGGAAAATGTAATACAGCCTTTGCGTTGACAATACGAGAACAATTGGTCAGTGATCTATGTAATTCCTTAGTGAACTTGTGGTACCCAAAAATACTTTACACTGATGCTTTGTTTGATCGAAGAGAAGTAAACTACGATAAACAGGCAAGGACTTATCATGGAATATTATGTATAATGTTTTCCAAGGAAGATTTTGGTTTGATCTCCTTGTCAAATTGTCACATGACGTAAACAACGAAAACTTTTTTGAATATTTTAAATCGCTAAGGTTTAGCTGATAACAGAATGATTTGACACGTCCTTAAAAGTATGTACAATCAAGGTACAATCAGAATATTATTAAATATTCGACTAAGAGAGTTTATATGCCTTTCATCAATTCATTTCAGCCGTAAAACGTCCACTTTTGAACAAAGGACTCCCTCATGGATCTCCAAGTACTGAACATGTAGAGTTTTTGCTTTTTTGCGCTTGGCAGACGGGTTTGCGAGCGCAGTGCGGTATGTTGATACACGGAAAGACGCTGCTAACCACTATGATACCACCGGAAGATTCCGGTGGTATCCCTTAGCAGGCTACTACTGCATCCACGAGCATGAGAGGAGGGGTAACATTCTACTGTCAGCACCCCACGGAATATGCCATAAGGGTGATTTTAAACATCAGTTTCAGTACACAGAATAATTTACCTTTATACACGCACGCGGTAGACCGAAGTGTAGATTGCGGGACGAACTGGATTATTATTTGGCTGGCTTGAGAGAAGTAGCCAAGGATTGAGATGCATGGAAGGAATGGCATGAGGCCTGTGCCAAGCAATGCGACCCGAATGGATAATAATAATCATCACATGCACTTCACGATCACAGGATGTAGTACGGAATCACTCTACTCCAACCATTTGCTAGAAAATGGAGAACGAGGTAAACCGGGCCTGTCAATAAAGGGCGCAGCAACCTTCATGGACAGCAACATGGAAAGACTTGACATCTGCTTTTGCAACACCTGGGGCCGCAACACAATTAACATCTCACCTGGTCTCGCTCTCCTGCTGAAGGGCAGCATTTTTAGAGCCACCATGCGAAGGAAAGTTTTCGAGGCGCTTGTGGAGGTTATAGAGGCTGGTCACCGCTGCCGAATAGTGCGAATCAAAAACAAAGTGATAGCACTTTTTGTAGCGGGAGACAGCGTCACGGAATTTTCCCGAACATCCTCTTTGCTGTCCCATTTTGGGAAGGAGGAAGAGAGGCAACAGGAAATCCCCAGGAAAATAAGCGTCGATGCTATGTTGGTGTCTTGGGAAAACTCTCTCTAACGTATCGCACGGTAAGGTCCAGAAAAGTATCCCTATACATTTTCCTTTCAAACTTCAGCCTCATAGCTCATGTTTTCTAAAGTTGATTTCTTTTATACTCATAATAAATGGGAAAATTTTCCAAAATCACATATCGCATGGTAACGTCAAGAAGATCATCTCATCGTCTCAGTCGTACGTCCACTACTAGACAAAGGCCTCACGGAAATCCATAAAGGGTTTTTGCCATACTCACCACGCTTGGCAGGCGGATTGGCGATCGCAGTACGGAATGTTGATACACGGAAAGACTTTTGATTCACGGGCAAGACAGTAGTTATGTTAGTTAAATATTCATTCATTATAAATATCTACATACTTACGTCAATCCGTTCAGACTCTTGAAAGTCAAAAAAATCAATAAGAGAATTTGAACAGTAAATTAGATTTCTTGTTGACTGCGGCGCGCTCGTTAGACTCCCAACGAATTTCCAATCAATCGACAAAAATATTCGACGATAATTCCAAACGCAAAGACAAATTCGTTTGGGGTGTGAAGATTATAATATTTACTTGCAAAATTTCAGGCATATTTTCAACAGATTAGATCTTTGTGAATATGCTGATTATTTTAACCGACTTTAAAAAAGGAAGGAGGAGATTCTCAAGTCCATGGTATTTTTTTTAGTCTTTTCCTCAGAACTCAGTCGTTTATGAAGCGATTTTGATAATTATTTTTTATTAGGAATCCACTTGTAATTTTTTTCAAAACTAAATTCGGATGATGGGAGCTATAAGTTATTCAATAATGTTGTTATAGTGTCAACTGGACTCCCTTCAGGCAGAGTTAGATGCGGTTGGATTTTTTGTTTTACTTAATAATGTTTGTTTGTTTTTACACCTAGACCTGATGACGGCATCCATGATAAATCGAAGGAAATAATCAGTGTTGTAGAAATTTTGGGAGATTTGGGCGTTTTCAGCAACAAGTCAAGAATTTTATCATTTAAGTCGATTTTTTTTGTAGAAAAATTAAAGAATTATGATGTGTGTCTGAACACGCTCCAATTAACTTGGCGATGCTTTCAAATGGAAATAAGTTTAACATTTTTATCACAACCACAATAACATAAATTAATAAAGTGTGCTGCTGAAAAAAGCTTTTATAAAAAATATTATGATCATATTTTTAACGATAGTTTAAAACCTTGACGCGGCAGACCAAGACGTAGTTGGCGGGATAAGCTCGATACTTTTCGTGACTGCACCAAAGTAACCCTGGATCTAGACGTTTGTAGGAAATGGGGGTAGAGGCTTTTTCCCAGCAGTTGGACAGCAATAGCTGATAATAACAATAAGTTTATATCATGTGTACAGACCATGAAAGCTTAATAAACACATATTTATTTTGTTTGTAAACCTAATTAGTGTATATTGGACTAATTGTAATTTTTGTGACAAATTAAATCTTTAATAAGTTCAAATAGCATATTGTCTAACCGAACGGTAATATTTAAATAATTAATTATGGACAAACCAAGAAAGCTGAAATAATTGGCTACCCAATCATTTCAGCTTTCTTGGTTTGTCCATTTTTGCGATGGCTTTCCTAACTTTATCATCTAAAGAAATACCGACAAGCAATATCCAACCCTAAGTAATCCGTACTGTGTGAAAAGGCTCAGGCCCTGTCTGCTTTGACATTATCCTGTTGAGATGGCTCCTCAGAAATTGCACTGTTTTTATCCTGGAGCATTTATTAGAGATCCTGTATGTGTCCTAGTTTACTTGGCCTTGTACTGTCAGCAAAGTAAACACTTTGAGATTTTATTTACGTTCAATCAGTAAAACTGAAAATCCACTTATGTAAATGTTAGTTGGATTTGATATTTCAGGCAAAGGTAGAACTATATTATTTTAATAATAATCATTTATTTATTAAATTAAGGGGGTAGGGCGTCGCTGGATGCGACTATCCTGTGAAAGTCGCATCCACTGACGCCAGGACCGTACATCACGTCCTAGTTACAATACTATTTTACGGTATGGTAGATCTCTTAAACCACGCGCACATATAAAAGTACCTTACAAAGTCGCATAATTCATTTATATAATAAAATTACATCTCAGTAACAGAATCGTCATTTTAAACGCGTCACCGATTCAACTACACCACTGAAGTCTTTTGCATCATACATTCCGTCTCACCCTCGGCTGTCACGGCGTAGTGGACGCGCGAACCATAACGCTGCGTGGTGGTATCTCGGCACGGTTCGTATATCCTACGTCACTCTATAAGGCCCGTTGGCATTTCCCTTTAATTATTAAACTGACTGAAGCTATAATCTATTTGGATCGATTTCTCCACAGTTCACTAGTATTAACTGACATGTCCCACTTAGCTTTGAAACTGTACAGAACTCTCAACTAAGCCAACTTGATGCCTCCTTGTGCATGATAACCTCTAGAGACCTAAGTTATGGAGAGCCTATTGTTGATCCACACTGATTTGATATCTAGAGGGGTAGATTGGAACTATAAATAGAGGCTTGTGTAAACTGCTCATGGCACAGATTTTGTGCGGAATAGTAATTTTAAGCAAACAACATCCCTGAAGAAAATTGCCTATTATAGTATTCTACCAGGTGGGGCAAAATTTTAACTCCTTCAAAATAGCTAGCTACCTTATAATTTCTAGTAAGTTTTGAAAATAAGCTTATTTGAAAAAAATAAAACATTATAAATGCTGGGCAGATACCTCTGCGTCTTTTTTTTCTGAAAATGCCTTATAGTGAGGCGAAACACGTATCGAATACTTTTTGGGTGTTTTTAAGCGCTCATTAGAATTAATTGATAATATTTAATTCATTGGTTAGCAGATTTGTTGCATATTAAATATTAAAAAGTGAATTAAGGGAGACTTAGTACTATTATTTATAGGAGGATAGCCCGGTTGAAATGGAGATGGGGGGCACTTGGATCAAAGGCATGATGGAAGATGGACAAAAGTCGTAACCGATAGCCGTATCTGAAAGTTGGCCGAGGGACTCAACCACATCAAGAGGCAGACCACCCGCCCTATGGTCTAATAACATTATCGTTAGTTCCATTGGAGACCGGTGGACACAAATCTCAAGGAACTGGAGGGATGGCGCATTAAAAAGGAGGCCTAAACTCAGGCGTAGGTGCAAACGCACTGAAATGATGATGCTGATGAAGTACTATTATTTATTTCATCGTTCATCTGAACGACGGAAAATAATGGTGTAAACATTGGAGTGAACACATTACATTGTCAATTTTTGTTAAAGTTGTACGCATGTTGCTCGATATAATTTCGATAAAATTTATCATCATCATCATTTCAGCCATAAAACGTCCACTAATGAACAAAGGCCTCCCTCACGGGTCTCCATGAGGGGTAGTTGCCATACTCACCACGCTTGGCAGGCGGGTTGGCGAGTGCTGTATGGGATGTTGATATATGGAAAGACGCTGCTGCCCATCTTTCGGAGGTATCCCTTAGCAGGCTCTTACTGCATCCACGGGCATGAGAGGGGGGGGGGGTAACATTCTACTGCCGGCGCCCCACGGCTCAATCAATTTGAATAAAATCTATCAATTTGATATATTTCAGTCTGCCCGTGGCTTCGCTAGTGAACGGGCGTGTGTTGTTCGGTCGCGCGTGAGTCATACATCGCTTACAAAAATGACGTCGAGCACGGTTAAATGTGCAAGTTGTAATGTGGTAATTGACGAACTGTTGGCGTTTATTACGAACAAATTAGATGTGATGGACCAAGAAAGTTTAATGCGAATATGTGAATCGTCTTTTAATGTGGAAGAGGTGGAGAAGTCCAAAAATCTATTGTTCGACTCCATCACTACAAACATAAAGAAGATAAAAAGAAAAAAGAAGGCTGAAGGTAAAATACAAAGAGACCTAGAGGATATTATCTCTGTACTTAAAACTGTAGATCCAGAGATGTATCCTATTTTTGTGGCTAAACAATTACATCGGTTGCCGCCAGTGTTATTTGATCACCTTGATTGTTCAGCTTTATTAAAGGAGATAACACTACTTAAATCTCAAATGGAAAATATAAGAACAACATATGCAACTACTAAGGAATTACAAGAATTAGAGGCCAAGATATACTCAAATAAATATGATTCTATCGTAAATACTCCCATATTCAACAGAGTAAATCCATTTGTAGATACCCGCAAACGCGGTGTTAATATATTAAACAGCGGGCCGATGGCACTAGCTTCTATGGTAGACTCGGTTATCGAACAGCTACCGAGTCCAACTAGCCGAGTACCGGTCATTGACCCGAGTGTACGATCGCCGCCGGCGGATGCCTTCGGCGCGCGCTCGGACGGCCTTGGAGAGCGCTCGGACAGCATCGGAGTGCGCTCGGATGGCTTCGCCACGCGTTCGGACGGGACTGCGGCGCCTGAGTGCGGCTCTCCTTCAATGCGGCAGCTTTGGCGGCCAATTGCCGAGCGCTCTGTGATTGTATGCAACGAAGTGCTTGAACGAAGTAATGATGCGGCTAATAAAAATGAAAAATTACAGGCTAATATGAAAACAAACAGTAGTCCAGATAAAATGCGTAAAACGACTGAAGGGTCAACGGTAAAACCTCCAATAATTACGTCGAACACAAAATCGACGTTTGCAGATGTGGGAGGAAGACCTGGGTTATGGCAGAAACAAGGACCAACAGAGGAGTGGAAAGTAGTTCAGAGAAAGCGTCTGCGTAATAAGTTTGTCACAAATAAGGGCAAAGCTTGTTTGGAACATAACAATAAATTTAAGGCGGCTGACATTAAATTACCTCTCTTTATTACAAATGTACATAAAGAAGTTACAGAGGCAGATATTGCTGAGTATATCTTGAGCAAAACGCAGGAAGTTGTGGCACCAATCAAACTGAAAATGTCAAGACCGCGAAACTACAACGCCTTTAAGATATTTGTGAACAAACACAACATAGGCACGTTTCTAGAAGATGGCTTATGGCCCACGGGTATTTCTTTTAGGCGTTTTGTGAACCTAAGAGAAAATTACGGTGGAAAATATGAACGAGGTAGCGATAGCGCGAGGCAGTCTCCTATCGATAAAAATGGATAGCACAACCAAGAGTAATTTTGTTTCCTATAACTGTAGGGGGCTTAAACGCTCGCTGGATGCTATTAGAGGTCTCTGTAAGAGGGCGGATATTATCGCGTTGCAAGAGACTTGGCTGCTGCCTCATGATTTACCAATGCTCAACACAATAGATGATAACTTCTGCGCTACAGGGAGCTCTGCTGCTGACACATCCGCGGGTATACTACGAGGGAGACCGCCGGGAGGTATCGCCATAGTATGGAGAAAAAGTGCTTTTCGGTCGGTTAGTGTTATACAGTGCGATGATGTGCGCTTAGCAGCGGTGAAAGTCAAATCATGCGATAATAGATCTGTGATAGTGTTTAGTGTTTATATGCCAACAAATTCTGTGGACAACTTGCCAGACTTCATAGAATGCTTAGGTAAGATTAGCTCAATAGTGGACGATAATGGAGAATCTGAGGCAGTTTATATATTAGGGGACTTTAATGCCCACCCTGGAACATTATTTTATAGTGAATTATTAGAATTTAGCAAGGACCAAGAGTGGATATGTGCCGATGCTCATAAACTGGGCATAGAGTCGAATACGTTCACCTATGTGAGTGATACGCATGGGTGTGCAAGATGGTTAGACCACTGCCTGGTGACCAATGCTGCTTTACCATCAATTAATCGTGTATGGGTGGATCATGATGTGCGGTGGTCTGACCATTATCCACTATTTATAGAGTGTAATGTAAGTAGTATAATTTGTAAGAAGCCAATTCCATTTTCTATAATTGATAAAGTCAAA
This sequence comes from Pasiphila rectangulata, assembly GCA_963082625.1. NCBI lineage: Eukaryota > Metazoa > Arthropoda > Insecta > Lepidoptera > Geometridae > Pasiphila > Pasiphila rectangulata. Next base: position 14,111,624 of record OY720237.1, read on the forward strand.
TGGGGAGAGCGGACTGAAAGTCAAATTAAGCTTTATGAGAGGCTATGTCATTCACAGTTAAGGTTAATTAATTTTCCGGTAGAGCTCTCTCAGTGCTGTGACGGAATCTGTTCTACTGCTAATCATAAAACTATACTTGACAACATGTATAACGATATAACTACGATCCTGTCAGAAGCTGCTATAACTTCCTATCAGCAAGGAAAATTGCGAAGGAGAGGCTATGTTATCGGGTGGAACAAACATATAGCAAAATTCCACAGGGAGGCCAGACTTCATTTTTTAACATGGGTTCAATCTGGCAAACCAAGTAGTGGCAGACTCTATGAAAATATGTGTGAGAGCAGGAAGATCTTTAAAAAACAACTTAAATGGTGTCAAGACAGACAAGATCAAATAAAAATGGATATTCTTGCCTCACAACATTCTACTGGAGATTTTAAAATTTTTTGGAAACAGACGTCCAATATGAATGTAAAGCCTGGCCTCCCTGTGAGTGTCAACGATGTAAGTGATAGCAAAATGATCGCAAACCTATTCAGAGATCACTTTCGAATTAGTCCTAAGTCAGACTCTACTGGATTTATTGATGCGGAAACTGTCATACGTCAGGAGCGAATTGTTCACTTTAAAGCCACAGATGTACGTAAAGTAATTCGTAATATGACAAGAGGCAAGTCTCCTGGTTATGACAGTCTCAGTATCGACCATTTGAAGAATGCCGGTGTTCATTTGCCGAATGTGCTCTCCATGTTTTTCAACCTTTGCCTGTGCCATGGCTACTTGCCTGATGCACTAACTAAAACAATAGTAGTTCCTATTATAAAGTGCAAAACTGGAGACGCATCAGACAAGAACAACTACCGCCCTATCTCCCTGGCAACAATTTTGGCTAAGGTTCTTGACAGCTTGCTTAATGACATACTTATGCAACACGTTCAACTGCACGACGCCCAGTTTGGCTTCCGGGCTGGGCTCTCAACGGAGAGTGCGATCCTATGTCTTAAGCAAGCTGTCAGGTACTATACCGATAGAAAGACGCCGGTATACGCATGCTTTCTGGATATCTCCAAAGCTTTTGACACTGTTGTGTATAATAGGCTCTGGGAGAAACTGGAGGCATCGAATGTACCGGCTGAAGTTATATCTATGTTTAAACACTGATATCGTTGCCAGAGGAACCAGGTACGGTGGGCGGGGGCGTTATCGGATGCGTATAGCATGGAGTCAGGCGTAAGACAGGGCGGAATAGCCTCTCCTTTGCTGTTCAATTTGTATGTCAATGACCTCATTGGCGAGCTCAGCAGTACTCATGTAGGTTGTTTTGTGGACGGAATTTGCGTCAATAATATAAGTTACGCAGATGACATGGTGCTGCTGGGACCGTCAGTGGGTGCTGTTCGTAAGCTTGTTTCTATTTGTGAGGAGTACGCGGCGGATCATGGACTGAGCTATAACTCAAAAAAGAGCGAGGTGCTTATTTTCAAAAGTGGCAAAAATAAACCAGTTCATATTCCGCCTATTGTGCTTAATGGTGCGGCTCTACAGGTAGTAAGCAGTTTTAAATACTTGGGACATGTTGTAACAGAGGAGCTTAAAGATGACGCTGACATAGACAGGGAGCGTAGGGCGCTGGCGGTCCGGGGAAATATGATCGCTAGAAGATTTGCACGCTGCTCGAATGAAGTAAAAATCACCCTTTTTAAGGCATATTGTCAATCCTTCTACTCGAGTAGCTTGTGGATAAATCATACTCTCCAGGCTGCCAATACTTTACGTATTCAATACAACAACATCTTCAGGATGCTGTTGCGGCTGCCTCGCTACTGCAGCGCGTCTGGCATGTTTGCGGAGGCGCGCACGGACGGCTTTCATGCGATTATCCGAAAGAGAGCCGCATCCCTACTCCAGCGTGCGAGAGCCAGCAGCAACAGCATCTTGCAGATGATTGTTGCAAGAACGGACTGCCCTATTCAAAGCAAATGGATTCAATTAATAATATAATGTTATTTTTTTTTATTATTATTTCATAGTTGATTGACTTTGTAATTTAATGTTTTAATTTTCTTTATGTGTTTGTTAATGTTTAATTCTTCATGTATTGCTTTGGACATAATGACTATAAAATTCAATTTAAATTTAATCTTTATAAATAAGTATAATTATTTCATCTCTTTTCATCATGTGTTCCTTTGTTATTAATTTTATTGTGGTCAATTCTTTTAAATGTTTGTGCTTTGTGTTTTGATAATTTTAATGATATGGATTTGTATTTGATCTGAAATAAATGACTAATAAATAAAATGATATATTTGGGCGGTTTGGAGCAGGCTATAAGCTCATCTGTGAAATATAAAAATAAAATTACTTGATCTCGCGACCGATTGAACTTTTTTTGGTACGTTTAAAATCAGCGACTTGTAAATTTAATGAATACGTTACATCATTCAGCTATGTTAATCACAAAAAATTCTAAGTTCATATAGAATTAAATGGTTTCGTAGTACATCGGGGTAGTTTTGCTATGTCTGACTGTCCGAGTGTGTTTATTTATTTTTTGGAAAACCAGAACCTTATAAATAACTTATAAAACAATAAAATGTATACCATGAAGCTAATTAAAGTGTTGCATAGACATATAAAATAATGACGCCAAGATGTATACGATGTACTCGTAAATGCTGAAGTTAGTTATTTTACAGCTCTGTGGGAGTAACTGTTCAGCCGATCTTACCAAATTACAAGTAATTTGGTAAGATAAACATTTAGCTAAACCTTGAAGTACCAAGGTACTTTAAGGTTTAGCTAAATGTTGGAAGCTGTACGTGATATTTGACGGTTTTTCAAATGCCTAGACTCTAGTCACGGCGTTTAAGATGTATTTTTCCATGACATAAAGGTAGGTACCATCACGATTTCCTAACATTACAAAAACAAGAGACTTAAGTGTACAGTGCGAAGTTGTATAATGCTTGACAATGGTTTATCGCTTTAAAACATTATTTGCTGAATAAAAAATATTTTTTTAGACGCTATACATCTAACATATAATATCTTATAATAACAAAAAAACAGCAACTGGAAACTCAAGTTGAAAACTAGTGGTATTATTTGCAAAGTAGTATTTTTTAATTTACTCGTCAATTAAACCTTGGATGAAAATAGCTCATCGGATTTATGTAAAATATTTTCTTATTTTACTTTGCTGTTTACAAAAGAAATAATATAACATTTTTACTGTACATAAAAGACTAAAATCTCTTGACTTATATTTGTAAAAAAATCGGTCAAGTGCGAGTTTGACTCGCGCACGAAGTGTTCCGTGCCATTATTTTAATTTATTTATTACATTCAAGTGAATATACTAACAACTAAATATTCTATAAATATTTCAAGCGTCTCCCTGTGGCCGTTATTAATATCGAGCAAAAAACGGCAAAAATATCACGTTTGTTGAATGGGAGCTTCCCTCAAATATTTGTTTAATTTTAATTTAATTATTTTTTGTTAAAGTAAGTCTAAATATTCTGTGAATATTTCAAACGTATGCCGTTATTAATATCGAGCAAAAAATAACGTTTGGTCTACGGTAGCCCCCTTACATATTTATTTTATTATGTTTTGAGTATTAATTATTAAAGCAGCAACAGGAATACATCATCTGTGAAAATTTCAACTGTCTAGCTATCACGGTTCATGAGATAAAGCCTGGTGATGACAGACAGACGGACAGCGGAGTCTTAGTAATAGGGTCCGGTTTTTACCCTTTGGGTACGGAACCCTAAAAACAATAAATTTACCTTGTCTTCCAATAGAACTCTTAAAACCAATTCCATAAATACGAATTGTTTTATTAAATAAGTGCTCGATTTGATACAAATACGAGTATCTCTTAACAAGGTTATTCTATCCAGGTGGCTTCAGTTCACTATCTCACGTATTTAAGCTTTTCACAAAGTCGAAAAGGCATCGGAGTGTGAAAATAAAATAAAGTCAAATATGATAAGGGAAAAGATTAACGGGCTACGCACATGTAAAAGCCTTTGGCGAGAGTCAACCCTTGTCAGAGTAATTCCGTTATGAAGTAATTAAATTCACATTCGGCTCAAGCGTTCAGTGTTTCGGATACTTCCTAAATCCAAAAAATAACTTGACATTCCCTGGTTTTACAATTTTCGAAGGGTTTGGAAGACCCTCGCTGGAGATTGGGACAATTAATTCCGTGATAGGCAAACCCTTTTTGTCGCTAGGTTTATGAAGTTTGCTAGGAGTTTTACCTTTAAATTGTTTTCATGTGGAATTCAAAACGGAATGGTTAACTCGATATTCCGTAAGTATATGTATTCTGTTGTATAATTTAACAAACTGATTACCCTAGCCAGGTAACCGATATTATTTGGTATACATTTATACGAAATAATATCGTTTACTTGCATATTGGGCTACATACGCTACATATTGGGCTATGACTATGGCCATTGTGTTAGAATTGTGTTGTGTTAAATGAAATGAAATGAAAATGAAATGAAAAAGCATTTATTCAACCCTTATACTTATTCTATGTTACAGAACTACTGCCAAACTGCATAGCAGTTTGTTGGCAGCTGAATCTCCCTTTATACTCATCATTATAAACTGCGCTTTTTCGCAATACCTACATAATAACCTATCTAATCATATAACTATACCAATGTTGCTTAGAAGAAACTCCCTCAGTCTTTTTTTGAATGAGTGTTTACTTACAGAATTTTTTATAAGGATTGATGGAATCTTATTATAGAACTTAGGTACTAAGTATGATCTATTTCTAGATCCATAATAGTTTTTACAAATGGGTACTTGAAATTTGATTTTATCATTACGTCTTTGTACTTTTTACAACAGTCTTAAACTCATCACTAAACCACTGCTCAACTGCAATTAACAAAAGAACTTTCTCCTGTACTATTAACGGTAACATTTTACATTCAACAAATAACTGTTCATAATCAGAGTTTTTACAGCGGTTTCTTGTCTTTTTATCAACCAGTATTTTTTAATAAAGTTGGGTAGAGTAAAGAGTTATCTATACGACTACGTGGCTCCGTGGCACTGTTGGTTTTATACCCGCAAGACAAATGTTAGTAATTTTTCTATAGATGCTTGTCCCGCCCGGGTATGGATCTCTGGTCTATGTTACGATAAGTATGTTTTACAAAAAAAGTATTTTCAACCATCTGGTACACATAACACCACTGCTTAATTTGGGACTAGATGGTGCTGTATGAATTGTCCAGCATTTATATAATTTATCTATCCTCAATAGCAAACGATTTAAACAATTTGTGGTACGTAAAATATTTCACGTGTACGAATATCATCATCATTTCAGCCGTAAAAAGTCCACTACTGAACACAAGCCTCCCTCATGAATCTCCATGAACGGTAGTTGCTATACTCACCACGCTTGCCAGGCGGGTTGGTGAGCGCAGTACGGGATGTTGATACACGAAAAGACGCTGCTGCCCATCTTCCGGAGGGATCCCTTAGCAGGCTTTTACTGCATCCACGGGCATGAGAGGAGGGGTAACGTTCTGCAGCCGGCACCCCGCGGCAAATATAACATACCTGTACGTGTATATAACATACCTATACGAATATAACATACCTATACGAATATAACATACCTATACGAATATAACATACAATTTTTATACTGCAAAATTGAAACTCTTTATACTAAGGCCGCATTTATCAAAAACGACGCGTAGAATGTTGGCATTATGTGCGCGGGTCCATGAACACGATAGAGTCGTTTGATTTCACAGCTAAACCGAGATGGATCCTTGCATCGACAAGGTTTCAATCTTATTCTATAAGTGGAAATTTACTAGAGGTGCAAGCTAAAAATAAACTAAAAGTAGACACAAAATAAACACAATTTTGTTACTGATTTTTGCTACTATCTGTGGAAGAAGGGCCTTGACAAGTATGTGGTAGCTTTTGTTTGTCACTAACACCCTCTAGGTATAGCTAGTAGCAAAACAAGAACAAAAGATTTTCCTCTTTCAAAAGGCAGCAGTAAAAAGGTTAAGACTCATTTATAAAACGGAAATATTCATAAAAACTCAACTCATCAACGTTTTAACAAAGGAAGGAGGTGAGTACAAATTTTGGCTTTGGAAAATGAGCTTATCTCAGACCCTTATAATCCCTGTCCGGAACTTTGATCCTCCCGGAATGGAGAGCTAGCAGAGATTGACATTTTACAACGTTATCTGGCGTGGCAGGCAGCGAGCTATGAAACTACCTCCCGAAATAATATCTCCAACATGTTGCTCGGCCTTTTTGTTTGTTACTGGGGAGCTATTTTATTAATAATGCTGGATATTTTCACAACGTTCTATCCAGACCCTAATTAAGGAAAACTTATGTTACGAGTGCTTCAATTCTCTTTTATGTAAAAACATATCTTTATAATTAGCAAAATATACAGACCCGAAACAATACAATTTTGCGCTGCGGTACCTGAGCCGTGTTGGTCGAGTGGTATGTGATGGACCCCCGATTTTAAATCCGAAGGTCATGGGTACGATTCGTGGGTACGATACCGGTCGTGAACCAAAGAAATCTTTCTTGTAAAATGTATGTTCACATAACACGTAACGAAACTGTGAAGGAAAACATCGTGAGGCAACCCGCGGCTTAGTCAGCTTCAGACGTCTTGACGTGTTCTTTCCTCTGACTAAATAGCCGACTGAGCAGTTATGGAGGTTTCTCACTTATCCGGGTCCCACTTAACCAAGTTTCACTGTACAAGTAGTATGTCTCCATTTTCTTTATTATTAAATATTTTCATCTTCTTTTTAGGGTTTCGTAGTAATTCAAGAAACCCTTCCAGTTTCGCTTTGTGTGTATGTCTGACCGTCCGTCACCAGCTTTGCGGAGAGACTATTAGTCCTAGAAAACTGTTATTTTTCATGGACACATAAAATAACAACGCCATGATTTGTAGTGTTAACAAAGAATCCCTCTAAAATCTGAACTGCTACTAGAAAGTTCATGTTTAGAAATATGTACATTCATGATTTCTTTAGATAAAGCTTATCTAAAGAAATCATGAATGTATTTCTAAACATGAACTTTCTAGTAAAACTATAGGAGTTAAACTTGCTTTTTTAGTTTCGGAGAATTAGAAGTTCAAATAAGTGATACGATCCCTAACATACCGGAATACTTTACACCGAAAACTTAATTGATTCTGGTTAATATGTTTTCGTAATCATACACCAAATTCTAACAACAGGTCTACGGTTAACCACGAAACCCTACATAGCGCGTGGCCCGACACGCACCTGGCCTAATTTATTTCAAAGTTCGCGCCAAACGCAGGATCCAATCACTAACCGCTGTCTCATCAGCGCCATATCCTTCTAATTCTGCACTAAGAATTTTATGCAATATTGCCAACAAAAGTGTATCGGCCTACTCATATTCGTTATGAAAAACTGGAAATGTTTAGAAATGATCGTGTCATCTAATGATTATATCCCTTAATTTTTAACAAAAAAATCTGACTTCATTGATAAAATATGATATGTTGCTGAAAATAGCTTATAAGTCTTTGTATCATTTGAATGTTTTCCTTGAGTTATCGTGGATCCCATCATCAGAACTGCATTGCATCATTTCATTCCAATGACTCTGATTCTGATAATGATGATGTGTAGGTAAGCATGATGATAAGTGGATAGGGATCTTAGCCATCTTTCAAAGTCATCACCAGTGAATTTGGTACTATTGAAGAGTTTTGATAACCATCTTACCTTCCCTACAACATTTGAAGAGTTTTCTCGAATCCTCTTGGATCCTTATGAAACTTGGACCTAATTCAAAGTGTATCTATTCAAACCCAAAAATATTAATATTTTCGAACGACGGAGTTCTGAGGAAACAAATATTAAAAATAAATAAAAAAGACGACTTGAGAACCTCCTCCTTTTTTGGAAGTCGGATAAAAATACATGATTTAACGTGAGTCGCAACGCCTTTTTCAATTTAAGAAAACATTCATATATTCAAACATTATGTCACCCTTGGTGTATAAAGCGTTCTACAAAATCTGCTTATTCACGTTGATCGCTACATATTCCTTACATTTCCCCGATACGTCCTTTGTTACCTTATCCCTTGAATAAAACGTGAACTCTTGATACGATTTAGTGATTGATATGTATCGGGTAAATGTAATTTATATTTATCACGGTATTATTATTTGAAAGAGACGTTTTCCGTAGATGATATATTATGATTTCATTTATTTGCCTGTATAAGCTGTTTATGTAGGTTAGAAACAATTTGTACATTAATTTCAAAGCGTTTTCTTTTGATCAAAGAAAATCTGTTCTTTGCTATGAATATTGCCGACTGAGAGGATGATAGGCAACTCTAGTCTAACTGTCCCGGCACGCAGAGTCCCGTACAACAAGAATTAATAATAGGCTACTTAACTATTTGGTGTATGTTCTCTAAAACAAAGATTGATTATTAAAGATAACCAATAATAAATAAATAATGCTGGACAATTCACACAGCATCCTCCAGTCCCAAGTAAAGCAGAGCTTCTGTTATGGGTACAAAATAACAGATCTAGTCACGCGGTAACCTGTCCAGCCAAGTTCAAGCAGAGCGAACGGGCGACAACGCAGTAGTGTGTATTTAACCCGAACCATTTGGAGGCGCTTTTGGTCCCTTGATTACTTAAAATGTATTAAACACAAACACGTGAAATTCATTTATTAAGCTCCATTAGACTAACTAGTAGCCCAAATTATAAATATAGCTCAAACGGTTTTCGAGATATCAACACCTAAAAATCGGCATACAAAGGAACAAATTAGAAAACTGTAAAATTTCAAGATTTGAAAAAAAATCGAAACATCAGTTTTTAATTCAAAATCCTGTTGGACATAGATCAAAATTCTTACCCACTTACTTCTACATGGCCTAGGAAGTTCAAATTTAGCATCCAGCTTGGTTATTGTGTGTATACAAAGGAACAAATCAAAAAACTGTAAATTTTTAAGATATGATAAAATATGAAACATCGGTTTTTAATTAAAATTCAGTTTACAAGGAGTAAGTAGGAATTACAAGTTCAGGCCCATGGCTCCATCGGTCATCAATGGCCTGGCCACTTCAACGTGCTAATTTGTCTGGCTATATTGGTGACCCAAGTTAATCTACGTATCTCCGCAGAGTTTGATTCGGACGGTTGACCTCTTTCTCTAAGTTGGATCTAGCTTATTTGACTTAAATATATGCGTCGACATCTTCAAGAGCCGAGTTCTCAACCAGAACTGGGGCAGGCACAACATGGATATTTGACATTATTTTTGTCTTGTCTATGTTCATTTTAAGGCCTAACCATTGAGAGACTCGATTAAGGCCTTCGAGCATCGTGCTGAGTTCTTTCGGACTTTGCCATGACCACAATATTATATCGTCGGCAAATACGAGATATAACGGCAAGTTATGCACTTAGGTGATCTGTATGACTATATATCTATATAGTACTGTAACCTTTCCGGAACCCGGCTTGTTCGGAAAGGCTGGAAGTCATCAAACATGCGTTCAAGACGGTTCGCAATGATCCTTGAAAACAGCTTATAAACATGGCTCAAAAGCTAGATCGGTCTGTTACTCTTGAGCAAGTATTGTCACTTTTCTTGAAGAACAGAACCACCACGCTCTCGTCCCATGCTTTTGGCGTCGTACCTTCAAGCAAAGCGGAAATAAAGAGCTTCTTAACGGACTTTAAGTACTGTTGATCCACCCGCTTTCAAAAGTTCTGAAGTGATTCCGTCCTCACCCGACGCCTTGTTCCTAAGCTGTTTTAGGGCCATCTTGATCTCTTGCGGACTGATTTCCGGGTCAGTTTGGCTCTTGGGTCATTGGCCGCACTGCAAACAGGTTTAGTGACTGAATAGTAGAGCCGTCCATAGAACCTTTTGACTTCCCTTAACTTTATGCTGCCATCTTCCCTCTTCAGCTTCGTCATCAGGCTCTGCCCAATAAAATTATCTGTCGCTAACACTTTGAAGCATTTATTCCGCTCTATCGTATCTTAATTAATACGAGCTGTATATCTTTCATACGAGGTACGAATATCATGCCGCAAGTATTTTTAAATGTGTCTATTGACCTGCATGTGTGCAAAGAACGTCGTTCAGCCATGATGTTAAGGATACCATCAGACATTTTTTGAGGTCCATTTATACGGGGTGTCTTAAAGAACTGAGACCCCACTACATGGACGGTTTCTACGAACCTGTTATTGAAATCGTCCACCGATGCATTATCCTAGACAGTAAAATCGATTTCTGAGTTCGATTTGAAAGCTCTCGAGGTTTTGGATGTGTGCCCGAGTTGGTCGGAGGGTGTACTTCATCAAACGGGACCTTTCAAGTTTAACGTTAATATTTTATGTGCCTCTAACGATTTGGTGATCACTACCGGTTTTCACCATGTAAATCACAGAGACATAATTAAATATCCGTTTCTTGTTGGTCAAGATGAAATCAATCTCATTTCTCGTGGAACCGTCAGGACTCATCCAGGTCCAATTTATATAAGGCGGCTTCTGGATAAAGTAATTCATCATAAAGAGTCCTTCTTTTTCCAGAAAACCGGCTAGCCTGGGGTTCCGTTGCCCATATCCAAATTGCCCTACTCTCAACTAATCATCGCTTCTCTTGCTTAACTTTGCATTGAAGTCCCCCATAACAACAGTGAAGTGAGTGTTGTTTGTATGTATGGTAGTAGGGCCATGTTCTCATACATAGACTCTACTTCTTCATCTGGGTGTGACAAGGCCGGCGCATATACCTGAAGGACCTTCAGCGAATATCGCTTAGGTATTCTGAGTGTTAAGTACCCTGCTTGACACATTGTCGATGGAGACAATGTTGTTCATGAGTGACTTGTGAACGAGAAACCCAACACCACCTTAGGAATATTGGTCGCCCTCCCGGTAATATAGTAGGTTACCAGACTTGAGAGATATCGAGTCCTCCCTCACCCTTTCTACGGACTTCTGATAATCCCAAAATGTCCCAGTGTAACCTACTAATTTCTTCTTCCAGCTCAACAATCTTTTCGTCCGTCCTCAAAGTGGATGTTGTGTGTTACTAGGGCCAGTGATCGTCTTAGGGGATGGTAGCCGAACGTCTCCTAAGGATTCTTAGCACCTCTAGCCCCGCCGTTACCGTGACTGCTACCGTAGCCAGGATTGGCGTGGAAACACGAAAAGATGCTACTGTTCCTCTTCCGGAGGTATCTGTTAACAGATTCTTACTACATCCACGGGTAAGAGAGAAGAGGCAACATTCAAATGCCAGCTCCCCACAGTATCTACACATCACGCCCTCTCATTTGATACCACACATATATTAGGTACATATTTGACCACCGCCGGAAAACATTCTTTCAAATAAAAAAAAACTGCATGCAAATCGTCCACTCGTTTAAGAGCAACGCTACACAGAAAGATAGACACACAGAAACAAACACATAGCGGTCAAACTTATAACACCCCCTTTTTTGTCGGGGGTTAAAAAGAGCTAAATTAAACCATAAGCTTAAATTGATCCCAAGTTATCAGCAATATTCTATTAAATAAGTTATAATATAAGCTTAAGGATTATTTACAGAACTTGGCGTCATTTAGATCTCAATTCTTTTGTGGGCGAAGTCAACTACCACGACTTTCCAAATATTGAGCTTGTTTCCCATTTTCACATTTATGGTTTTGATAGTATTACTTATTACATTATACTACATAGATACTATATGTATATTATATTGTTTATTATTTATGGAAAACATCCAGAACACCCTGAACAAAATGTCTGCAAATCGTACAGACTTGTCCCGTGGCGGGAATCGAACCCGCAACCTTTTGCGTCGCAGGCGTCGCCCGCTTCGCCACGGAGGTCGTGTTAATCGTATTAAATATGTTAGAATATTATCGTAATGTTTTGGCATTATAAATAATTTTGTTATTTATTAGCTTCTTCTTCGCTTTTTTCCCTCACTTTAAAAGAAAGTTATCTGAAACGAACGAAATCAATTATGTGCTTTATTCCATTTAAATGTATCTCATTCTTCTTTTGTGAACTGACTATTCTATGTAGCTTTTTGCTTTATTGAATAAACACTTATTGACTTTGACTTGATTGGTCCTTGGTTTGTTTATTCATTTGAGATATAATATACTTTTAAAAAAGGTATATCTTTGTTCTTGCTTCTTGATAAGTTCTAATAACATACCAGGTTTTATAGTAACTTCATGGCTATTTCTAGGTTTAGTTATGATGATTCAAATAATATACCTTAACATTTATTTCAGCTGTTGTTTCCTTATAATATGTATTAATTATAATAACCTACGCCTAGGTTTAATGGTAATTTAATGACAACTTTTAGGTAAAACTTGGTCCTTCGGTTTAAGGTTTATCGGTAGTCTCGTAAAATGTTACACATGCATATGTTTTACCCTCCGATCGATAGAGGGCTCTGTTTCAAAAGATTTAACCAACAATCGTTTTTATTCGCAGCTTAGACCAGGAAGTGAATAAATAATGGAACATTTATTTATTTATGGAGTAGAACGGTTTGTGAAAATCCACTTAATTTGATTGGAAAAGGGATGCACATTTTTTTCTGTTTCTCGCTACTGAATTGGTAAAATTTGATTGAGCACGGGCTTTTTATGGAAGAATTAAAACAGTTTATTCGCAACCTTTAACTGAAAACGTAATACTTATAATTGCTTGTGTGACCGGCTTTGCCTGCCTTGTATAATTGGTAGTAGTAGTCTCTTCTTAATCAGATTCGGCTATAGCGCCCCTTATTGCTGCTTTTGGGTGTGGATGAACTAAGATGACTTAATATGTAACCAGCTTTGGCGTAGAGCAAGTCACTTTTACATTTTATTAGGCCTTACATCGTCGTCACTGTCATCATTTTTAATAATAACAATTTTAAAAGCTATTTTTATTAATATTTTCTTTTGCTTTTTTAATTTCATTAAATGATACCTTAGTGTGGGCACTTTAAATAAAAAAAAGCATTTCAAATTAGCTAAAGCGACATCTTTGCACTGCTACTGACTACTGGTTGTCGGACAGTAGAAAATAATATATCTGAAGATTTCTGCTAGATGTCGCTACTTGGTGCTATAAAACCGATAACGGCAGTCAAGATTTGCGAACCGACTGTTAGTTTCTCTGTAGCCGAATTGGTGAAGGCTGCGTTAAAGGTGGTCGTCTGGACGTTTCGGGTTCAAGTGCCGTCGGAGACAAAAATTTGATTGTACAATTTCTTTTTGTTTTCCAACTTTTATACTGTAATGACTTTAACACTTTGACACTTTATTGAGTTCTTATTAACCAGCGGGAATGTTCACGTACTTGTTTATTAACATAAATAACATTAAAACAGTACAGATTCCGCGCCACCACTTAAGACCGATAGACGCGGCGCTGCTGTCATGAAACTAAATAAAAACAACATACTGTACTTTAGAGTTTAGTTCCCGCTTTTGCCGTAAGACTTCACTGGTGTAGCCTACTCTACAATAAATCTACTAATTCTTTGTTTTTGACATATTATAATCTAGAGAATGTGTTGATTGTGCCAATCAAAACTTTTCAAATTAAAATATGTCTGTTAACTTTACAGACTGTAATCTACACAAAGTCAGGACTGGATTATGAACTACACTATCAAATGAAATGCTTGATGTCAAAGAATACCTAAAATATATCGAAAATATGAAATATAAATTTATACAGTGAAAATGTGTCCATTAGCCAACATAACATGAAGATTAATCCTGTTTGAATGTGCGAGTATGTGAATTAATTACTCTTGATAATTTACATTATACTGCCGGCACCCCGCGGCATTATTCTGTTTTATTATTGACCTGTTATTTTCTCTGAATATAGCCGACTAAGAGAGATTGCTCAGAGGATGGTAGATGCTGGAGCAAGCCTAATCCATCGGACAATGTCCAAGGCACTGCAACGTCCCGTACAGCATAAATTAAAATTTATATAACATTATTTTTAAATAGCACCTCATATTATAAACTGAAAAATTGTCTCTTAAAAGACTTACTTATTGATTAAACTTACTGATGTTATCTTAATGTAGTGTACAATAAAAAAGTTTTCTATCTACTACATAAGATAAAGCTTTGAATATATAAAGTTCAAGAACGAGATTACTCGAGGGCACTTTTTGTCACGTTATTGAATCATCTTTATTGATGTGAAATACCTAATTTTACCTTGATGAACATCAGAATTCCAGTGGAGTAAAAGTCAATCTAATTACAGAGAAAATAAAGCTCAATTTGTACTTGAACAGATATCTGCGAGCGAGGCACTTCTAAGCGGGTTCCCTCAGGCAGTCCTGGCTCAAAGAAGCTTAGTTTGAAATCTAGTGAGGCCTTAAATATGATCATTGCCTAACACCGAACGGGTTTCTACGAATACGTAATGAGATTACTCGATTAAGTGATCCTGTAAGATTTAGCATTTATCTAAATTGGTTTTGGCTGGATTGCTCTGCTGGATGTTGATAAAGGACGTTACATAGGCACCTAAATACCTATGACGACAAGTAGGTAGGCATCTAGGTTTACCTTATAGTGTACACGTAGGTTCGTGTAGTCGTGTATATGGAACCCTTTGCTATAATTAGAGGTATTCTTATATGTTAACTGGTTTCTATTCCTTTAAGTTTTTTATAAGCTTTTCCTCGTCTGGGATTACTTACTGTATGTGGGTAATGTCTTGCATTTTTTTACGTAATCGACATAATATTTACGTATGTTTAACATTTTTGTTTTCGTATGAATACCCAAATGATGGGTCTGAATAACAGTGTGTGTGACTTAAACCATTCTTACGCAGAATTCAATTGAGTGTAGGGTAATAAAACAGAAAATTCAAACAAACTTATCTCTATAAACAAATGAAAATTACCTATTTAAATACCTAATAATAACTATTTCAGGTAGCATTTCTGAGAATACGAAATACTTCCCTCGTTTCTCATAACTAACCTTTCCTTAAAAAATAACAATTCAGACTCTTTTCAATAGGCCGTGAGCTAAAATTGTTCTGTGATAATAATAATGAAACCGTCTTGAACCGTTGCCATCTAGAATGCTATTTTATTGCTTAGTAATGTAGGTTCATTAATTCGTGGCAGTTGGATCCTGGACCCTCTTGTTACTATCATTAAGTATTAAATTGGTTTAGGTAAAGTCTATCTACTCGTAAACTAATGAAAAAGAGGACATTTTTATAAAGTGTTTGATGGATTCGAGTTTGAGATCTCACTGGAGGTCTTTATTGCGCAGGTACGACGGGCAGCCCTTGGCCGTAAGCAAGAAGTCATTTTGGGCTATCTGAAGGCGACTAATATGACGGGACTGGCCAAAAACGACAGAGGAATGTCATAATTGTCCGAACAACTGTTTTGTAAAGTGTCACTTTATTTCTAAAAGATATTTTACTCTTCGCAGGCTGTTCAACTGGCTAAGCACGAACTTTGCGCGATTGGTGACAATACTAAGGTGAGACGTTTATCAAAGATTACTCCTAGATAGCGAGCTATCCTAATCCATGGGATGGATTTGTTCTGTGTTTCCTTCCAGGAAAAGAGCAGTTACCCATGGCAGCATTAAAGATTCTGACAAGGAGATGTATGAGAACAACCGAGAACTTCTTGAGTACACAGAATGAAATAAAAATTGATTTTTGTTACTGTATCTTGGTTATCTAGGCCTCGTGGCGCTTGTTGGTTTCAGTGATGTCTTGATTAGACAGTAAGTGATTTTCTCTTTTACATAGGTTAGGTCGTGGGGTGCTGGCAGTAGAATGTTACCCCTCCTTTTATACCCATGGATGCAGTAAGAGCCTGCTAACTAAGGAATACTTCCGGAAGATGGGCAGCAGCGTCTTTCCGTGTATATGAACATCCCGTACTGCACTCGCCAATCCGCTTGCCAAGTGTGGTGAGTATGGCAACTACGACTCATGTAAATCCATGTGGGAGGTCTATGTTCAGTAGTGGACTTTTTTATGGCTGAAATGATGATAGGTATTGAAATAACCTCAGATAAGAAAAATCACTCTACAACGTGTATTTGTAGACAACAAGGAAACCAAGATAATACTTTAAGTTTTTTAAATCTAATCTCAAATTGTTAGTATTTTTGGATTGATAAGTTGCAGTAGTGTAGTAGTTGTAGTTAGTAGTAGTAGAGAAGTGATTTTACTGTAGTAGTTAGAGTAGTGGATGTAGCTATTAGTATTTAATTAGTAGTTATAGGAGTAGGTGCGATACAAAGTTATATATTTTTATAATAAATAACTTTGTATCGCACCTACTCCCATATTTTTAATGTTTTCTTTTTATTATTTGTTTGGTGTGAATTACAGAGTATTTGTATTGTATTGTATTGTAAAGTTCGACGGGACAGCTGGTTGTTTATAAGTCTTAAATAAATATATAATGCTGGACAATTCACACAACATCATCTAGCCCCAAGCTAATAAATGCTAATCAATTACTTTATAAGCGGTGTAGTTTAACATAACCTACTATTTTAAATGTACGTAAGCCATTGACTATATTGGCCGAACGTCCTACCACAGTCCTACTCCTACTGCTTAGTATATATATTTTATCTTCTACTTTGGGAACCCTTAGATCACGAGTCTCGCTTGCACTTGTCCGTCGTATTTTTTTAAGTCCAATAATGTTGCTCTGAATGTAATTTTACTACAAAATAACTATACACCCACATTCACGGAACAAATCCACAGATGCAAATTAATGTTCTGCGGTGAGATCTTGCGTCTCAGTTTCCTTTGCTTGTTTGACAATGCATAAATCTCAAGCACCAACAATCTTTTTTTCTTTCGTACTAGATGGTATAAGCTGCAATACTATTTATCTCTTTAGTTTAAATCTACTACGACAAATAATAACAAATTTGATGATAGTCTCCCTGTTCGCAAGCCACGGCTTTTTACGATGCAATACGAGACGGTGCAAATGTAAAGCTAAGTACTGAAAACAAACGAACTGTTAAAGAAAACCCTAATTACAAAATGGAGCAAATTTACGAATGCGGCAGAAAAAAACACTTTAATTTATAAGTAGGTTGATTGTACCAGAACAGCCGTAGGTGCCTTAAAACTGCTCACATAAATTTCAAAAGTTTTCCAATTTGAATTTAACTAACTACTTGAGATTTTCTGCTACTAAAAAGTTGTGTTTTAACTAAGCTCCGTTGAATGGAGCAAGGAACGGAAGACAATTATTAACGGTTAAGATTTACCTCGCAAATGTGTGTTCCAAAGTTCTGCTACAGTAGGAAATTTCATGCACTTTATGCCTGGAATCGTGTTTTTGAGGTTTTAATAAGCGCATTGCCATAATTATGAAGTTTGGAAACTTGAAAGATTTACGGGACGGGGTTTATATCAGGAAACTCTCAAAAGGTATTTATTGCTTGTTTCACAAAGAACAGATCAGTTTGCGTTAGTGGATGGCTTGCTATTTGAGATTATTTTAGTTATATTGACAATAAAACATAGAGGAGAAATGAGTATTTTCTCCAGAATAGTTATCTATTTGGTTTCGATTGTAAATTATATTTCAACGATGTAGATACGTGCCGCGGGGTGATGAAATAAAAATACTGCCCCTCATTTTCCAGTGGATGCATTAAGTAAACACCTTCGGACCCGTACTGCGCTCGCCAACTCGCCTGCCAAGCGAAGTATGAGTATGGCAGAAACCTTCTCAAGATCTTGGCGAACCCGAGCCCGGGAATACTCGAGCACAGACACCCCAAGTTGGGACGAAGGGCGGTGAGGTAAGGTAAGGGAGGTAAGTTCCGCGGGAGAAGACAATACTAGATCTATGACGGAGGCCTATGTCCAGCCATTGGACGTGGACAGCAGTCCTACGGCTGAGAAGAAGAAGGCACTTGATTTAAGGATAACTATCAATTAATTAAACCAACCAATAACGAAATCCTATTTAATATTTTGGTTCATTCTTTCCAAAATAGCTCACATAGAGATTTTTCAATTGAAATTCTTCCTCATTTTCCGAAGAATTATAAAAAAAACAGAAAATTCTTGGCATAAGTTTAATTTAATCCACTTCAACTCGTATAAAATTAGTAAAGTTGTAAAAGTTATTTCATTTCGGTACCTAAGGGATAAAAGTTCGAGTTTAATATCTAAACAAAATATCGGTTTAGCGAACAATCTTTTATCGTATAAATGGAGCATTAATGTATAATGTTTGTTACAAATTCTTTAAGTTATTTAAAAGGCTTAAAGTTTAAGACTGATTGTTTTTTATAATTAGTAAATTAAATACGCAGACAATGAACCGTAGCCTTAAAACCATAAAATTATTTTCTTTCTATCTTACTTTCAATCGACATGATTGGTTGAGACCACCTTATCTCAAGTGAAAGAGTAAAGTCAAACGAAATAGATCCAAATAGTAGAAGTCCTGAACTACACACAACCATCTTGTTAGCTAAGTAGACTGTATTCAGTAGAATTTACTGGTTAAAAAGTCAGGAGCTGAATACCTGAGGGTTTCCTCTGAATGATTTACTTCACATTTTCTTCACGATTATCTTAAAATTTATTATAATTCTTCTGTACGTGTGTTGATCACCTAATTCCTCCTAAACGGCTAAGCCGATTTGGATAAAATTTTGTGCGTATATTTCAATGGGTTTCTGGGTGGTTTTGAAAGACAATTAGACCCGGTAGGTAGCGCAGCTGTTGCTATGTCACCAAATTAGCGTGCAGAACGCCGTCTGCTGGGTCCGCTAGCTTAGAATAAAATTATAATAGTATCGAACCGTTCCAACCAATATCCTTAGGAATTCATCATCATCATCCCAGACGAAAGACTGCAGTCCACGTCGCCAGTTGTTGCCCAGTTGTTGCCATACTCGCAACGCTTGGCAGGCGGGTTGGTGAGCGCCGTACGCGATGTTGATACAAGTAAAGCTGCCCATCTTCCGGAGGTATCTCTTGGCAAATATTTATATCGGAGAATCTATAATGTTAGAATCGGAGGTTGACCTTATCCACGGGCAAGAGAAGAGTGGCAACATTTCTACTGCCGATAGTAACCGTTTCCGATTATCTTAACTACTTATCGTGGGGTTCCGACTCCCCCCGACGGTAATTGGCCTATGTTCCGCAGTGGACGTGGACAACAGTCCTAAGGCTGAAATGATGAAGATAACTACTCGAACCTCGTACTGCCAAGGGTACTTACTCATATCACTCTAGTATCTAGAACAGCTCATGAATTTGTCATTTTTCTCTCTGACTCCAGATACGCTAGCGGAATATGCTTACGAATGCATCAAACAAAAATGCAAGACACTTCGAGCAAACTTCAAAAATGTTTCGTACGAGCCAATACAAATGTATACAACGTATTTCTGTTTTGTTTTTAGAGCGCTACGGTGAATATGGGTTGGTTGTCACAAGAGTCTACGTCGACACTTTCAAATCTTACCTACAAGCAATAATAATGATAATGCTTATATGTTCACCAATGTGACAATATTGCCTAAAAGATCTTGATTTTTTGCACGCATTTTGTAGAAATTTTCATAGAATCAGTAGCTTTCTCCCAGAAATGGTATGAAAAGTTATTACTGAAAAAGGTTGACTGCGTCATAACAAATCATTCCATCCCCTGACCCACTCACAATGACAGACATGTTTACCGAATATCCAATAGAGCACTCTTCCACAACCAAGTTATTTCCAAAGATGAACCCATCAAATATGACAGGGGATCAAATCTAATTCAGCAGTTCGATGAATATTGCTACTGTAAAGTTTAGCGTAATTAAATAGGCAGGTATAGGGTCCAGAGGATCTAAATTGAAATCTCGCTCTCTCTTTTATTCTCCTGTAAGATTTTACACAATAATTTGTTAGATTATAATCTTAATGGAAGAAAGTTTTGCTGGAACACGATTTGCATTTTTACTCAAGTGTACAACGCAAACACTGAAAATTAAATTGTAAAATCATTTTCAGTTTGTCTAAAATTATTATACAATAGAATTACTTCTTCGGTTACCAAGTTATGGGATTAAGGAGTATCTGAGGCGAAGTATCGTTACCGTTAAGTACTTTTAATATATATTTATGGGCGATTTCATGGGGCTGTTGGTTATTAAAACTAAAGCCAAGGGAAATAATGGCACCCGGGGGAGCAATCGAGGGTCGAATGACTCTACAACTACTGAGAGATATTGTTTTCTCACAATTTACTACTTTTCCCTTGCGGCGTAGCCCTCATCACAGTTGATATTGAGATAAAATTATAAACTATATCACGAGGTTCATAGCCTGACCCAAAGCTGTATTCTGAAATGCGAGAGCCTCCTTGGTCTTAACTCAATTTGCACCTAACGAAGTTCAATTCCATACCACGAGCAAATTAATGACATCGGCCCAGCTTCATATAAGTTACCCATCATGAATTAATACTGCTGAACATTTTGCGTTTGTATGTGTAGCAAAATTTGTAAGTACTATTTAAAGATTTGTGTCCGCCTTTTCGAACGAGGCATGCTCTGGAAACTACACGTTGCAGAATTTGGGACAAAAATATTAAAAATATTTTTTTGGCTTTTGTTCAAAAACTTATTTTGTAAAGTCTTGCCGTAGGGTGCCGGCGGTAAAATGTTTCATACGAGCCAATACTGCTAAAGCATACCTCTGGAAGATAGGCAGCAGCGTCTTTTCATCAACATCCTGCAACATGACGCTCGCCAACCCGTCTGCCAAGCGGGGTGAGTATGGCAACAACCACTCAAGGATATCCATGAGAAAGGCCTGTGTTCAGTAGTGGGTGTTTTTAAGGCTGAAATGATGTTCAAAAACAAGACAAGGTCTTTACAATCATTATACAGGATGTTCGGCAGAACGTTTAACATGCGAAAATGGCAGATAGGTGAGGTCGTCTGCTATCTACCCAGCCCAAATGATTTGACCTAGGTCCCATAGATTTTTTTATTTAGATTTTTTTAATAACCGATTTTCATGAGTTTGAAAACTTTGAAGTAAGATTACTTTATGTAGGATAGACGAAACTGGCAACACTTCATTGCATCGAAATTCCCGTTTTGAACTAAAATTAGTCTTTAATTGAAATGACTCTTTGTGTAGCTGTTATCTGCACCAAACAATAATTTTAGAGGAATCTACCAACAGTCGAGACAAAAACAAAAAAAGTGTTGCCTGTTTCGTCTATCCTACACAAAGTAGGTAATAGGACTTCAAAGGTTTCAATCTCATAAAAATCGGTTATTAAAAAATATCAAAATAAAAAAATCTATGGGGGTCAAATTATTTGGGCTGGGTAGATAGCAGACGACCCCATCTATCTGCCATTTTCGTGTGTTCAACGTTCTGCCGAACACCCTGTTTAAAGAACAATGCCTAGTACAAATAAAGTTACAATAAAATTAATCCTTAACTACGACTTTTTACATTGCTCAATATTCTTGCCAAACTATCAATAACCAGTTATTGCGGCAATTTGTAGGCAACGATAGTTACCCACAAGGAGGTAATCAATGGTACTTTATAACGCCTAGCAGTAAAAGTCTGTATTCCAAACAGTGGCGTAGCGTGGACAAATCTAGACGTGGGCGAAGTCGCATCTGCGTAACTCTTTTCTCTCAGTATCTAATCCGAAGATCAACGCAGGGATAGCTACGTGAAGGCTGCTTCCTCAATCGAGTCGGCTACTTCCGGGTGGTCATACTATTTTGACAAAATAGTATGAAGTATGTATATTAAGTGTATGTATATCAATATGACCACCAGGACAAACACATTTCTT
Source organism: Pasiphila rectangulata (assembly GCA_963082625.1). Lineage (NCBI taxonomy): Eukaryota > Metazoa > Arthropoda > Insecta > Lepidoptera > Geometridae > Pasiphila > Pasiphila rectangulata. Next base: position 14,133,602 of record OY720237.1, read on the forward strand.
AACCGACCTCAAAAAAAAGGAGGAGATTCTCAAGTTGTCTGTATTTTAAATCTTTGTAACCTTTCTCCGTCGTTAATGAAGCGATTTGAAAGTTTATTGAGTATTTATACATACGAATAGATACACTTTAAATTAGGTTCTATTTCCTTAAAAGCTCAGTTCTGTTGGTGGGATCCATGAGGAATCGACGGAACTCCATGTTGTAGGTAAACATATAGTGATTTCGGCATATGTAGCTCATTTGCTCAGAGATTTAGTGAAGTGGAAGTGATGAAGAAAACCACAGATGATTATCAAAACTCTTAAATTTTACAAAATTCACGGATCGACTTAATCCAGCTTTTGATGTAGGTATCTTTTAAAATGGTTAGTTGACCTAGTGTTTTCAACTTTCAGTACCTCCCAACATCTAGGGCCTGGCGCTAGGCCCGAGGCCGTCGCCCGCTTCGCCCACGCCTAGCTACGCCACTGATTCCAATCTATGGAATAACCCGCCAGTCACGCGAAACGTGTGAAATTAATTACTCCGGCAATATAGAAGTATCGGGCTCGTATAAAAGCAATAAAATATAGCCATCGAACGCTGGAACTTATGGCGCAGCGACCTCTTAATTACGTTGCTACGAGTATATGGCTTATGGTACCCGTTGATTGATTGTATATCGAGAGGTAGTGAATTCTAATACGAGGAAAAGGGATGTAAAAACCATAGAGTTAATTTTTTTTAATAACGTAAATAGTGATTCATAACAAGATATAAAAGGAAAGCGAATCGATTGGCACCGCACTATTTTGTGTTCAGTGAGAGAATGTTGTGTGAATTAAAGGATAATCCATAAATTGCTTATATCAAAGGTACCTAAATACGTAAGGGAGCGTCGTCGGCCACATTAA